>JALGBA010000931.1:0-425000 GCA_023970755.1 Azemiops feae | reverse complement strand
CACCAGCTGTTCACCTTGGGGTGTTGATGTTCAGGCAGGAGCTGCACAACTAGCTGCCTGGCTCTTAGGATTTAACCGAACTGAGCCTCAACACTGGTAGTCCACTGGAAGCCAAATTCACTTAACAACCATATTACTAACAAGTGCAGGGATTCAGAATAACAGAGTTGGAAGAGACCTTGGGGGGTCTTCTAGTCCAACCTCCTGCTCAGGCAGGAAGCCCTATCCCAGGGGTAGGCAACCTTGGCTCTTTCAGGACTCGTGGACTTCAACTCCCAGAATTCCTGAGCCAGCCACACTGAGGGGAAAGGGAGAGGTTTCCAAGCTGAGCCATGCTGGCTCAGGAATTCTGGGAGTTGAAGTCCACGAGTCATAAAAGAGCCAAGGTTGCCTACCCCTGCTTCTGGACAGAACATTCTGGCAGGCAACATCCATGGCCAAAGCAGAGGAAAGGGCTTTTCAAACCGCCTTCATCTTCAGCCCGCTTATGCAGAAAATCCAAGCCGCTGAAGGCTGCAAAATCCCTGAGCACTGGAGACATTCTGTGCATCGCCTCCAAACCTGGGAGAACATTTGCTCTGCCTCAACAACTGCAAACTTCTCCTTGTTTTGCATGTGGGCTCTAAGGGAGACGAATGTCAAATGCTGAATTCTGTCCTGAGGTCCAGATCCTTCTGCACAGGCCCAGAACTGCAGCACAATGCTGCTGAAATTACGCCTGCTGGTGTGTGCGTTTTCCGCCTCAGACAGAGAGGCCTTGCGGCTCTCTTTTGCAAATTTGTGTATAGTGTATCTATCAAGGTTTTCTTTTTTTTTCTCTCTCCATGCTTTGCTGTGCAGCGGAAGAGCTGAAACAAGCAGCTACAAACGAAGGCTATTCATGCTTCCATTTTAACAAGACGCAAAGGTCTGCGCAGAGAAACGGGGTCAGCCTCGCCTGGAGCACCCAAGCGTGCAACACAAGCTAGGACAACAAAAAAGCAATCCACAACTGCAGGCATCTGCCTGGCCGCATCAGACGCAGGGATGCGTATGTCTGTGTGTGCCAGACAAGCCTCTGGGGGCCTGAGGCTGACTTTTGTCTACTCTCCCCAGAGGGTGGGATGGCTTCGCTTAGCCAGGTGGGGCCTGTTCCTTGTTGGTCCGCCCGAGGTGACAAGCAGCTGAGAGACGGAGACAGACAAGGGAGAGAAAAAAATATCAGCCTCCCAAAAGGTGTAGCTGGAATTCAAAGCAGAGACCCTCCCCAGATTCCCTCTGGCTTTGCACAGCTGCGGGTGGCTGTTTTATCCTGAAGGCCCAGCACTGCATAGGTGCTGCGGAGGGCACACAGGCATCCTGGCCTTCCAGCCTCTCTATGCATCTGGATCTGAGCAGCCCCACATCTGGACCCTGTCAGGAGTGGGCGAGCAAAGGGCTGGATGCTGGACCGCGGATGGGAAATTACCCCCAAGGGAAGGCAAAGGAAAGAGATTTTCATGTTATTGATCAGGAAACACGAGCTTTGTTGTTATAGAAAGGGTCAGTACGTATTATTATTAGGCAAAAGCAAAAAGGCGAGGCTGTACGTTTTATCTTATTCTACTGCGCTAAAGAGTCGGAAGTCAATGCATTTTTTTTCACCTTTACCCTACACTTCCTCCTCCTTCCTTTTCCCTTCCTTCCTTTCCCATTATTTGCATTTTTCTTTGTCTTTTATATTTCGATAAACTAATAGAAATTTAACAGAATAATAGGATTTGGAAGGGATCTTGGACGTCTGCTAGTCCATCTTCCAGAAGTTGTGAATGCTCCGACACTGGAAGTTTTTAAGAAGAGATTGGACAACCATTTATCTGAAATGGGATAGGCCGCAGGGGTAGGCAACCTTGGCTCTTTTATGACTCCTGGACTTCAACTCCCAGAATTCCTGAGCCAGCGTGGCTCAGCTTGGAAACCTCTCCCTTTCCCCTCAGCATGGCTGGCTCAGGAATTCTGGGAGTTGAAGTCCACGAGTCATAAAAGAGCCAAGGTTGCCTACCCCTGGGATAGGGCTTCCTGCCTGAGCAGGAGGTTGGACTAGAAGACCCCCCCAAGGTCTCTTCCAACTCTGTTATTCTGAATCCCTGCACTTGTTAGTAATATGGTTGTTAAGTGAATTTGGCTTCCCCATTGACTTTCCTTGTCAGAAGGTTGCAAAAGATGATCATGTGACCCCGGGACACTGCGATCGTCATAAATACGAGTCAGTTGCCAAGCGTCTGAATTTTGATCACATGACCATGGGGATGCTGCAATGGTTGTAAGTGTGAAAAACAGTCATAACTCACTTTTTTCAGTGCTGTGCAAGTTCGAACAGTCCATCAAGGACTCTGCTGGTTGGGGAATTCTGGGAGTTGAAGTCCACAAGTCTTCAAGTTGCCAAGGTTGGAGACCCCTGGCCTAAATCGCGACCTTTTCTCTCAATCTCCTCAGAAATCCCACTTCTTGAGTGGGATTTACTCTCACGTAAAGAGATCGAGAGTTGTGTTCTGGTAACTCAGTATCAGCTACATTGTTGGAACTGAAAGGACTGAAATCTTTTTAAATCCATACAAACATATTTTTAAATTAAGGATAAAAAAACATTTATTCTGTAACTGCCCAATTTATCTGTCAAAAAAAGAAAAGAAAAAAGGAAGCAGAATACAGAAAGGAATACAGGGGAATATCCATGAAGTCACCCAGAATCCAGGTCAACTTAATGAAGCTTTGTTTGTTTTAGAAGGCAACCTATGTAACACGAGCACAACCGGCTGACTATGGTGGATCCTGAACAAGCTAAGAAGGCTCAGGCGATGAGTTGGGAGGCCACCCCAAAGCTCCAGCCTGTAGGCAGGACTGGGACCCAGAAACCCTCCCCTTTTAAGGGGAGGGGGTCTCTTCCATCTGCTTTGGAGCACACCCTGCCCAAACCAGCCACGGCTTCTCTCCTCTATCTGCCTCTGATTCAGAGGAGGCACAATTATGCTTGGCGAGAGAAAAGCAGCAGCTTCAAGAAGCCGTTCAGCAAGTGGCCCTTGATCTCCCAGGGGGCTCCTTTGGCACTTTAGCTTTTCATCTGCTCTCCAGCGCCAAGATGGAGAGAAGCACCGACAGGCATATTCCGAGCCCTGCGCTGCTCAATGTGCTTATGCATGACTTGAATGAGGGGTTGGAAAGTAGGACAACTCGCTCTGCGAAGGACAGAGAGATGATTAGGGGGCTGGAGGCTAAATCGTACAAAGAATGGTTGCAGGAATTGGGAACGTCTAGTTTACTTAAAAGAAGGACTACCGGTAGGAGAGACATGACAGCAGCCTTCCAATATTTGAGGGGCTGCCACAAAGAAGGGGGGGGGGAGTGTCCATCAATTTTCCAAAGCACCTGAAGGCAGGACAAGAAGCAACAGATGGAAACTAATCAAGGAGAGAAGCAGCCTAGAATTAAGGGGAAATTTCCTGATGGGGAGAACAATTAATCAGTGGAACGACATGCCTCCAGAAGTTGTGGGTGCTCCATCACTGGAGGCTTTTAAGAAGAGACTGGACAGCCACTTGTCTGGAATGATAAGACAATGAAAGAGCTGGGGTTAGACTAGAAGACCTCCAAGGTCCCTTCCAACTCTGTTGGTCTGTTATTCTGACACAAAAGTAGAAGGGTAAATGTGGGTACCAAGATTCAGGAGGAACATGACAAGTGGGACAATGGGCACCAACCTGGAAGATGAATGTCAACAGGGATTAATGCAAAGTCCTTGGTTTAGGTAGGAAAATTCGACAGCGAAACCATACAGGACAGCAACTCTGACAAATGGATTCTGGGTATTTTGGTAGCACATGCCGAACGTGAGCCAACACAGCGATGCAGCTGTCAAAAAAAGCAAATGTAATCCCAGGCCGCATCAACAGAAGTGTAACCAATCAGCTAGAGCCTGGAACTTCTTGGCACAAAATATATTTTAAAATGTATTGAATTAATTAAAACATATTTCATTAATTTTTGGCAGGTCAACATGTATCTTTCTGGGGGAATATTGCAAAGAGTGGGGGAAGGCATCACAGAAAAGGCTTCTCACCTCATCCATCTCCTTCCCACCCCCCACCCCCCATGGACTACTTTTGGGGGATGGTCTCCTGTCTCTAAATGATCGGTCCAGGTGGACAGACTTGCTCCTGACTAGGAGTTGGTGATTGTATATGTGCGTCACCAACACTGAATTCTCTCAGAAGTTGAGAGACAATCAATGTGGTGACTGGAACATTGTGATGAATAGGGCTGTTCCCCTTCTGATTTAGCTTCTGTATTTTGTTCCAGCTGCAGCTGCTGGACTGTCTCCAAAGGCAGCCCCACATAGAGCAGGCTGCAGGAGTCCAATTAGCGAGTGATGAGGGCACTTTAGTCCAGGCAAAGCTGAGGAAGACTGTCCTGGCCATGATCTCCACCCCTGGGCTGAGCAAGAGCTGTGAGTTCAGGAGGAGCCCCAGGTCACAGCTGCCGCCCTTGAGACTGAGGTTATTGTAGTGCCCAGATGTGTCCTAGATGTCTCTCCATCTCGGTAGGATTCAAGCTGAACTTGTTTTGTGCTTTCTCACAGCTTTCAGAAACCCACAGCTTTGTTTAGTCTGGAGAAGAAAAAACAGTGGAGAAACACGATGGCTGTCTTCAAGTATCTGAAAGGCAATCATGTTGAGGGCAGGACAAGAAACAATGGGCTTAAATTCAAAGGAAGTTGATTTTGAGTGAACATCTGGAAGGATTTACTAACCTAATGAGCTATTCAGAAATGGATGAAATTATTTTGGAAAATGCTGGGTTTTCCTTCACTGGGGAGGTTCACACAGAATCCATCTGTCCATCTGTCAGGAAGACTGTAGTAAATTGGCCAAAGAGATTGGACCGAGTGACCTTCCAGGGTTCCATGATTTCTCTTCTGCTGGTCAGTTTATTATATTCCACATCATCTTAAGTTGGGTGTGAAGGGCAGGCAGAGGTGGGTTTTTTTTTTTAAGAAACCTGGAGTGTCTCAAATAGTGGTGGGAAGCGCCTGGAGGCCCCCTTTGGTGATGCCGGCTTGTGGCCTGAAAAACATTGAAAATGTTTGATCTGTCACATCCATCTGGCCAAACTGTCAAGTGTTGAAACTCTACTGTCTGTTCTGAAATGGGAGTGTTGAGTTTTGAAGGGGTAGTGGCGGTGGGGGTGGAGATGAAATATTCTTTTGATGTTCTCCTTCCAGCAATCCTGAATGACTCATCTCAGATAACCATCAAGGATAGAGTGAGGCAGGAAGCTAATTGCCAGGCCAAGCCAGGCAGAAGGCCTCTTGATCTTGGACAGGTCCATGCCTGTCCCTTTGTCCTTTTGCTCAGCAGGGCTGGACTCAGCTTGGAGACTCTGGCCTTTGTCTGCTGTGAAGGAGCCCCTCTCTGGCCTTCTGGGCCTCCAGCCACGGCCTTCGCCTTGTGTAGACTTTACTAGGGCCAATGGGTCACCTCTCCTGTGAGGAGCTGCATTGGCTGCCCATTTGCTTCTGGTCCAGTTCAAGGTGCTGGTTGTCGCTTTTAAAGCCCTACATGACCTGGGACCAGGTTATCTGAAGGGCCCTCTCTCCCTGGTTGCATCCGCCTCACCCACCAGAGCAGGGAGGCAGGAATGTTGCAGGTCCCGTCCCCTAAGGGGGTACATCTGGCGGGACCCAGAAGAAGGGCCTTCTCTGTGGTGGCTCCCTTTCTTTGGAACATGATTCCCGCAGAGATTGGACTGATCTCACCCCCCCCCCCCACTTTGACATTCTTTTACAAGGAGCTGATAATCTGGTTCTGCCAACAGGCCTGGGGACTCCAGAGTGGGATGGAGCCTACCAAGTGGCTTGTTTGATTGATTGTTGTCACCAGGAGAGGTGTGGTGGGGCGGGGTTATTGTTTTTATTGTTGTATATGGGGGTTCTTATGTTTTGTAAGCCTCCCACAGTCATTGAGTGGGCAGCCATATCAATTTTCTAAATAAATAATAAAATAAATAAAATATAAAATAAAATAATAAAATAAAATACTGTATAAAATAAATATAAAATAAAATAAAATAAAATATAAAATAAAATAATAAAATAAAATACTGTATAAAATAAATATAAAATAAAATAAAATAAAATAATGAAATGAAATAAAATGAAATAAAATAATGAAATATAATATAAAAAATAAAATAATAAAATAAAATAAAATAAAATAATAAAATAAAATAAAATAAAATAAAATAAAATAAAATAAAATAAAATAAAATAAAATATAAAATAAAATAAAATAAATAAAATAAAAAAATAAAATAAAATAAAATAAAAAAATAAAATAAAAAAATAAAATAAAAAAATAAAATAAAAAAATAAAATAAAAAAATAAAATAAATAATAACTAACCTAACCTAACCTAACCTAACCTAACCTAACCTAACCTAAACTAACCTAAACTAACCTAAACTAAACTAAACTAAACTAAACTAAACTAAACTAAAAGAAATAACACAGACACTCTTTCCCGGCACTCAGCTCAAACAGCAACCCAGATGACGGGAGGCATGAGAATCCGGCCCTTTGGAGAGTAGCAGATCCACCATGTTGAGTGAGCGGAGTGAGGGGCTGACCAGCTGCCAGCTCTTGGCACCAGCTGTCCACCTCTTGCCAATTAATTAGCCCGGTCCGCCTGACCCAGCCGAGCTCCAGGCTCATCGTAACAGTCGGGAGGGATGCCGAGTGCTGGGACCGCCTGGAGATAAATGATAAATTTGGGTGCCTCCAAGGCCGGGGCAGAGGCCCTAAAGCTTCATTGCCAGCAGAGGGGCAAATCTGAGGGCTGGAGGGCAACGGGGCCACCCTTGGGGGTCTTCGGCCTGACTTTACTCAGAGGGTCACCTCACCAGGAAGTCCACGCCTTTAGCAGCTGAGGAGTTACAATAAATGGGATTGATCTGCCCACCCTCAGCAGCAGGAGAGTGTCTGGGTCAGGGCCTAAGAGCCACCATACGCTGGGTTTATATTTACTTGAGTTTTATTGGTATTTTCTGTGCCTGTACAAGGCGAGACCATTTACAGAAAGTCCTTGACTTACAACAGTTTATTTAGTGTTCGAAGTTACAATGGCACTGAAAAAAAGTGACTTATGTCCTTTTTTCACCCTTAGGACCATTGTAGCATTCCACCGTGGTCGGGGGATCAAAATTCAGAGGCTTGGCGGTCGCAGTGTCACGGCACCCTTCTGACAAGCACAGTCAAAGGGGGAAGCTGGATTCATTTAGCCTCCGTGTTACTAGCTTAACAACTGCAACGATTCGCTTAACAACTCTGACAAGAAAGGTCATAAAACGGGGCAAAACTCACTTAACAAATGTTTCACTTCGCTGAGCAATTTTGGGCTCAATTGTGGTCATAACCCGAGGACTACCGGTAATCATTTTAGAGTTCGGCTTCATTGTGGTCACCATCTTCTAAACTAGGGCAGGTGGCGACGTCTGCAGAAGGGGTGACAAGAAAAGTTGATGGGGGTTGGGATTACACAACAAAACCCCACCATTTTTTTTTTACATGTGTTAACCATGCAACACATGTAAAAATGGGGTGGGGGCATAAATTGCATGATTGTGGCTTCCACACGGCCTTCTTTGACCCCTTTGCCTTCCCAAGCCGCCTCCTTCATTAGCCGCACATCTTTCCCTCCTGCCTCCGGAATGTTTCCTGCACCTTCCCAGATTCCGGAATATCCTCTGTGAAACGAGCAAAGTATTTGTCTGATTCAGAGTCACCAGCCAAGAACAACAGAGCAGCACCTGCAGCCATCCGATTCACTTATGTCTTGGCAGCGTTTGGCAGCCTTAGTCATTTTAAGATGGGTGGACTTCAACTCTCAGAATAGCCCAGCTGGCTGAGGTATTCTGGGAGTTGGAGTCCACACATCTTAAAATGACTAAGGTTGCCAAACGCTGTTTCAAGGCATCTCGCAATAGTGGCTGTTTCATATTCAGATCTTTCCTTCCTTCCTTCCTTCCTTCCTTCCTTCCTTCCTTCCTTCCTTCCTTCCTTCCTTCCTTCCTTCCTTCCTCTCCCCAATATTGGAGCTGAGTTCCCATTGCTGGAAAACCCAGTTGTTGATCTCTGCTAGAACTGGCATGAACCCCTTTTGTCTTACCTCTCTTGGCCTCCATGGGGTGTCCTCTCTGCCCACCCCTGGAGTGAGGGTGCTTTGGGCCATGGACTGTAACCTTGCAGCAAGCGTGTGAGCAAAATCCACGACTGCTGGTAGCTTTTGATCTTGGACGAAGCCCTCACCAACCAGCATGTTGGCACATTTGTCGATTTTGGGGTGATCCATTTGGACAAGCCCTCTCTACAGAGTTTGACTGGTTAAGCTGTCAATACTTGGAAAGGAAGCGATGACAGCTCTTAAGGCAAACGTGGACAGCAGGATGCCTCTGCAGGTCTGGCACATGGGTTGGTGTGTTGATGTATCTGGAACGTAGGATGTAGAATGTCAGTTTACCAGGCTCTAGTTTAGGCATGGACCAAGCAGAGCCCTAAAGGAGGATTTGTTGAGCGGAATAAGAGTCTGAATGCAGCTCAGGATTGCTTTGTCTTTTTTGTCAGCACACTGGCTCATATTTAAGTGGTGGATTCTTATTCACGTGAGTAAGAAGAGAGCTAAACGAATGAGCAGAAATGAACCTTGTGGGCCATATTCAGAGGAACCATGAAAGAGGGCTATCGGTCGCCTTCCATCTTGCAGGTTCTCAAGGAAGGAGGGAGCGGAGAACCACCCCCAAGCCGGTTCCATGCAAGTCTTTTGGGGTGAAAGGTTTTGTTTGTTTCTTTGTTTTCAGTTTTGCTTTTCAAGAGCCCCCAAACTGGACTGCCACCCTAATGCACACAATACTCTTGACAGGGCTTAGGCTTATGGCTTAGCATTGGTGAGAATCCACTCGTGGCATCTGTAAGCCATCTTTGGGTTGTTTATTTATTTTAGGCGCAACCATGTTATGGGAATCATGCTTCGTTAAACGGAATTTAATATTTTTGTGTGTTGTGCAATCTCTTCCAATTGTGAGACAACAGGAGGACAATTCCCGTCTAAAGCGGTCAGTGAAGCAGCAAAACCCGGTAGAAGGGAAATTAGAAATAGACCCTTGTGCCGAAGATTGTGTTGAAATGAAGGATCTGGGATTTGTGGGAGCTGGCCGAGATGGCAAGGAGGAAGATTAGATCAACTACTGGCACTGAGCACCAAGACAGAAACATCAAGGCAAGTTTTTTTTTATTTAAAAAAAAACATATTTTGAGTAGGCTCCTGGGGGCTGGACTAGAAGACCTCCAAGGTGTGAAGACTCCCATGGACGCTTCCCCAGATACCTCTCTAGATGTCAGCTCAGGGGAGGATGAACCAGTTCCTGGCACATCAGGAGGGGAGTTGATTGATGGCTCCAAGCAGCCCTCTGTGAGGGATTTGGCTGAAGCGCAGCTGCACCTGAGGCTTCAGGTGGGGAAGGCATGCAGCTGCAGCCAGTCAGAGATGAGGAAGAGGAACTGCCTTCCGCACCTGATCCAAAAACATGTAGGGCAGAGAAAAGGCAGGAGCAGAGAAGGTCAGCCAGTCTACCTATGAGGAGAAAGCCTAGCCCAGTGGTGGCGAACCTATGGCACGTGTGCCAGAGGTGGCACTCAGAGCCCTCTCTGTGGGCACACGTGCCATGCCCCGGAGATGGCAACCATCCCTCTTTAACCAGCCGCCCACTAACTCACCGAGGTCCCATGTGGTCGGATGCATCCCAGCACGGCTGGTTTCCCTCCCCCCATCTCATCCCTCCTGGCCTCATATGTTCTCCTTTTCCGGGCACGACCCACTGCATCGCCTCCTCAGCTGTCAGCCGTCCGTCCAGCTCAGAGGCGGCTTCTCTGAACTGCTGGTGGCGGGCTGCGGAGCCCCAGAGTGCTCCGGTCAATGGACTGTTGATGGACACTGTTGGCCCCCATGCGCTCACTGGCCTCTGTGTGCGGGGGCCGATGGTGTCAGGCAGCAGCTGCCCCAGCCCCTGCCTTGCCTTGCCCTGCGACAATGGCACCCTCGCCCTGCCTTGCCTCACCTCACCCCACAGGACGAGCCTCCTGCCCGCCCCACCCGCCAGAGACCCCCTGGATCTCCCCCAACCCTGCCTGGCCCCCACAGGCGTCCCTCCCCACGAGCAACATCGAGGTGACCATGCTCACCTTGGCCACACCTACCCAGTCTGCCATGACCACCACAGCCACACCCACCCAGTGGGCCACGCCCACCTGGCACCCGGTGATAAATAACTGGGTTTTGGGTTGCAGTTTGGGCACTCGGTCTCTAAAAGGTTCGCCATCACTGGCCTAGCCCTTCTTGATGGGCTGCACCGGAAGCTGTCTATTTAGCACAGCAGATGGATGGAGGTGTTGCTGGGAACAATGTATTTGTTTCCTAACTGTGTGTTTTCTGGTTGTTGTGATTCCTGCCTTGCTTTGGATTGATACCGTGTCTTCACTTGGATCGTGCCTTGGAAACTCTGGGTTTTGCTTGCCTCCTGGACTTTCTTGTGTTGTGGATTTAAGTTTGCCTGGTGGATTTATTTTGAATGAGACACTTTCAAGTGCCTTGTGGATTCTTTGGCCCTTGCTCTGTGGACTAGCATTGGTCTGCTTGTGGCTGGACTTAATTGGGACAGTTCTGGGTTTTTGGTGAAGGGAGTTGAGGGGGAAAAAAGCCAACACAGTGCTGGGCTGCATTAACAGAGGGATAGAATCAAGATCACGTGAAGTATTAATACCACTTTACAAGGCCTTGGTAAGGCCACACTTGGAATACTGCATCCAGTTTTGGTCACCACGATGTAAAAAAGACGTTGAGACTCTAGAAAGAGTGCAGAGAAGGGCAACAAAGATGATCAGGGGACTGGAGGCTAAAGCATATCAGGAACGTTTGCTGGAATTGGGTATGTCTAGTTTAATGAAAAGAAGGACTAGGGGGGGGGACATGATAGCAATGTTCCAATATCTCAGGGGTTGCCAACAAAGAAGAGGGAGTCAAGCTATTCTCCAAGGCGCCTGAGGGCCAGGACAAGAAGCTAATGGATGGAAAACTAGTCAAGGAGAGAAGCAACCTGGAACTGAGGAGAAACTTCCTGGACAGTTAGAACAATTAACCAGTGGAACAAGCCTGCCTCCAGAAGCGGTGAATGCTCCAACACTGGAAGTTTTTAAGAAGAGACTGGACAGCCATTTGTCCGAAATTGTATAGGGTTTCCTGCCTGAGCAGGGGGTTGGACTCGATGACCTCCAAGGTCCCTTCCAACTTTATTATTATTATTATTATAAACCGACTAAACCCCAGTTATGTTTGTGTGTGAGTGAGTGGGACAGCACACAAAGTTCCTTCCAGAGCTACTAATCAATGGTTCTGTCTCCCAAAGTAAGGGGCTCCTTCTCTCTATTCCCTGTTGCACATTTGACCTGTGGCACAAAGGAGCTTCAACAACACTGTTGCTTCTGGTTTTTTTTTCCTGCTCTGGGGATCACAATCCTCCTCTCAGCCATGAGCCCTTAAAGGAAGCCAAGGAGAACAACAACCACAGCGAAGATCACAAGCAGTTTGTGGAATTGGAATCGCACAATGAAATATCGGAGAAGGTTCTCCCTCCTGATGGAAACCCTGCCCTGCAGAATTGTGCCAGTTTGAGCTAGCTGTCCCCAAGGAGTGCCCACCATTGACAGGAAATCCCATGATTTCTGCCTGCTGGCAGGTCTCCAGCATATGCATTGCCACGGCTATAATTCTCTGTCTTGTAACATGGCTGCAAAAAAATGGGATTGTCAGAAAGGTTTAACAAAGAGAAATGGATGCCTTTCAATTGTGAGGCTGGAGGACGTGGTTGAGACTACTTTGGACTCCAAGAAGAATCAATCGTTCCATAATAGATGAATTAAATCCAGACTGCTTCCTGGAAGCACCGTTCATGAAGCGCAGACTCGGCTACTGTGGACACACAATGCAAATGGATGAGTTGTTGGAGATGACAAGATGCTGATGCTCGGAAGACTGGACAAAGAGACCAGCATAAGACAGAATAACAGAATAACGGAAGGGGCCTTGGAGGCCTTCTAGTCCAACCCCCTGCTCAAGCAGGAAACCCTATACCATTTCAGACAAGTGGTTGTCAAGACTCTCCTTAAGAGCCTCCAGTGATGGAGCACCCACAACTTCTGGAAGCAAGCCATTTCACTGATTGATTGTTCTCACTGTACGGAAGTTTCTCCTTAATTCTAGACTGTTTTTCTCCTTGATTAGTTTCCATCCATTGCTTCTTGTCTTGCCTTCAGGTGCTTTGGAAAATAGGTTGACCCTCTCTTCTTGGTCTTGCCTTCAGATGCTTTGGGGAATAGGCTGACCCCCTCTTCTTTGTGGCAGCCCCTTGAATACTGGAAGACTGCTGTCCTTTCACTCCTGGTCCTTCTAGACAAGACAGAGAGATATCTGGAGTCTGATGTCAAAAGTAGGAGCTTAAATAAAGTATTGACTGACATCCTGGCAAAAAGGTAAACCAGGGGTCCTCAAACATGGCCACTTTAAGACTTGTGGACTTCAACTCCCAGAATTCCCCAGCCAGCCATGCTGGGGAATTCTGGGAGTTGAAGTCCACATGCTGGCTGGGGAATTCTGGGAGTTGAAGTCCACAAGTCTTAAAGTGGCCACGTTTGAGGACCTCTGAGGTAAACACTTAGAAAGGAGCTGCCACCAAAAAGACCCACATCCAATACATTTGGAGACCAAGCTGGGAAGAACTGATTTAAACTTTAGAATTTAAGGATGCTAGGCTGGTGGGTCTTCTCTGCCCCTGTTTTTATTTATTACTCAAACTCATATCCTGCCCCAATCACAGGAATCTTGGCAGCTCACAAATAAAGAAGACAGGTGGGCCTCAATTTATGACTGCAACCGAGCGCAGAATTTACGTTGCTAAGTGAGACAGATGTGAATTTTGCCCCGTTTACGACCTTTTTTTGCCACAGTTGTTAATCGAATCATTGCGACCATTAGGATAAGTTAGGAACAGGGTTGTTAAGTGAATCTGGCTGCCCCATCGACTTTGCTTGTGAGAAGTTTGTAAAAGGGGATCACGTTGTTTCGCTACACCGCAAACCGTCATAAATACGAGTCAATTGCCAAGCATCTGAGTTTTGATCACGTGACCATGGGGATGCTGCGAGGCTTCTAAAGGTGAAAAACGGTCACAAATCACTTTTTCCGTTGTAACTTTGAACAGTCACTGTGAGCTGGAGGACTCCCTCTATTTGCCTCAGGAAAGCAGGTGATGTCAGAAACAGATGAATCTTTTTTTTCATACATATTTTTATTAATTTTTATAATCACAAGTGCTTAATATTTTATCAGCAACATATTGTCTGGGTTCCAACATTTAACTTACTAATACATATTAAGTTCCTTTCTCTCTATCATTTTTCTAACCCAGGGGTAGGCAACCTTGGCTCTTTTATGACTCGTGGACTTCAACTCCCAGAATTCCTGAGCCAGCATGGCTCATGGACTTCAACTCCCAGGAATTCTGGGAGTTGAAGTCCACAAGTCATAAAAGAGCCAAGGTTGTCTACCCCTGTTCTAACCCATGATAAAAGGTATCCCATGTTGTAAAATAAACTGAATCTTCTTTCTCTTTCATTTTCAATGTCAATCTATCCATTTCTGCACACCCTCCAAGATTTTTTAAATTAACTCTTCCTCCGTTGGTAAATCTTCATTTTTCCAATGTTGAGCGAATACAATTCTTGCTGCATTAATATATGTAAAATTAAATATATACACTCTTTCTCATAATTTCCTACAATTATGTCTAACAAAAAATAATTCTGGCTTAAAATCTATGTGTTTTTTAATCATTTTCTCTAACCAAGTATGTATCTTTAACCAGAATCTTTTGGCTTAAGAGCATGCCCACCAAAGATGGTAATAAGTGCCTGGTTTTTGTTTGCATTTCCAACAATTGCTTGATATATTTTTAAACATTTTTTGCTAACCTCACCAGTGTTAAATGCCATCTATAAAACATTTTATATAAATTTTCTTTGTACGCTACCGCTTTTGTTATTTTAGAATTTCTTTCCCAAAGGCTTTGCCAGTTTTCTAGTTCTATTCTTTGCCCATGTTACCATTGAGAAACAGATGAATCTTTAACAGGAGGCCATGAGGAGGGCTGGTCCCATCCCCCCAAAACAGCACTTCCACTTCCCTCCATGAACATTTCTGTTTTTCCTCGGATGGGCTGACTTGAGGGAGGGGATGCCGGTCCTACATATAACGGGGCATCAAGCCATAAAGAGCCTTGAGGGTTAAAAGCAGCACTTTGCCTGTAGTCAGAAGCAAATAGGAAGCCAGTTGAGGGCTGCTTGATCGGTCCCAGGTTGCCCAACAGTCAACTGAGCCTTGTCTTTCTTCTCCATGTCAATGATTCCCACTCCGATGGCTGCCTTCCTCTCGTACCTACCAGCAAGTGATGTTTTCTCTCCTTGAAAGATTGCTGGAATAATTGCGCTGTTGACTGAGGAATTCCTGTAATGAGCTGAAAGTGCCATTTCTAATTGCATCGGTAATTAGTCTCCCTGCTGCCCGACTTGGGGGAAGGCACCGGATGGCAGGGCCAAGGTCTTCGTAGATCTGTGACACAAGAGCGAGGCTGCTTCCCACCTGCCTTTCCCGGTGGCAGACTCTGCCCCTAAGGAAAATCCGCATCCTTGGCAATGGTTTCCACAAATAATCACCGGCTGAAGGGGAAGCTTTGCCAGGTGGTGCTTTCCACAGTGGGAATGAAGGCGAACTAGATAGGTTACCTGGTGTGGCTCTATCGCTCAGGACCAGGCTGGATTCCACCTGGGATTCTACCTGACAAAGTGGAAGCTTCTGCATGGCCTCTCAGGCTTGACCAACATCTCTGTTGAATGCGAAGGATAAAGTTCAATTCGATCCAGCAGGTTGGGGCACGCTGCAGCTTCCATCAGCCAAAGAGGGTCAGTGTCAAGAACGAAACTTTGACAGCTACGTGCCTCTTCGTTTCGACTTGTCATTAGAGTTAAGGGGAGGGGGGGAGGCGTTGCTTTAGAAATGTTTAGATGGAGAAATGAAACCCTTTGGATTCAGTTGAAGATCGTGAGAGCCTGAGCCATTTCCAAGGACAATGCAGCAGGTGTGGAAGAGAAGCAGACGGTTCCAATAACAAAGTGAAACTGTTTACAGGGACTACGTGAGAGGGTGGGGGTTTGGGCGAAGAGACTATTGTTTAATTCTATGATCTGGTGTCCTGGAACCTTAGAGTGAAGTTTGCTTTGATAGTGCCATGCCATGTATTCAATAAACAGTAAGATTTTCAGGAATGGAATGAACCTGGTTATTTCTTTGGATCCTCAAGCTGGATGTTGACAGTCGGTTGGCGGGGCCTTTCCTGCAGTGGTCCCTGCTCTGTGGAATATCCTCCCCTTGGAAATCAGAATGGCCCCAACCTTTCTGGTTTTCATAGGGCCCTAAAAACATGGCTGTGTTCCCAAACCTTGGGGTTCAGACTGTGTGAGAGCCCCATTTCCTATCTTTCCTATTAACTAGCCAAGTATCTTGGTTGCTGTGTATATACAGCTAGTCCTTGACAACATTTGAGCCCAACATTTCTAAGCAAGACAGTTATTGAGTTTTGTCCCATTTTACGACCTTTCCTGCCACAGTTGTTAAGGGAATCACGGCAATTGTTCAGCCAATTACACGGCTGTTAAGTGAACCTGACTTCCCCATTGGCTTTGCTTGTCAGGTCGCAAAAGAAGATCACATGACCCTGGGACACTGCAACCGTCATAAGAATGAGTCAGTTGCCAAGCGTCTGAACTTTGATCACGTGATGCTGGGGATGCTGCAACGGTCGTAAGTGTGAAAAACAGTCATAACTCACTTTTTTTCGGTGCTGTTGTAACTTTGAACAGCCACTAAACAAATGGTTGTAAGTTGAGGATTACCTGTAATAATTTTGGATATTTTCATTTGTTTTTAGAATGCTTTTTATCATTTTAATTGTTTTTTATGGTTTTGGAATGGTAGGGCACCCTGACTGAGATGGGTGGGTATAAGAAATGGAATAAATAAGTGAAAAAATAAAAGTGGGGGAGGCCAGGATGGTTGAGGGCTGGTCCTCTCCCCCGGATTGGGAGCAGCATAGCTCCAGATGACTAACTTCTAGGATGGGGGGGGGGGGTCACCGGAGGCAGGGGGGCTGGCTGAGGCAGGGAGCAAAGGTCAGGTTCTGGGAGTTTGGCCTGACCCAGCAGGCACCTCCCTCTTCCTTCTCCCGTCTCTGCTCACTGCCGGCATCCGGGTGCCCAAGACAGATGGCTGCTGAGGGGAGATGGCGCTTCCTGAGGGAGCTGGCCCAACTGTCAAACCCCTCATGGTGCTAGCAAAACATGTGTTCCTTTCCTCACTTGGAAAGTGCTCAGATTGCCACCCTTCAGCTTAAACAAAAGTCTCCCCAGGTAGCTTATAGCAGAACTATAAAAATGCAAAATGCTGGAGAAATAAAATAAGCAGACTAAGCAGAAGACTCTCTGGGGATAGAGGGGGGTTTTCTCTGTGGCCCTGAAATAGGGATGGATGCTTTCTTTGGTCACACTCAGATATGAATAACAGAACAGAACAGAACACCAGAGTTGGAAGGGACCTTGGAGGTCTTCTAGTCCAACCCCCCTACTCAAGCAGGAGAATCTATACCATTTCAGACAAATGGTGGTCCAATCCCTTCTTGAAAACCTCCAGTGATGGAGCATTCACAACTTCTGGAGGGAAGCCATTCCACTGATTAATTGTGCTAGCTTAGTTCTTAGTTCTCCTTGATTAGTTCCCATCCGCTGCTTCGTGTCCCGCCTTCCGGTGCTTTGGAGAATAGCTTGACTCACTCTTCTTTGTGGCAGCCCCTGAGATATTGGAACACTGCTATCATGTCCCCCCTCGTCCTTCTCTTCATTAGACTTTTCATATGTTTTAGCCTCCATCCCCTAATCATCTTCGTTGCTCTTCTCTGCACTCTTTCCAGAGTCTCAACATCTTTTTGATATTGTGGTGACTGGATGCAATATTCCAAGTGTGGCCTTACCAAGGCGTTATAAAGCGGTATCGACACTTCACTTGATCTCGACTCTATTCCCATGTTAATCTGGGTTCTATTCTGGGTTGGACTAGAAGACCTCCAAGGTCCCTTCCGACTCTATTATTCTGTTAGTTCCTCCGAGCAAAGCTTTTTTTCCTCTGGCCACGCACAAAGTGAGGTGGGAGCTTCCGAAGAAGGGCTGACCCACATCTGGCATCACAAACATTGTGAGACAATTGTCCACCCGGCCCTGCTCTTCTGGATAGGTCAGGCAGAAATAATCCCCCTCTCAGGTCTTCCTTTGCATTTTTTACATCCTATAAAGGCTGCAGGCGTCAGAACTGCGTTGGCTTGAAAATAGCTCTTTCCTGCCTTTTATGCCACACTCTAAAATGTCTAACAGAAAAATGCATAGATGTTACACCTAAGAATGTTTTGAATGTGAGCATTCCCTTCCTTTATATTTCCTCGTTCGCCCATTTCCTTCACATTAGTGCAGAATTTCATTAAATCACTTCTGGCTGGTTATGACTCATGCAGCCTTTCGCAGCCTTCATGACTGAAGGGTTATTTGCTGGCAATTGAGCACAAGCATTAATCCCACTTCCTATCCAGCACCCAAGCTCTGTTCATCTCCAGCACAATCCAATTAAAAAGGACCCCCCCCCCGTATGGATGACATGAATAGATCTCAGAAATCTCATTTTATTTGGCAGCACTAGCATGCTCCCTGGACCTTGAAGGAACGCTTCAGATACAGCTACAACTGAAGAAACTCAGCTCAAGATCTTAACAACCCCCCTGCCACTCCCAGGAAGGCTGTGATGGAATGTGGTCTGGATTCCCAGAGGGAGGGGCTGCATTTCAGAGGAGTAATTCAGGAGTAATCAATTAATCCAGGAGAGAAGCAACCTAGAACTAAGAGAAATTTCCTGACAGAAAGAACAATTATCCAGTGGAGTGGCTTCTCTCCAGAAGTTGTAGGTGCTCCAACACTGGAGGCTTTTGAGAAGAGACCGGACAGCCACTTGTTCGAAATGGTTTGGGGTCTCCTGCTTGAGCAGGGGGTGGACTAGAAGATCTCCCTTCCAACTGTGTTTTTCTGTTAGTAAGAGACAACTTGGTCCAGATAGTTTGTGTGAGAGAAAGAAGGTGAAGATGGCTCCTCCCTAACAGTTCCCAGCGTACATGCCTTATCGGGATGTTAGCATGCTTTAATTTGGCAAGATTCTGTTTATAGCTGAAGATCAATTTAGAAATCTGCTTGGGAGAATCACAATATATCTTTCTTGGTTTTTTGGAATCCGACATCAGTTTTGCCAAACTAAAGCAAAGTATTCTGGGAATTGTTAAGGAGGAGCCTGTTAAGAACTCTCTTTCTCCCATACAAATTTCTCCATCCCTGTCAGGCTCCCCAAATCAAGAAAGGATCTTGAGGTTCTTTTAAGCAGATCCCTTTCTTATTCCTCTCCTATAGAGAAAATCTTGCCAAACTAAAACAATTTACTTACACCATTAAAGATATACTCTGTGGAACTATTAAGGAGCAGCTGTCTTCATCCTCTTTCTGTCACACAAACTATCTGAACTGAGTTGTCTCTTGCCCCATTGAAATGCAGTCCTTTCCTCCTGGGAATCCAGACTATATTCCTTCAAAAAGCCAGCTGCAAGCATGATGTAGGAGATAGTCAGGCTGAGCCCAAGGGAGGGAGGGGTCAAGCACGTCACCAGTCTGGAGTCCCTTCCCTCCCACCAGAGATCTAAGTCCAGCCCTCCTTGAATTCTGTTGACTCTTATCTACCACCAATTTGTCTTGACTGTTAGTAGTTCAGATTCTTGTGGACAGCTAGCATGGAATAAACTTGTACCCATTTGAACATCCTTGGTTCCTGATTTCCTGTGCCTGACATATCCCAAGAGATCGCTGCTTTAGCTGTCCCTTGAACCCACTGCCTGTTTAGGGAAGAAGGTCTACTCTGACATGGCTTTTACCTTTAGGAAATATTGCCAGAATACAGAACACAGAATAACAGTTTTGAAAGAGACCTGGGAGGTCTTCTAGTCCAACCCCTGCTCAAGCAGGAAATTGCCCAATATTCAGATGGAATCTACCATCCCTTAACTGAAGGCCACTGATCTGGAACAATACTCAACAAACCTTGAATTTGCCTTGTGTGCCATGCTTTCAGGAGATCTGAGATGCTTCTCTGAACTCTTTTCATGTGGTTCCCCCAGACCACATCAGAAGACTAGTTGGCATGTGCTTTCCACTCCTATCAGGCTGCATGTTACAAACAAGCTTATTCACAAACTCGGCTGGAATGTGAGAAGGCAGCCAGGAAGATCTGCATTGTCGTTTCCTTTTAGCTCAAGCAGAGACTGGAAAAACACCCTCCAGCTTTAGGAAGTGGTCCTTACCAGAAGTCCAGAGAAGGATAAATTTGAATTGGATATGTCTAATCTAGTGAAAAGAAGGACTAAGGATGTCATGATAGCACTCTTCCAATATTTAAGGGGCTGCCACAAAAAAGAGGGGCTCAACCTATTCTCCAAAGCACCAGAAGGCAGGACAAGAAACAATGGATGGAAACTAATCAAGGAGAGAAGCAACCTGGAACGAAGGAGAAATTTCCTGACGGTGAGAACAATTCAACAGTGGAACACCTTCCCTCCAGAAGCTGTGGGAGCTTCATCACTGGAGGCTTTTAAGAAGAGACTGGATAGAATAATATAAGGTCTCCTTCTTAAGCAGGGGTTGGACTCCAAGGTCTCTTCCAACTCCTGAAGATATCCAGGAGTCTGTTTCAGTAGCCTGCAGCAGAATCTTCAGGGCAGGGGCCAGTCCAATGGGTCAGTGGGTTGGAAATTGTGGGGCAGCAACACAATGCAAGTGCATCTCCTTTTGAAGGCTTGTGCCTCCCAAAGGGATGGGTCTTGTAGTATCAGCAGGGCAATGCTACTTTTCTCATTTTGGGCAGGCACCTATGTTATTCTGCATATTCCTCTGGGTTAGAGGGATGCCCAGGATAATAATAATAACAACAATAATAATAACAACAACAACAACAATAACAATAATAATAATAATAATAATAGTAGTAGTAGTAGTAGTAGTAGTAGTAATAGTAATAGTAGTAATAATAGTAGTAGTAGTAATAATAACAACAACAACAACAACAACAACAACAATAATAATAAAGTTGGAAGGGACCTTGGAGGTCATCGAGTCCAACCCCCTGCTCAGGAGGAAACCCTATACCATTTCAGACAAATGGCTGTCCAGTCTCTTCTTAAAAACGTCCAGTGTTGGAGCATTCACCGCTTCTGGAGGCAGGTTGTTCCACTGGTTAATTGTTCTAACTGTCAGAAAATTTCTCCTTAGTTCCAGGTTGCTTCTCTCCTTGGTTAGTTTCCATCCATTGCTTCTTGTCCTGCCCTCAGGCACCTTGGAGAATAGCTTGACTCCCTCTTCTTTGTGGCAACCCCTGAGATATTGGAATACTGCTATCATGTCACCCCTAGTCCTTCTTTTCATTAAACTAGACATACACACTTGCACACTTGTTGGTGTGCAAAGCGGCCTATAGAAAAGAGCTTGCATAGAATGCCATTAGCAAGCCAGAGGTAAAATTAGATCTATAGTAAACATCATCTTACAACAGTTCATTTAGTGACCATTTGAAGTTACAACAGCACTGAAAAAGAGAGAAGCAACCTAGAAATGATAAATTTCCTAACAGTGAGAACAATTCACCAGTGGAACAACTTGCCTTCAGACATTGTGGGTGCTTCATCACTGGAGGTTTTTAAGAAGAGATTGGACAATCATTTGTCTGAAATGGTATAGGGCAGTGGTGGCGAACCTATGGCACGGGTGCCAGAGGCGGCACTCAGAGCCCTCTCTGTGCGCACGCGTGCCGTCGCCCCAGTCCTAGGCCTTCAGCTGCGTTTTATAAAACCTTTTCGCTTTAGGCCTCCGCCGCCATGTGCAAAAAAAAAAAAAAGGTTCAATCAGTTCAATTTCAACTTCTCGCGGGAAAAAAAAAGATCTTGCAAAGTTGGAACTGATTGATTGAACTTTTTAGTCCCACCCAGTCTGCCTTTACCACCGCAGCCACGCCCACCCAATTGGCCACACCCAGCCAATGGGCCACACCCACCCGGCACTCGACGATGCATAAGTGGGTTTTGGGTTGCAGTTTGGGCACTCAGTCTCTTAAAGGTTCGCCATCACTGGTATAGGGCTTCCTACCTGAGCAGGGGGTTGGACTAGAAGACTGCCAAGATCCCTTCCAACTCTATTATTATTATTGATCATCGCACAGTCAGCCAGATGTTCAGACTGGATTTGGCATTTTTGTCTACCTATCGAGTCCTTACCAAGGACCCGGGATAGGCAGATGTGGATGTTTGATGGTATTACAGATATCACAGGATGGAAGCAGTTCCTAGTAAGGCCACCTTTTGCAATTGACTTATGGCGAATTTGTCAATGCCGATGATGGTGTTCAAATGGTGCTCCAGTTGTTTTGGGATTGCACCCAAGGCGCCTATTACTATTGGTACCACCCATGCTTGCCTTTGCCACAGTCTTTCTTCTTCTTCTTCTTCTTCTCCTTCTCCTTCTCCTTCTCCTTCTCCTTCTCCTTCTCCTTCTCCTTCTCCTTTTCCTTCTCCTTCTCCTTCTCCTTCTCCTTCTCCTTCTCCTTCTCCTTCTTCTTCTTCTTCTTCTTCTTCTTCTTCTTCTTCTTCTTCTGTGACTTATGACCATTCTTTACACTTATGACCATTGCAGCATCCCCAGGGCAACTGACTCATATTTATGACGGTTGCAGCGTCCCAGGGTCCCTTTTGCAATCTCCTGACCAGCAAAGTCAATGGGAAAGCCAGATTTACTTAACAACCGTGTTACTAACTGAACACCTGCCGTGATTCACTTAACAACTGTGTCAGGAAAGGTCGTGAAATGGGGCAAAATTCACTTCACACCTGTCTCGCTTAGCAACAAAAACTCTGGGCTCAATTACAGTCATAAGTCGAGGACTACCTGCATGATCAGAAAAATCAACATCACAGCAGCAACTGGGCAATCAAACCTTGTATATGTGTTGCACATGTAAGATACATTAAAAAAAAGGGGTCACATTATGGTAACTGTCAACTTGACCAGGGGTTTCCAGCCTTGGTGATTCTAAGCTGTGCTGGCTGGGGAATTCTGGAAATTGAAGTCCACAAGTCTTAGAGCTGGCTGGGATATTCTGGGAGTTGAAGTCCACAAGTCTTAGAGCTGGCTGGGGTATTCTGGGAGTTGAAGTCCACAAGTCTTAGAGCTGGCTGGGATATTCTGGGAGTTGGTCCACAAGTCTTAGAGCTGGCTGGGGTATTCTGGGAGTTGAAGTCCACAAGTCTTAGAGCTG
The DNA here is from genome assembly GCA_023970755.1 of Azemiops feae. Lineage (NCBI taxonomy): Eukaryota > Metazoa > Chordata > Lepidosauria > Squamata > Viperidae > Azemiops > Azemiops feae. The sequence goes on along the minus strand of JALGBA010000931.1, from coordinate 402,396 downwards.
GCTGGGGTATTCTGGGAGTTGAAGTCCACAAGTCTTAAAGTTGCCAAGGTTGGGGACCCCTGATCTTTCCTGTTTTGACCATACCTTGGGGATACCCCTGAACTGGGCTTTGGCTGTACGTAAGTAAAGACATTTTGGTGCAGATGTAACCAATCTAAACAATACAATTGTCACTCTTAGCAGGAAACATTGCAGGAGACACGGGTGTGATTAAGACTGTAACTTAAGCTGAGATCTTATTAAAAATAAGAACATCTTGACTCATCAAAGCCATGGAAGGTGGTGGAGCAAATATCTGTGGGCCCTTTGGTGATGGCATTTGGAGAATGGCAATTGGAAGGGAAAATGAGTAAGCCACAAAGAGTTTGAATTATGAAATGAGTTGAAATAATTAAGTCTTTGTGAACCTCAGAGAAAGGACTGGGTGAACGTGGTCTAATTCATGAGACCAAGCAAGAAGTGAAGATGGAAGGTTTGAATGAAAGGGCTGAAACGTTTGCCAAAAAAAAACAGCATTTAGTTACCCAGGTGGTTGTAGGTGTCTGTGAAAAATAGGAAAAGGATGGAATTAACTCATAAAAAATGTTTTTTTTAATAAAGATGTTATTAGTTTTCTCTTACATACATATATTAATTTTTCAACCAACGTGCTGTCTGGGTTTAAAAATGTTAATACATATTCAGTTCCTAATCCTTCATTCTTTCCTCTAGCCATTGACAGAATAAATCCCAAGTTTGGTAATATTCTGTTTCTCCTTTATCTTTCAGTCTCATAGTTAATCTGTCCATCTCTGCACATTCCAATATTTTTCTGATTAATTCTTCCTCCGGTGGTAATCCTTCATTTTTCCAATATTGCGCAAAAGTTATTCTTGCTGCTGTTGTGACCTGTAAAATCAAATATAGGCTTTGTTTATTAAACTTTTCTGGCATTATACCTAATAAGAAAAGTTCAGGTTTAAAATCAACAGGTTCTCCCAACATTTTTTCTAACCAGGCATGTATCTTTTTCCAATAAATCTTAGCTTTACCACATGTCCACCAAACATGGTAATAAGTGCCTGAGTTGTACTATTCATCCCAGAGAAAACGAGACAAGAGAACCCATAAAAGGTGATTAGGAGACCCAAGAATTAATGAAAACAGTAACCTGTTGGGGAAAATCTGCTTAGGAAAAGGTCTCTTTGTGGGGTCAGAACAGGAGAGAAGAGAACAGAATAACGGAGTTGGGAGGTACCTTGGAGGTCTTCTAGTCCAATCCCCTGCTCAAGCAGAAGACTTTATACTGTTTCAGACAAATTAATGGTTGTGTAATCTCTTCTTAGAAACCTCCAAATTTGGAGCACCCACAACTTCTGGAGGGAAGCTGTTCCACTGGTTAATTATTCTAACTGTCAGGAAGATTCTCCTCAATTTCAGGTTGCTTCTCTCCTTGAGTAGTTCCCATCCATTGCTTCTCGTTTTGCCTTCTGATGCTTTGGAGAATAGGTGGACCCCCCTCTTCTTTGTGGCAGCCCCTCAAACATTGGAACACTGCCATCGTGTCATCTCTAGTCCTTTTCTTCATTAGACAAGTGACTGTCCAGTCTCTTCTTAAAAGCCTCCAGTGATGAAGCACCCACAACTTCTGGAGGCAAGCTGTTCCATTGGTTAATTGTCCTCACTGTTAGAAAATTTATCCTTAGTTCTAGGTTGCTTCTCTCCTTGATTAGTTTCCATCCGTTGCTTCTTGTCCTGCCTTCAGGTGCTTTGGAGAATAGCTTGACACCCCCCCCTTCTTTGTGGCAGCCCCGGAGATATTGGAACACTGCTATCATGTCCCTCCTAGTGACATTTTCTTTAGTTTTAATTAAGTTGCAGATATTTGCCAATTTCCTAGTGGGAGACACAATTATGGGTGGAAAAGCTTAATCCAGGGGTGTCCAACCTTAGTAACTGTAAGCATTGTGGACTCCAACTCCCAGAATTCCCCAGCCAGCCATGCTAGGGTGGAAGTTCATCTGGTTGTCCCAATGAGGCCGAAATACATCAGAACAACAGAGTTGTAAGGGGCCTTGGAGGTCTTGAGCAGGAGACCCTGTACCATTGCAGACTACTTCATCTATACCTATTTCATTTTTCCTCACCCCTGCTGAGAAGAAAAGCAGCTACATCTGGGAAAGGAAGATCTTGCTTGTTAAAATGGTGTGCAAAGGGCAAAGAGGATGACTGGGCTGCACAACACTATTTCAGCTCACTCTAACTATGCACACACACACACACAGAGAGAGAGAGAGAGAGAGAGAGACCCTGCTGCCCTCTAGTGGTGGTTGTGGTGCCTGCAGGGCGCAGCACCAGCAGGATGTACTTGCGGTGGGGGGCTCTTGCTGCTGTGGTTGCTGCCCCCAAATCAACACCTTGTTCAAAAAAATGTGCTTTAAAGTGAGAAAAGTGTTTCACGTCTTCCACAAACCCATGTGTGCATTCGTACAATGAAGCAGAAGAGGAAGAACACAGGGAATGGGGCAGAAAAATAGGTGCAAGTAGAGGGAACTCGTTTTGGGGCAGCCTCCCCAAGTCGGGGCCAATAGTTAGCCCTGCAATCCCCGAAGACCACCAGCTGAGGAATCTGGGCCCTCCCGAAAGGGCAAGCCAGGCCTCTACTGCAGACCCAGCTCTAGCCCCAGTGTTTCCAGTTTGAAGGAGGCCGTTCCCTTCCACTGTGTATGCACCAGCGTACGATGCACAGCCCTGGTGCACCCAGTACATTAAAGGGCTTTCCCATCAATTAGGAAAAAGGATTAACAATTGGAACAGGCCTAAAGTTGGTTGAATGAAAGCTTAGATTTATTATTATTATTATTATTATTATTATTATTATTGGTGTATTTGAGTCCATCTTTACTCCTGGCCACTCCCTGGATAAATCCCTGCATTTATCTTTACAAGATTTTGGAAGTGGTTTATCCTGGTCTCCTCCTCCTCCCCCCCCCTCCTCTCTGCACACTCCACTCTCTTCTAGCACTGATGATGCTACCTAGTTGAGTCATGAAATGTCTGCAGGAAAACCAAGCTCAGACAGCACCAAGGACCACCTCCTCCTCCTCTTCTTCCTCCTTCTCCCCCCCCCCAGTCTGGCCCAGGATCCAACAGCTGGCTTCATGCCCAAGGCAGGATTCAAATTCACAGCTTTCCCGTTTCTAGCCTGATGCCTTCACCGCTACGCCAAACTGCCTCTCAGAGCCTAGATCTGCACGATGGGAAGTCATAAAAATGTCCCCAAAGGAGACAGTGACAAATAACTTCCAGATGGTTGCTCAGAAACATATGCGAAAGTCACCAAGAGTCGCACTCAGCTTATAGCATTTTAAAATTAACATGATTCAGGAATAACACAATCATGTTAGAATCACTGAGACAAGAAACTGCTGTGCCTGTCCACATGCACACAAACCCTTTTGCTTTTAATGTGGCTCTTCCTCACTTGAACCCGTCTGGTCCCTCCCCTGAAGAAGAGACGTGTTCTTGCTCCTCTGTGCAAATGCAGGCATTTGTACAGACTAGGAAGGATGATGTTACCTAGTCGGGTAATGAAACATCTGCAAGAAAACCACCAAGCTGAGAGAGCACCAAGGATCTCACAATCCTCCTCCCCCTCCTCCCCACGAACTCCACTCCCTTCTAGCACTGATGATGTTACCTAGTTGAGTCATGAAACATCTGCAAGAAAACCACCAAGCTCAGAGAGCACCAAAGATCAGTCATTTCAATCCTGAGCTACAAATATTCTCCTTTATTTAGATGGGACAATGCCGGAACTTGGTGTGGCAGGGGACAATTTGGCTGCCTTATCAGAGCTGGGGCTGAAAATGGATATCTCCTGCCTGCACTGGATGTCTCCTCTCCCTGGCCTTACCTTAAGGAGGACTCTCCAGTCCACGAGAGCCATCCTCACGGAACAGCCTGCTTCCTGGTCCACCACCGCTTCCAGGTCCTTTCCAACCCAAGAAGTCTACGAAGCCAGTTCTGCAAGGCCTATTAATGGCAGGAAGTTGCTTTACTAAGTTTTGGGGGATTTTGCGTACATGTGGACCAATATGGTACTCAAATTCTGGGCAATGTGCTTTTATCTAGTCTGGTCTGTCGTTGCTGCTTCCAAGTTTCAGGTGTGGCCTGTAGGTGAGTAAAAGACGTGTTTGTTCTCCTTCTCACGTGAGTTGGCCTTAAATGACGCAAACAGGGGTGTCCGACTATGGCATCTTTAAGACCCGTGGTCTTCATCTCCCAGAATTCCCTAGCCAGCCATGCTGAACCTTCCATAAGTCCAGGAAGCAGTTTGATAGACCTGCATAATAGACCTCAAATCAGGAAATTCGCCTTTACTTTGAGTTTGGATCTCCCTCTGTAAGGCTTTCAACCTCTAGTTCAGGGGTGTCCAACTTTGGCAACTTTAAGACTTGTGGACTTCAATTCCCAAAATCCCAGCTATGGTTGGCTGGGGGATTCTGGGAGTTGAAGTCCACAAGTCTTAATGTTGCCAAGGTTAGACACCCCTGACTTAATCCTGTGAATCAGGCGTAGCTCACCCATCAGCTTTCTTACTGTCCTTAGCTAGTTCTCCAGCTACAAACTTTGAAGTTGAGATGAAGGTAGGTGAGAGGAAGCCAATGTGAGACTCACCCAGAGGTTACACCACGCTCTGCGTACTACAGTAGCAGGCACCCTGGGCCAGTCTTGGCTCTTCAGGAGGTGCCATTTGACCAGCACAGTAAAAGAAACGTGAGCCCACTGATTAGGGCTGGCTAAGGATCAATCCTGCCTTTCTCCGGACCCCTTTCCATTCTCTTTGCCACATGCCTGGAGTCCCTTCTCTTCTCCCAGGGCTGGTGTCCTTCACAAACTGTGTCTTCTGCTCCAGAGAACCCAGCTGATTCCAAAGGTTCCTTCGGATTGTTGGTTCTAGAAACACATGGACAACAAATCCTTTGTGATGCAGCGTGGAATGCTCTTCTTGGCCAATGCAGAAAGAGAGGCATTGTGGAGAAGGATGGCCTCCAACGCTCAAGGGGTCTTCAGCTCTGGGTTGCAAAGATGTCTCCGCTTCCCCCCAGCTGTGTCCTTCTCCCCCTGGATGGCTGCTTTGCCTTGTGCAGCACCTTCACCCTGGCCCTGCTGCTCTTCCTCAGCAAGCGGAGCCCAGGAAGGCTCTTGGCCTGGGACAAGGCTCTTCCCCAGGCGTGGAAAAGACATTTGCCTTTGACCACGGAACTGGGAGCCACCAGGGGCCTTCCCTCCTGGACACAGCTGGTGAGTCCTTTGCCCCCCTTTATGGCTGCCCCACTGAGCAGGGACTGGGACGGGGGCATTCCAGCCTCGGTCACTGTTATGATGGCCTGGCTATGTGAAGGAGATGCTGCAGTGTGGGGTCTTCCCAATTTCAAGGAATGGTACCCACCACTGGGATTTAGAAAGGGCCAATCAGCAGAGTTTGTTGTAAAGGTTATTAGTGGCTAATTTCAGGTATGGAGTCCTCATTTTGCTTGAATTCAGAGCAGGGGATTGGAATTGAAGGCTTAATAGCCCCTTCCACATGTTACAGTTTAACACTGCAGAAAAACAGCCTGCACTCCACACACGCACACACACGCGCACACAGAGAGAGAGAGAGAGAGAGACAGACAGACAGACAGACAGAGACAGACAGACACCCTTGTTTGTGTCCTGATTGCCTTTTACTTAGACCACCAGTTTATCAAACCCTAGTCTTTCACCAAGTTTTGTTCTCCAGTATACTTTGATCCTGTAAGAAGTCCTGAGTGCAGAAGTCCATTTTATTCATGGACTGGGAGAGTCTTCACCGGAGAAATGATCTTGCTTGCCTACTGTTCCTGGAGAAAATCCATCTAGGTGGTCACCAAAAGTCAACCCCCAACGTAGTGGATCATGATCATCATCCTTTTATTGACTGGGGTTGAGAAGGTGTTCCACAGAAACCCAGCCAGGGGGGGGGAGAACATTCAGGGTCACTCTCTTCCCATTGAGTAACTGCCTTCTCTCCCGTCTTCCTGGTAGGATCATGATCAGGAAAGCAGAGGCCAACCCCACGAGGCAGTTCTGGACCAAGAGGAAGGTAAGCCAAGTCAACCCAAGTCAGTGAACCTTAAAGGTGCCCGAATTGCCCTACCTGGCATGGACATTCTATTACGGCATTTATATTAGAAACTCACCACACCTGCCCAGACTCCAAACATGTCATCATCTGCGTGATGGAGCTGATGGAGGCTCCTAAGACCATTCCCATTGCTGGGCCAAAGAACATGCTTCTTGCACCAGGCTGGAGGTTCTCCAGAAAGGTTCAGATTTTCATAGCTGAGTTGGGGGGGGGGGTTGAGCCTAGGAGGTGACGTTCCTGAAGAAGCAAAACATAAATATGGAATAATAGAGTTGGAAGGGACCTCAGAGGTCTTCTAGTCCAACCCCCTGCTCAAGCAGGAGACCTTATATCATTTCAGACAAATGGTTGTCCACTCTCTTTTTGAAAGCCCTCAATGATGGAGCACCCACAACTTCTGAAGGAAAGTCATTCCATCGGTATTTACTTAGTTTCCGTGATGAAACATCTGCAAGAGCACCAAAGAGTCCTCAATGGTATTATCTTTGCATGTACTCATAATTTATGACACTGCAGCAGTGAAGTCCAGCAGGTTGTTCTGGCACAACACCAGGCAGCAGTTACAATGTCTCTCCGATATTTCTTGTTGACAGAATTCCCCAATGGACCTCTTAATCCTCTTCTTTCCTTGGGCAGGTACCTCTAGCCGGGAAGAAGAACCGCAGCTTCGCCGGTCACCTTGGAAAGAGAGCGGTCACACTGCCACCACCATCCGCAAACTTCTGTGTGACAATGCCAGCTGTGTCTTATGTGCACATGCAGCCAGGGAGGCGGAGAATTTGGTGCATATCCAAAGACTGAATCCCGAGAATCTTGTATTACGTAAACCGTCACTCCCCACCACGTCTTATGTGGAACGTTCCAGCCTGCCAGCCGTTTCTGGTTTGCAGGACAATCCCGTCTTCTCCCGGAGCAGGAGTGAACCCCCGCCTAGCGTTGGGCACCTCAGACCCAGCCCAGGAGCGTCCCCCTCACTCGGAAAGAGGCAACACCCTCCCAGAGATGTAACCCAGAGGAAGAAACCTCTCCCTTCCAATTTACCAGATACAGTTACCTTCCCAAAACATGCCAGACGCCTCAGACGTCCTCACCGCCGGATACCCAGTAAAAGGAAGAATACTTTTAACACCATCGATGAGCAGAAGGATGAGGAAGTTGAGCCCAGTAGTTCTTCTAGCCTGTCTGAGCCTCCTTGCACTAAAAGAGCAGAAGCCGGTCACTTTCCTGGTGTTTCCACTGTTTACAGCCAGAAGGACCACACACTTTGGGGACATGAGAAAACTTTCCATCATCATCGTGAAGATGATGGGTCCTCAAGTGAGAAGGATACCTCTTCTCACAGCGAAGCAGAAGACCAGGTGGGCACACATCTCCTTTCTGAAGAGGAACAGGATTTTCTGACTGCCTCTCTGACCTCAGCTGGATCTAGCAGCTCCAGGAAGATTGTATTTGTGGCTATTGACCTTCCATTTGTACCCGAAACTGTTCTGGAGAAGTTGGAACAACATTTGGTGGTGAAGAGGATGCAGAATGCAGTCGGGCTGCCCGTGATCCTCCTCAGGTCCCTCAAGGCCTTTTTGCCATTTGCTCCAAGTCCCATTATTCGGTGGTCCCTGAAGAGAGAAGTAGTGGTGGTGACCAGGCCTCAGGTCCTCCCATTTAAGAGTGTGGCCACCAGAAGAAGACTGGAGCAGCATGTGAAGAAGAGGGCTCACCTCAAGCACTGGAGGCTGCCAAGAAAGATCCAAGAGGTCCTCAGGCACATGAAGACTGATGTTCACCCCACTGTTCCCGGGGAGGAAGGGTCTGGTGGAGAAAAGAGTCCAAGCTCAATAAAACCTCCACATTTAGCCTCCACAAGTAGAGATGCAACCTTGGACTATCCTCTCCATTCCAAACCCAGATTCCGGCTTCACATTGGGAAGAAGTTATTTCAAATTGCCCACGAAACCTTTCCTAAACGAGTGGAGGAGTCCCAGAAAACCAGTGCCTCAGAGGAGAAGAAGATAGTCCTTCCAAAGCTGATCAGATTACACTGGAGGAGCCCCCAGGCACGCGGAGGCCCAAGCCTTGGTCTTCGGAGGAAGGCGGACAGCGTGGAGATGAACATTAAGCGCAAGCACATCCAATTCTTATGGCATCTCCCTACTTTTTACTCCAAGTCCTTGTCCAAGATGGCTCCCATGACCTTCAATCTGCCAGTGACTCCACCTCAGGTGTGTCACCCCTCTGAGTTTAGCCACGCGGCGACACCTTTTCTGCCCACCTCTCAGCGGCGGCTCCTGGACTCGCACGTGCTCCGGAAGAAGGTCCAGCACCAGTGGGGACAGCCCAAGCTTGTGCAGCAATCCCTCAGGCAGTTCCTCTCAGCTGCACCACCAGCGGCCGCCGTTAGCCCTGCCATCCCAAAGGGTCCTCAAGCAGACATAATGGTGGCCCCAAGAAGCACGTCGCCTTTTGTCCCCTTGGAAACTAACAGGAAGCTGGATGACCACATCAAGAGGAAGATCATTGAGAGACAGTGGGGTGTTCCCCAAAGGGTGATGAAGTCTCTCCAGATGTTCATGCCGATGCCCCCCAGTCTGGCAAAGACAGCTAGAGAGAGCGAGAAGGAGAAGGTTGCAAAGAGGTCACCTTGTGCGAAGGATCCAGGTCCCTGCAAGCTCCCCCAAGTCCTTCAAAAGCATGTGGCCCAAAAAGCTCTTGAGATACACCTGGGAGGGGCTGGTCCATTTCCCACGCTGCGTCAGACAGCTGCTCTCCGGGACAGAGAAGATGCCCTCCCCAGACTTATCTCTCCCGGGTCAAGGACTTTGCAGCTGCGATCCAAGGAGCTTCCCTTCATGGAGCTGACAGCCCAGGAGCATGTTGAACTTAGTGTCAGACACAAAGACTTGGCTCACCAGTGGGGGCTGCTTACTTTGTACCAAAAATCCCTCTCTCACCTGTTCACAGGTGTTCAGTTTCAGGTCCCCCCTCCTCCCTTATCCAGAAGAGCCCTTGGGTTGGAATTCAGCTCATCAGAGACAGCCTTCGTCAGCCAAGGAACCCAGGAAGACCTTGAATGGCACGTGAGAAGGAAGAGAATGCAGCGCGTGTGGGGGCTGGCAAGTCTCGTCCAGAAATCTCTGAAGTTATTTTTGCCACCTGCCCCCCGCTGGCACGCTGCAGGGCACACTGAGGTGACTACCCTCCCAGCTGAAATCCCTTTCCTTGGGGATGGCAGCATACATGAGCTAGAGAGGAATGTGCGGAAAAGAGTCGTGCTGCAGAGATGGGTCCTACCCAGGAGGCTCCTGGAGCCAATGAAAATGCTTGGCTCACAGTTGGCAGGGGTCTCGGGACCAAGTCAAGAGATGAAGAAACCAAGAAGGGCAACCGTTTCTTCCCCACGTCAGCCTGAGGTGTTCCACCTGCCACCACAGGGGAAAGCCCTGAAGGAGATGGGGACCTGCCTGGAGAAGAAGCATATGGAAATATTGTTGGGGGTGATGCCTACTGTGGCCAGGCTCTCTTGGCAGCATGCAGCCTTCACACCGAGGCAGCCCCTGCCCAAGCTGATCCCTCCTGGCCATAGCTTCCTCCAGCCACGTTGCCGTTTCTTGCCCTTTGAACGTCCAGAAGGCGTGGCCCAGATTGAGCAGACCCTGAAGCACAAATGGTTGATGTTCCTCTGGGGCCTGAGCATCCAATACCTCGAAGCCCTTGGAGGAATGATGCCAAAGCCACCTGGGCAGCCTCTCCAAACTAGACTGGCAGATCGCTTGGTGTTCTCGGAGGTGAAGGTCCTCTTCCTCCAGGAGAACATCAGAGGAGCCTTTGAAGGACACATCCGTAGGAAGAGGCTGCAGCACGAGTGGGGGCTGCCAGACATGATCCAGAGGTCTCTCAGGGGCTTCATGGAAGGAGCTCCCTCACAACTCTCCCCACAAAATGTGACTGAAGTGCAGGTTCTGCACAAGGAGTTGACGTTCCTCCCTCAAGATTCCAGCCAATTCCTGGAGCTTCACATTCATAGAAGGAAGCACCAGCATCAGTGGGGTTTACCCAAGAGGGTGCTGGAAGGAATGAAGGGGCTGGGGGTCGAGTCCATCGCTGGTCCTCAGCCCCAGGAAATGCAAGTGGTAGATCAGAGTCAGGTGGGCCTGGAGCCCTCTGAAACAGGGGTCACCAATGGGGAGAAGGCATCTCAGCCCCCATCTGCAGGGGACAGGTCCCCACCCGAGACTCTGTTCTTTAGGGGTGAGGTGGAGAAAAAGATCCAGCTCCTCTTCCTTAAAAAGTGTGTTGAAGTGCATACGGGGGTCTTCCCAGGTGTGGCCATGCAGTCCTGGCAGTGCCTCCCTCCTTCCAGGGCCCCCCTCCCCAAGCCAGCTTCCTCAGGCTTCTGGGCCCCACAGCCACGTAGATCTTTCCTGCCCTTCGTGCAGGCCGAGGATGCTGGCCGTTTGGAGCTGGCCATTTTGCGCCACCGCTTGACTTCCCTTTGGAGCCTGGGCAGGGTCTACGTGGGAGGCATAGCTGCCCTGCAGCCCAGACTGTCCTCCAGCCACAGAAGACCTAGAGAAGAAGAGCTCTCCAAGGAGCAGACCCTCTCCCTCCAAGTAGAAGTCAGGGAGGCCTTAGAACTGCATGTCAGGAAGAAGAGGCTGGAGCATGGATGGGGCTTCCCCAGACTCATTCAGAAATCCCTGCAAGGCTTCATGGAAAGAGCTCCTGTCCAGCCCAGACTTCAGAAGATGGACAGCTATGCCCGCATCCTATACCAGGCCCCGGCATTCCTTCCCTCAAGCACCTACACCCAGTTGGAATCCCACATCCAGAGAAGGTATCTACAGCAACAATGGCGTTTGCCAGCAAAAGCTCTGGAATCCTTTAAGCGTCTCTATCCTCAGTTTGAGTTACGCCCATCTGACTTGAGGAGCAATGAGGATGGGGATGTTCCCCCTTACTGTTGCGGCCAGGGGGTGGTTTCTGAGCACCCCAATCTGGATCTTGGGTATTTGCAACCAGGAGATATGGGAACAGCTTCCTCGGTGGAGGGTACCCCACAGCGGGCTGAGGTTCTGTCTAAAATAGACTCCAAAGATGTGAATCAACTTCAAATCTACTTGGGTAAGAAGAATGTGGAGGTCCGGTTGGAAGCAATCCCAAATATTTCTGGCCTTGCCTGGACCTGGAGTTCTTCAAAGCAACGCCTCCCCAAGCAGATCCCTCCTGGCCTTAGAATATGGCAGCCCCGATCCTCCTCCTTGCCCTTCTTCAGTTCAGGGGAGATAGAGCGGATCGAAATGGCCGTTCGTTGCAACCATCTCTTATCCTTGTGGAGCTTGGGAATGCACTACGTAGATGTTCTGAGTGCCTTGCCCTTCATGCCATTCTCTAAGCCTTTCAGACTGAGAAGGATCAGTATTGAATTCTCAGAGGCCCAAACATCATTCCTCCAGGAGCAGGAAAGACAAGGTCTAGAACATCACGTTGTGAAGAAGAAGATCCATCACTCTTGGGGCTTCCCAGTTCTTGTCCAGAAATCGGTGAAGGCCTTCATGCAAGAACTTCCCATCCCACCCATCCCACAAAGGAACCTAATTGATGTCCATGTTATTCACCAGGAGCCATCTTTCCTTCCCCATGTTGTCTCTAGCCGCTTGGAATTCCATGTTCAGAAGATGAACGTCCAGCGGCAATGGCGTTTGCCAGCAAAAGCTCTGGAATCCTTTAAGCTTCTCTATCCTCAGTTTGAGTTACGCCCATCTGACTTGAGGAGCAATGAGGATGGGGATGTTCCCCCTTACTGTTGCGGCCAGGGGGTGGTTTCTGAGCACCCCATTCTGGATCTTGGGTATTTGCAACCAGGAGAGGACATGGGAACAGCTTCCTCGGTGGAGGGTACCCCACAGCGGGCTGAGGTTCTGTCTAAAATAGACTCCAAAGATGTGAATCAACTTCAAATCTACTTGGGTAAGAAGAATGTGGAGGTCCGGTTGGAAGCAATCGCAAATATTTCTGGCCTTGCCTGGACCTGGAGTTCTTCAAAGCAACGCCTCCCCAAGCAGATCCCTCCTGGCCTTAGAATATGGCAGCCCCGATCCTCCTCCTTGCCCTTCTTCAGTTCAGGGGAGATAGAGCGGATCGAAATGGCCGTTCGTTGCAACCATCTCTTATCCTTGTGGAGCTTGGGAATGCACTACGTAGATGTTTTGAGTGCCTTGCCCTTCATGCCGTTCTCTAAGCCTTTCAGACTGAGAAGGATCAGTATTGAATTCTCAGAGGCCCAAACATCATTCCTGCAGGAGCAGGAAAGACAAGGTCTAGAACGTCACGTTGTAAAGAAGAAGATCCATCACTCTTGGGGCTTCCCAGTTCTTGTCCAGAAATCGGTGAAGGCCTTCATGCAAGAACTTCCCATTCCACCCATCCCACAAAGGAATCTAATTGATGTCCATGTTATTCACCAGGAGCCATCTTTCCTTCCCCGTGTTGTCTCTAGCCGCTTGGAATTCCATGTTCAGAAGATGAACGTCCAGAAGCAATGGGGGCTATCCAGGAGGGCATTAAAATCCCTCTGGAGGCTCTGCCCAACAGATGAGGATGGTGAGGTGCAGAGGCCACCAATGCCTCATCTTGATCAAAACTGGAGGAACTTCTCCAGAGGTCCTAGCTTGGAGACTGTTTCAGTAGGTTGGCATGGAGGAACACAGAGCACAGAACGGGACCTCAGGACAAAAAGTGATGTCATATCTGCTCTGGACCCTCAAAACCTGAGGAGGCTACAGCTTCATCTGGCTAAGAAACATATGGAGATCCACTACGGGGTTCTTCCAGTCATTGCCAAAACCTCCCTTCAACGGGCAGATCTCTATTCAAAACATCCCCTTCCTAAGATGATCCTTCCTGGCCAGGGGCTGCTACAGCCTCGCAACATCTCCCCTCTTAGTATGTCTCCAGAAGACAGGGATCACTTGGAGTGGATGGTCCAGAGAAACCATTTTGCTTTCTTGTGGGGGATGGGTCTGAGATACAGGGAGGCCCTTGCTGGAATGATACCCAAATTTACCTCCCGATTCCCCGGGCACAGGCTGGCACACATGGATTTCTCAGAGATGCAGATGTTCTTCCTCCAGACGGAGGACAGAGAAGTCCTAGAAGATCACGTTAAGAAGAAAAAGATACAGCACATGTGGAGTAGCCCAATTCTTGTCCAGAGGTCCATGGAATGCTTCATGTCAAGGGCTCCTTTGTGCCCCGGCACCCATAAGTTAGAGACCAACACCTGCATTTTGCTACACGAGGTGCATTTCCTACCCCCCAACACCCAAACTCACTTGGAGCACCACATTCAGAGGCGGAAACTGCTACAGAAATGGGGGCTGCCAAAAAAGATGCACAAGTCTTTAAAGATCTTCCTCCCAAGAGCCTCAATGCAGACTCCGGTTCCCCCCACTAAGGAATTTTTGGAGGGATCAAAGAATCAGAAGGAGAAGCAACCACCAGAATTGCCTTCAAAGGTGACTTCATCAGTCCCGTCTTCAAGGCCAACCAAGCAGCAGACCTTCCGTTTCCAGATGGTGGAGACGCTGTACCTACAAGGCAAGGAAAAAGAGGTCCTGGAGCATCATATCAAGAAGAAGCGGCTTCAGCACCAGTGGGGGCTGCCTGTTGCCATCCAGAGATCTCTGCAAGCATTTGCACCCTCTTTCCTTGGACCAGTCTGTCCTTCAAAGAAGGCAGGTCAAGATGTGAAAATCCAGGTTCAAAGACCACTTTTCCTTCCTCTGCATTCCCAGGAGAATTTGGAGGATAGCCTGAAGAGGAGGATCATCCATCAGCAGTGGAGACTTCCAAAGAAAGTCCATGACTCTCTACAGGCGTTCTCTGCCACCCGAGCCAGAAGGCAACAGCCCTATCAGAAAAAAGCAGGACCCAATCACATTGCAAAGAAAGACCACCTCAAAAATCACCTCAGGAGAAAGTCAGCAGAAATTAACTTCCAGTCCAGGACAGTCCCTGACATTTTGCTTCCTGAATCTCTTTACAGTGAGAGGGACCCCAGAAGCACCACTCAGCAGCCAGGGGCAACCTCGGCCATAAATGGCAAGGGACCTAAGCAAAGAACCTCTCAAGCAGAGGCTAAAGACCTTCTTGAATTCCACGTCCTACACAAGAAGATTTGTCACGAGTGGGGCTTGCCACGAATTGTGCAGAGATCTCTGTCAGCATTCTGCCCACCTCTTCTTAAGCCACAAATTGACCAGGGATCACTTGGAGAGAGTCTGGAGACTGTGAAGGAAGATAGTGCCACCACTGGGACGAACATATTTCAAGAGGATGAAATGAAACTCTTGGCAGAAAGCCAACAGGTGACAAAGGAAGAGGTGAGTAAGACTCCCCAAGACTCCAAAAGGGACAGTGTTAGCACCAAGGCCACAGAGATGGGAAAACGGACCCTCGCTAGTGAAATGCTGGAGTCTTCAGAAGAAATAAGCTCCACAGGTGAGAAATCCCTGGAGAACAAAGAAGAAAGCCGCAGACACTTGCAAGACACGGAAAAAGACAAATTTACTTCAAGGGCTCCACAGCAGCCCTCAAAAACCAGCCCTGATGTTGAAAGTCCTCAATCTGTAACAAAGCCCACTACTAATCCACAGAGTCCACAAGCCTCAGAAGAAGCCAACATCACAAGCGAGAGGCCAGAAGCCATTAAGGATGAGAGTCCAGGGACATTTAAAGGAACAACTATTCTGAGTAAGAGTCTGCAAGATACAGAAGGAGCCAATGAGGCTGGATTGCAGATTGCTGATTTGGTGACGAATGAGAATCCATGGTCTGTAGATGCAAAAGGGTCATCAGGCCCAGGGAACAGGGAGGTGGCATTTGAGACTCCACAGGCTGCAGAAGAAAGAAGGGTAGTGGAGACCAGATTGAGGGGAGATGCTGCAGCAGAGAATGGAAGATACTCACCAGGTACTGGTTCTCTACAGATGGAAGAAGAAGGGAACCATGGGGCCGCAGAAGAGGAAGGCACCACTGTCCATGGCCTACAGGTTGGACCAGAGGATGTTGCTTCGGACAGCCTTCGCGCCACTGATGAATTCACTGAGGAATTACACACCAGTAGTCCACAGTCAGCTGAAGAAATATCCATTACCAGTAAAGGTTCCCAAGCTACAGAAGGATTGGCTGAGCTACAGAGCACAGAAGAAGTTATTGAGATGCCACAGGCCACAGGAGAAACGGTCAGAGCCAACAAACTCCCACAAGGTGAAGAAGACAACGAGAACGTGATGTCTCCTAAATCAGAGACCACACGGAGTCTTGCCTCTGAGATTTCACTGGCTGGGGAAGGAAAGAGAGCCATGGCAGAGACCACAGCAGGTGGGAATGCAAAGGATGCTGCGGTCACAGCAGCAGCTGAAGAGAGTGACCTTCCCAGGGGGCAACATGAGGAGAAGTCACAGTCCATCAAGGATATGAGCTTTGCTGATGGCAGGAGGCCATCAACTGCTGAGAACATCATGGCTGTCAACATGGAGGCAAATGTCCCAGATCAGACACTTCCAACCATGGAGGGAGGTGCGAGTCCATATATTCCACTGGAGGTGACCCCCTCTGGATCACTAATCCCAGAAGATGTAGGGGAAGCAAACACCCCTGATAAAGTTGCTTGGTCCAAAGATGAAACAAACATAGTGGTTGGTGGCTCACTGGCCCCAGTTTCAGGCAGACCCCCAGACAAGAACATGAAGGGGCAAAGTCCACATGCTAGAGAAGAAAAGAGCTTCAATCTTGGGGAAATCTCCAGTGGAAGAAGTCCAGAGGAGGAGAAGGAAACAAGTGCCTCAGGCAGAAGTTCAGAGGCTGCATCCAAAGAAGCCATCACTTTGGAGGGTCTGTCAGGCAAAGAGGAAGGAAAAACAGAGAAAGGACCCCTCTTAGCAGAAGAAGAGTGGAAACACTCTGAGCTGCATCCACAGTGGGTCACTGCTGCAGACAGACCTCCAGTAGAAGGTGGAATGCAAGATGGAAGTGTGAGCTGCCAGGTCCCAAGTAGATTGAGCCCCATGGCTGAGAGACCCCCAGCTGCAGAGAGAAAGAGGATGGGTGGCAAGACCTGGGCGCAAGACAGAACAGGCCACACGGCAACCCCCTTTGGAGGACAAGCTCCCAAACAAACCCAAGAGTCGTTCAGGAAATTTCTACCCCAGTCCAGATTTCATAGCTACCATAAATCGACCAGAGTACATTTTCTTATAGAGGCAGAACCGGACTCTCACTCAGGCCCACAGAAGCGCTCACCAGCTTACCGGTCTGAAGTGCAACTCCAATTGGAGCCTGGAGGAAGAATTGGCTCCTGGGTGTCTACCGAGAAGCCCTCTTGTTCCTCTTTTCCAAAAGCAGTTCCTGCCATGGAGGCAACAGAGGGAGGAAGCAGCCAGGAGATACAACCAGAAGAAGGTAAAGCAAGAATCTCCAGCCCTAAAGGAAGATCTTCATCATGTGATAAACCAGAGCTGACGGTTCCATATGTCCTGTTGCAGCAGGGAACGCCAAAACAAGACTTGCTCATTTGTTCTGAGCCAGAAGATTATGGAAGCTCATCATCGCCTCCTCCTCAATCCAGCTGTGACAAGTATAATGCCAGTCGTAGAGGCAGCCAAGCTTCTGACTCCTCAGAGTTGAGCTCTCTGGAGGGCAATGCAGGATCCATGCCAAGCAGTTCCATTGAGCAGTTGCTTTGGGATAAAGAGAGCTTCTCACGGCAGCTGGAACACAGCATGCAAGGAATGGTAAGACACAGCGCATCTCCATCAGGACTGGGACAATCAGGAAGGCAGCCAGTGACCTGCGCCCCCTATGAATGTGGCACTACAGTTTGTGAAAGAGATGTAGGTCAGAAGTGGGAGGAGCGAGAGGAAGCTTTCCCCATGGCCAGAGATGCAAGAACCAGGTCCATGGCATCTCTGGAAGACAGTGAGACCCAGAAGAAGACCCATCAAGCAGGAAGCATAGTGCAGGGTGATCTCCCAGAGCAGGAGAATCTTCTCAAGCCTTCTGAAGTGGCAACCAACCCTCTGTTCAGGTCCCACGTTGTCCAGAGGGCCTTGGGTTCCTTCATACTTCCTGCCTGTGTCATCTCATCATATTCCACTTGTGAGGACGTAGAGGTGGGACTCATCCGGCAGGCAGGCAGAAAGCACCGACAGCGGTTGAGTGCCCAATTACTTGAGGAAAAGCCTGTTCTTGAGAAAGCGAGGGAGTCCCCACCGGAACAAGGACAAGGTGTTGGAGGTGGAAGACCACTGAGGCCTGCAGCTCTATATACTGGAGAGCTGAAGGATTTGGCTCACAGGGACTTTCGGGAGCCACCTCCACCTCCTCCATCACCTAACTTGAGTGCAACTGCTCTGGACCAGCAGGACCGTGAAGGTTCCCAGATAACTGGTGAGGCTTCAACTGAGGGTTCTGAACTCTCAAAACTATCAAGCAAGAAGTTCTCGGCTGTATCTTCTCTGGAAGCAGGTAGTGAATTGCCAGCTCCCCCATCAGATTGGCTTCAGTCAGAAACGGGAGCAGAGAGTGAGTATGAGGATGGCAGCAGTTTGGTCATCACACCACACCAGCAGTCAATGCAACGAAACCCAATGTCTTCAGAAGACCAGTCCCAGTTCAGTACAGAACGCGAGTGGGACAGAGTGGGGGACTGGGCAACTGAGGACATGAATAGTGAAAGTCTCACTATGGAGGAGGAGAACAGCCAACTGGATCCTCAGGAGAGACCCACAGAAGGGTCTTCACTGAAGGCTGAAGCCAGCTCAAGATCCCAGGCTGGAAGCGCTTCGTCCAGCTCCAGGAAGGACAAGAGCAAAGGATTCTCTATCATTGGCTCAGTTCTGGAGAGGAAGCTATCCTTGAAACAGGGGATGAATTTTTGGCAACGCAGCCAGGGCAGCTGGTTGACCCCCTGGAAAGAGAAGAAGAGGCATGGAGTCCCCAGTGAAGCTGAAGAAGGAAGGGCTGGTTTCTCTGGAGACCTTGAGCACACTCTAGAAGGAGATGCTGCGGAGAGGTGGTTGGATTCCCATCCTGCACTTCCGAGTAAAGGAGAAACTCTCAGGCAAGGTGAGACCCATGTTCCTCAAACACAGACATTTCTAACGGCACGACCAGGTTTCCACCACCGAGGCGACACTTCCACGGGCTCGTTCTCCACTCATTGTCAAGCGAGCAGGTCCTCCTCAGAGGACTACATCCAAGAAAGGATCCGGGGGCCAGAAGGAGCTTTGGCCTGGGATAGGACTGGGCACAAGACCTCAGCCTTGGCATCTGTGGCCCGAAAGAGGAGGAATGCCAAGACCCAAAGCCTGGAAAGAGCAGCTGAGAGGGGGGCTGGCGGCAGGACGTGGGGACCCAGCAGAAGAAAGATGAGGGTTGTCAAGAGGGACTTGGACACCAGTGGCCGTGAGGAGAGCTCCTCAAGCAGCAGAGTTGAGAGATCCAGCAATGGCGCCTTCAGCAGTGAAGGACAACCAGCTGCTCTGGCTCAAGGAGCAGCCAAAACGAGAGAAGGGAGACTGTGCAGGAGAAGGGAGGAATCCCCTATGCCTGAGAGGACCATCCGCCAGCCCCTCCCTCAAGCACAGCGGGAAGACAAGGCTAGGCAGCCCACCGCTTGGAAGTCCCCCCAAAGCGGGGAGGGCTCCCCGGAAAGGGAACTTTTAAGACTGAGCCCCCGAGAGTGTCAACCTGCAGGGAGGGAGGGGTCTCGCCTTGAGGACTCACCAGGAGGCTGTGGGGTTTCTGAGGCCACAGCCCCCCCAGGCAGGCCAACGCCCCCCCTTCCCCATGGGGAGCAGTTCCGCAACCTGAAAGAAAGAATCCTGTTGAGGCGAAAGGAGCTGTGGAGCTCCCCAGAGAGCGAGGACGAGCATCCAGGATAGGCCTTTCTTTTGAGGGATGTGGGTATGTAAATAGTTTGTGTTGTTTGAAAAATACCCATTAAACCTTTTTAATGAGCACTTTGAAATGAGGCTGAGATGGCCACGCATGTTGCATTTCGCCTCTTGATGGCCTCTCCTGGTATGAGGCGTTTTACGGGGGGGTGTCTCTTCGCCTCTCCCTCCCTTTGCATCTCCCCTCGGCTGTTGATCTTCTCTCAAAGGAGGAAGAAATCTCTTTTCCAGCCGCCCCGGCTGAGTTTCCAAGCCTCTCCCCACTTCTCCTCATCCTGTATACTTCAGGCACCCCAAATCTCTGGGAATCTCCATGCCTTTCCATTGTTCAGCCCCCCCCCACTTCGGAGGAGCCCCTGAAACAGGTGGCAGCAATAGCAAAAGCACTTAGACTTATATCCCACTTCATAGTGCTTTACAGCCTTCTCTAAAGCAGTTTACAGTCAGCATCTTACCCCCTCCAACAATCTGGGTCCTCATTTTACAGACCCCGGAAGGATGGTGGACTGAGTCAACCTTGAGCCGGTCAGGATCGAACTCCTGGCAGTCAGGAGAGTTTGCCTGCAATAACTGCATTCTAACCACTGCACTACCATGGCTCAATAACAAAATAACAGAATTGGAAGGGATCTTGAAGGTCCTCTAGTCCAACCCTCTGCTCAAGCAGGAAACCCATTCCAGACAAGTGGCTGTCCAGTCTCTTCTTAAAAACCTCCAGTGTTGGAGCACCCACCGCTTCTGGAGGCAGGTTGTTCCACTGATTAATTGTTCTAACTGTCAGGAAATTTCTCCTTAGTTCCAGGTTGCTTCTCTCCTTGATTAGTTTCCATCCGTTGCTTCTTGTCCTGCCTTCAGGGGCTTTGGAGAATAGGTGGACCCCCCCTCTTCTTTGTGGCAACCCCTGAGATATTGGAAGGCTGCTATCATGTCACCCCTGGTCCTTCTTTTCATTAAACTAGACATACCCAATTCCAGCAACTGTTCTTCATATGTTTTAGCCTCCAGACCCTAAGGCAGGGGTCTTCAAACTTGGCCCTTTTAATGACTTGTGGACTTCAACTCCCAGAATTCCTCAGCCATTCTGGGAGTTGAAGTCCACAAGTCATAAAAGGGTCACGTTTGAAGACCCCCGCCCTAAGGCAATGCCTTGGCCCCCCACCTGGCTGCCCCTCCAAGCCCCATCCCTCAGTTGCTGTGCCCCCTTCCTGCTGGGAGGACCCTCCCTCTTCCGGAGCTGAGATCGGCAATCTGAGAAACCCACGCTGCGGAGGATCTGGGGAGCAACAGCAACCCCTGGAGGAGGCCCCACAACCGCCTCGGCAGGAAGTTTTTCCAAGAAGGCGAGGGAGGTGTGAAACTCTTCTTGTAAGCATTTTGAAGAAGGAGGACGCGTCAGAGGAAATGCTTTCGGGGGGGGTTAAAAATAACGATGCCATGTTTACGTTTCTTCTTATGTAAGAAGTCCAGGTGGATGTGATGGAACCTCCCAATTTAAACTTTTGATCTCATGATCACCCACTCCGTTCCCCCCCCCCAAAGAACTGTAAACCTCATTGTGTGCACAAGGCAGAGGCCACCCCCCCAACCCCCGGCCAGAGAGAGCCCACCGGCCACTGGAGAAGGTGGCCAAAAAGGCTTGTTGGGTCTGAAGCCACTCAGGAAGCAAAGTTGTCCACTTGCTGGCCACAGAAGTGAGACAATGAGGTCCCTGACTTGTCACTTCTAAATTCAGAGACCAACATCGGGGAGAGAGGGGAATTTGCTGCATTTGCTCTCTCTCTCTCTCTCTCTCTCTCTCTCTCTTGAGGGAGAGGCTTTGTTTTTAAAAGGATCCAAGTCCAGGGAGTCCTTGACTTACAGCTATTCATTTAGTGACCATTTGAAGTTACACCGGCACTGAAAAAAAGGGACCTCTGGCCATTTTTCACTCTTATGACCGTTCCAGCCTCCTCGTGGTCACATGATCGAAACTCAGATGCCTGGCAACGGACTCGTATTTACGACGGTCGCAGTGTCCGGGGATCATGTGATCATCCCCTTTGGTGACCTTCTGACAAGCAAAACCAATGGGGAAGCCGAGTTCACTTAACAACTGTGTGTCTAACTCAGGGGTCTTCAAACCTGGCCCTTTTATGACTTGTGGACTCCAACTCCCAGAATTCCTCAGCCAGCATGGCTGGCTGATGAATTCTGGGAGTTGAAGTCCACAAGTCATAAAAGGGCCAAGTTTGAAGACCCCCGGTCTAACTTAACAACTGCAGTGATCCACTCACCAACAGTGGCAAGAAAGGTCGTAACCCGGGGCAAAACCCACTTAACATCTGTCTCGCTTAGCAACGGAAATTTGGGGATCACGTTAAGGACTACTTGGGATGAAAAATCATCCGCCCGGGTCCCTTCCTTGCAACCGCCTTGCTTGGGATGGTCCTCTCCAGGCAGGGGAGGCAGGTGGAGCTTGGGAAGAGGCTCTTGTCTGGGTTGCCCCCCACCCCAAAGAGGACCCTGCCCCAGATGAGCCCTCCTGGCCCAGCCTTTGGCCTCATTCTGCCCCTTGACCGAGAGGCCGGCCGGCTGCACTTTGCACACCACGGCAGCCGGTGATTGTATCTCCCGGGTGCATCTGGATCTTGACGGATGTCCTGATGGTCTCTTGAAGTTGTGATAAGTCTATATTTGAGGGCTAGCAACATGCTGGATGCAGTTAGTCCTCAACTTACCTCTAATGCTAAACCTGTAGTGGTGACTTCCATTGTATTCTTCTTCTTCTTATCCCACTCTAAGCAGAAAGTCTAACCCAGGGATCTTCAAACTTGGCAACTTTAAGACTTGTGGACTTCAACTCCCAGAATTCCTCAGCCAGCATTGCTGGCTGAGGAATTCTGGGAGTTGAAGTCCACAAGTCTTAAAGTTGCAGGCTGGGGAATTCTGGGAGTTGAAGTCCACAAGTCTTAAAGTTGCAGGCTGGGGAATTCTGGGAGTTGAAGTCCAGGAGAATTTGCCCGCAATAACTGGGCTAATGGGCTAATGGCTGCTCAGCTGTGAATCTCTGAAAAGTGCAAATACTAACCACAAAGGCCCAGGAGGACTCCAGAGAGCAGAGGCCGAGCAGGTGCATCTCAGTGGATTTATTGGGTTGGGCAGGGGGGGGTCACTGCTCAGCCTTGGGGCCGTCTCACAGCCATCTTTGAGGTCCCGGGGTGGGGGGTGGGGTGGGGGGAGGGGAGAAGAGGCATCGGAAGGAACCGTGTTTCTCCTTCGGTGATCACAGGGAGCTCCGGTCCAGAGGACGGGACGCTGCAGAGAAGAAAGATCCAGTCAGAGCCACCGCACCCAGCTTGTCGGCTCTGCAGGTGGTCCTCGACTTACAACGGTTCGTTTAGTGACCATTCGAAGTTACAATGGCGCTGAAAAAAACTGACCAATTTTCACACTTAGGACTCTTCCAGCATCCAGGTCACGTGATCCAAATTCAGAAGCTTGGCCTCTGGTTCATATTTACGACGGTCGCAGCATCCCGGGGTCATGTGATTTCCCCCTTTTGCGACCTTCTGACGAGCAAAGTCAACAGGGAAGCCAGATTCATTGAACGACCGTGTGACTTACTTATCAATTGCAGCGATTCACTTAACAACTGTGTCAAGAGAGGCCGTAAAATGAGGCAAAGCTCAATTAGCAAATGTCTCACTGAACAGCAGAGGGTTTGGGCTCAGTTGTGGTGATAAGTCTATATTTGAGGGCTAGCAACATGCCGGATGCAGTTAGTCCTCAACTTACCTCTAATGCTAAACCTGTAGTGGTGACTGCCATTTTATTCTTCTTCTTATCCCACTCTAAGCAGAAAGTCTAACCCAGGGATCTTCAAACTTGGCAACTTTAAGACTTGTGGACTTCAACTCCCAGAATTCCTCAGCCAGCATGGCTGGCTGAGGAATTCTGGGAGTTGAAGTCCACAAGTCTTAAAGTTGCAGGCTGGGGAATTCTGGGAGTTGAAGTCCACAAGTCTTAAAGTTGCAGGCTGGGGAATTCTGGGAGTTGAAGTCCACAAGTCTTAAAGTTGCAGGCTGGGGAATTCTGGGAGTTGAAGTCCACAAGTCTTAAAGTTGCAGGCTGGGGAATTCTGGGAGTTGAAGTCCACAAGTCGTAAAGTTGCCAAGTTTGAAGACCCCTGGTCTAACCCATGGCAGACTGGCCTTTGACATCAATAGTGATCAGCATTTATTATAGGACTACATAAAGGTGGTGTGTACGCGGGTGTGCAATTAAAAGAAGCCGGGGGTTGCCAAGATATAATTTTTAGCAATGTGTTTCAACATCTAGAGCAGGGGTCCCCAACCCCCGGTCCGTGGACCAGTACCGGGCCGCGGCATGCTAGCACCTGGTCCGCACAAACAAGCAAAGCCCCATCTGCGGGATGCAGGCAACACACAAAACCACAGCCCCTCCAGTCCACGGAAAAACCTGTCTCCACGGAACCGGTCCCTGGTGCCCAAAAGGTTGGGGACCTCTGATCTAGAGTAGTGTTTCTCAATCTCAGCAACTTTAAGATGCTATGCTGGCTGGGGAATTCTGGGAGTTGAAGTCCACGCATCTTAAAGTTGCTGAGATTGGGAAACAATGCTGTAGAGTCAGAGTGTCCCTGTGTGTGTGTGTAAACCCTCGTAAACTCACAAGCGTTTTCCACTTTGCAAATATTTCTCTGCAGGATGCCTTGGGGGGTCATGCATGTCCGAGCACGTTCCTCCACTATGTCCTGAAAAATAAAGAAGGGGCTGAGCAATTTGGGGGGCAGGGTTCCCCCAAGTTGACCCCCACCACCTCTAAGAATTTCCCAACCCTCTGCATTAAAGGGAGGAGGGAGGGGGCTGAAAGTATGGTATTCCTCCAGGTGGGTGCAATGGGGGCGCTTCCGCTGGGTACCCCCTTGAGGAGCTCCGAACCCCCTTTTCTTTGGTCTTGACCCACTTGGAGAGAGGCTGAATCGGGAAAGGATCTTTTCATCCCCAATAAGAACCTTGCAAGGCCCTACAGCTAGTCCTCGGCTTATAACCACTCGCTCAGTGATCGTTCCAAGTTACGACAGCACTGAAAAAAGCGACTTATGACCGTTTTACGACCGTTGCAGCCTCCCTATCAAAATTCAGATGCTGGGCAACTGACTCCTATTCATGGGCGTTGCAGGGTCCCCGAGATCACGTGATCCCTTTTGTGATCTACTGACAAGCAAAGTCAATGGGGAAGCCAGATTTACTTTAACAACTGTCTTACTAATTTAACAGTTGCAAGGATTCACTTAACAACGGTGGCAAATAACTCATAAAATGGGGCGCAACTCACTTAACAATTGTCTTGCTTAACAGTGGAAATTTTGGGCTCAGTTGTGGCCGTAAGCTGAGGACCTCTTGTACTCAGGCAGGGCCAGAGACCCCGCCAGCACCACTGCAACCCCAGGCAGAGAAGGACCCCCAGCTACCATCCCTCTCCCCCAGGGTGTCCATGAACCTGGGCAAAAATGCCCACATGGTCTCAGCCACCACCTTAATAATTTTTAACCCCCCCCCCCAGCCGCATCCAATGGACGCCCCGGGAGCTGCAGCCTTACACCCCGTCGATGAATTCTGTCTGGTTGCTTTAACTTGATCAGCTCCGCAGGCGGGATCTCCTAGAACGAAGAGCAAATGGAGGAAGACCTGTCATGCGTCGGACAGGCACTTTTGCAATCTGCAATCTGATCGTTCAAAACCAAACACTCTTGAGTTGTTAAAACACATTCAAGCCGGAAAGCTGAAAGCAGATGTGAGCCGTAAACCACGGCAAGGCTTTTAGCCTGATGTGCCTTTGCCAAAATCGGATCTGAGCTGGAAAGGTAGAATAATAGCTCTTATGCATAAGTAAACAGAGACAAACATTTGTCCGGAATGGTATAGGGTCTCCTGCTTGAGTGGGTGGGGGGGGGGTTGGATTAGAAGACCTCCAAGGTCCCTTCCAGCTCTGTTATTGCATGGCTGGTTGGGGGAATTGTGGGAGTTGAAGTTCACAAATCTTAAAGTTGCCAAGTTTGGAGACCCCTGCTCTAGAACAAGATTCAAAGTTCCCCTGACAGGCTGTAAGCAGGGCCTGTCCTCCATCACTGGAGGTTTTTAAAGAAGAGACTGGACTTGTCCAGAATAATATAGGGTCTCCTGCTAGAGCAGGGGTTGGACTAGAAGATCTCCAAAGTCCCTTCCAATTCCTATCCTATCCTATCCTATCCTATCTTATCCTATCCTATCCTATCCTATCCTATCCTATCCTATCCTATCCTATCCTATCCTATCTTATCAATTTTTCTATTCTATTCTATTCTATTCTATTCTATTCTATTCTATTCTATTCTATTCTATTCTATTCTATTCTATTCTATTCTATTCTATTCTATTCTATGCTATGCTATTCCATTCCATTCCATTCCATTCCACTCCACTCTCCACCCCACCTCACCCCACCCCACTCCACTCCACCCCACCCCACACTCCATTCCATTCCATTCCACTCTACTCTATTCCATCCCATTCCATCCCATTCCATCCCATTCCATCCCATTCATTCCATTCCCTCTTTATTCCATTCTATTCTATTCTATTCTATTCTATTCTATTCTATTCTATTCTATTCTATTCCATTCCATTCCATTCCACTCCACTCTCCACCCCACCCCACTCCACCCCACTCCACCCCACCCCACACTCCATTCTATTCCATTCCACTCCACTCCACTCCACTCTACTCTACTCTACTCTATTCCATTCCATCCCATTCCATTCCATTCCCTCTTCATTCCATTCTATTCTATTCTATTCTATTCTATTCTATTCTATTCTATTCTATTCTATTCTATTCTATTCTATTCTATTCTATTCTATTCTATTCTATTCTATTCTATTCTATTCCATTCCATTCCATTCCATTCCATTCCATTCCATTCCATTCCATTCCATTCCATTCCATTATTTTAGGGTATCTTCTTAAAAACCTCCAGTGATTGAGCACCCACAACATCTAGAAAACACTTGTGCCAGACCTGCCTGGCCGTGGCGGCTGCATGGAGCTCTACCTGATGCCCTCAAGTCCTCTCTCGCTCTCCAAGGCCATAATCGTCCATAGGCCGGAGCCTCACCCCCTGGACCTCAGCAGGATGGCACCGACAAGAGCCCTAAGTGCAGGGGACCTTCTCCATCTGCTGGCTGGGGTGGTGCCTAATGATGGCTGGGCTTAATGTATTAGGAAATTCCCAAGTCGTGGGAACAAATTGGCTGCTAGTGGCTTCTTTCCATAATGACATGTTTTTCCTGGTCTCTCTTGCTCAAGTGGGGGAAACAATGGCATTTCAAGCATTATCTGAACAACTTAAGTGTTTTGTTTAGCAACCCGTTATTTTCATGTATGAGTGGGCCTCACACTGTTATGCGTAAGCTAGAGCTGATTGAAAGAGCTACGGATGGATGCAGCTCACGGGTTTCAAGAAGGGAAAGCTACACTTAGAATCACAGGGCTGGAAGGGGCCTTGGAGGTCTTCTAGTCCAACCCACAGCCCAAGGCAGGAGTCTCAGACAAATGCTTGCCCAATCTTTTCTTGAAGGGATGGAGCACCCACAACTCCATGAGGCAAGCTGTTCCATTGATTAATTTGTTTGTCTATCCATCTGTCCATTCGTCCATCTCTCTGTCCGTCCGTCCATCCATCCATCCATCCATCCATCCATCCATCCATCCATCCATCCATCCATCCATCCATCCATCCATCTTCTATCTTGTCTGTCTGCCTATCATATGCATCTTATCGATCTGTCTCATAGAATCCTAGGGCTGGAAGGGGCCTTGGAGGTCTTCTAGTCCAACCCACAGCCCAAGGCAGGAGTCTCAGACAAATGCTTGCCCAATCTTTTCTTGAAGGGATGGAGCACCCACAACTCCATGAGGCAAGCTATTCCATTGATTAATTTGTTTGTCCATCCATCCGTCCATCTGTCCATCTCTCTGTCCGTCCATCCATCCATCCATCCATCCATCCATCCATCCATCCATCCATCTTCTATCTTGTCTGTCTGCCTATCATATGCATCTTATCGATCTGTCTCATAGAATCCTAGGGCTGGAAGGGGCCTTGGAGGTCTTCTAGTCCAACCCCCAGCCAAAGGCAGGAGTCTCAGACAAATGCTTGCCCAATCTTTTCTTGAAGGGATGGAGCATCCACAACTCCATGAGGCAAGCTGTTCCATTGATTAATTTGTTTGTCTATCCATCCGTCCATTCGTCCATCCATCCATCCATCCATCCATCCATCCATCCATCCATCCATCCATCCATCCATCCATCTTCTATCTTGTCTGTCTGCCTATGATATGCATCTTATCGATCTGTCTCATAGAATCCTAGGGCTGGAAGGGACCTTGGAGGTCTTCTAGTCCAACCCCCTGATCAAGCAGGAGTCCTCCTCCAATCTCGGACAAAAGGCTGTCCAATCTTTTCTTGAGAACCTCCAGCGAGAGGTTTTCAACTCTGGGAGGCAAACTGTTCTTCCGATTCATCCTTCTCACTGTCAGTTCATGCAGTTCCCTTCTAAATTAGCTCTCCTGACCTGGACCCCTTCCAAGGAGGTCCCAGCACCCACGCAGCAGGAGCCCCAACAGATGCTCCCTTCCCTGAATCCCAACTGCTGGGGGAGAAGACCAGCAAGGAGAGGAGTGGCCTCATTGTGGGGCAGGGCTGTTGTGGCCTGAAGGAGGACTGGGCTCTAGGGCAGCAGGTGAAACTTCACCTGGAGAACTAGGAGGCAGCCTGACCTGGAGGAGGAAGCTCTGAGATCTCCACCCAAGGTGGATAAGGAAAAGTTCTCCGGCTCAGGGTCATCCTGATTGGCAATTTCTAGCAGGGGTGGGGTGTGTGTGTGTGTGTGTGTATGTGTTACTACACTATTGGAGTGGATTCACTGCATGGCTATGAGTTCCTCTAAGGCAGGGCTTCTCGACGTTGGCGATTTTAAGAGGGGTGGACTTCAGCTCCCAGAATTCCGGTGGTTACTGACTGGGGAATTCTGGGAGGTGAAGTCCACCAGTCTTCAACTTGCCAAGATTGAAAAACACTACTCTAAAGTAGGGGTCTCCGACCTTGGCCCCTTTAAGTTGTGGACTTCAACTTTATCTATCTGTCCCATAGAATCCTAGGGCTGGAAGGGACCTTGGAGGTCTTCTAATCCAACCCCCTGATCAAGCAGGAGTCCTCCTCCAATCTCGGACAAAAGGCTGTCCAATCTTTTCTTGAGAACCTCCAGCGAGTTGAAATCCACCAATCTTCAAGAGGCCAAGGTTGGAGATTCCTGCTCTAAAGTGAGAGCTGAGCTTTGTTGGATTTTGCTAATTAACCAAACCGGGGGAGGGGGGGAGGGGGAGGGGGAGGGGGACTGAAGGGAAATGCACACAAAATGTCTGCCCGTGAATTCTGGCTCATTTTCCTGACTTCTTTTCTCCTCCTGCTCTCAACAGGAAGATGTAGCTCCATGTGGAGACCGGCTGCATTTGCTGCCTGCAAAGAATAATTGCTCTTCATGCTTAATTGACTCCTAAAAAACAGGGTGTGAATACTAATTAGAGGAAGAGGGTTGTAGGCACCAGCCTCCTCCCGGGAGCGTCTGCCTTGCTGAGACGCCGATGAATCAAGAAGGCATGTGTTTCTCTGGTCTCCTGTGCTTGGAAACGTGGCTTTGGCGTTGTATGCCCTGCCACATAAAAGACCAGGCTGCATACTTGGTGCTCGTTCACAACTAAATGAAAATCCTTCCACTCTCTGTCCAAAATGGCTGCAATGCAGCTGTCCATCTTCTCCAGGTTGTGTGAGTCAACATTCAGCTTCTGTTGACTGTCGTTGATAATCTTGGTTGGTCGGCTGTTGATCTTAATTCAGAGGCATCTGACATGTGTTGTGGGGCCAAAGGATTCCCTAAACCAACAATCCAAGAGAGGCTGGGAAGCTGCACTCCTGTCTCTCCCCCCCCCCTAAGGAGAAGTAACCCAGCTTTTACCAACCATTGGCTCAGGTGGGCACATTGGAATCCTTCCTTCCTTCCTTCCTTCCTTCCTTCCTTCCTTCCTTCCTTCCTTCCTTCCTTCCTTCCTTCCTTCCTTCCTTCCTTCCTTCCTTCCTTCCCTTCCCTTCCCTTCCCTTCCTTCCTTCCCAGAGTCACAGACTTGGAAAGGACCTTGGAGGTCTTCTAGTCCACCCCCTGCTCAAGCAGGAAACTCTATACCATTTCTGACAAATGCTTGTCCAATCTCTTCTTACAGAACATTGGACAATTTCTTCTTAAAGAGATCTCTCCTTCCTTCCTTCCTTCCTTCCTTCCTTCCTTCCTTCCTTCCTTCCTTCCTTCCTTCCTTCCTTCCCTCTGATCTGACCATTGCAGGAAGCAATTCTTCTTGATCTAGGACACTCATCTCTTCCTACCTTTCCCCTTGTGTTGTGTTTTAGGACATGTTGATTGAATTAAATCATTTCCTGGGTTTACAAATGCTCTCATCAGGATGGGTTCACACAGCACACTTAACTCCACCTTCACAGGAGCTAATGAAGTACTAACCAAGGTTGGTGTGTGCTCTACCTTGGGGAGAGCGTTGTGTGACTGCAACCACAGACTCTAATTTTGATGCTGGAGATGATATTATTCAACTTGGAGGCCGCTCCGAAAGCTCCACTTAGCCCAAGGAAGATGAAGGGTGCAGAGGGCCTTTTGGTCCTGATGTGTCATAACAGGAGATGCAACTCAGCATACCAAAATCTGTTTTTCCTTTTTGCGATATGTGGGAAACAGTAGGATTGCTTTTGCCAACTCATGCTGATAATGGATTATTCCTGTTATTGTGTTTGCTCTCCTTCTTGATGCATCTCACAGATCTTATGAAAGAACGTCGGTGCCCAGAGATGTCCAGGTCAGCTTCTGACAACGCAGGGGCCTTCAGGACAGCCTGGCTGGCCATCTCTCCTCACAGGGAGCCTTGGTGAGGGCCAAGGAGACAGTCAGAGGACCCAACTGGTCATGGTTTTCTAAAAGGCAAAAAGTCAACCATGTCCCAAATTGTCCCAGTGGTCATGGTGTTCCAGCAGGCAGCTGGACTTTCTTGTTTACAGTAGCTGGAAAGCATTTCACTTCTCATCCAAGAAGCTTCTTCAGTTCTGACTGAATGGTGGAGAACGTGGAAGGATTTATATTCCTTGCGGTCATCTGGTTGTTAGCAATCTTTCTGAGAGTGATACAAATGCCAAAGCTGAGGAGGAGTAGCTGAGGCTACTGAAGAACCAACAAAGTGCCTCTTTTTTTTTTTGTCTTCTCTTCAGCTGTGTCCAATTCTCTGAGACTGCCTGCAGTTTTTTTGGCAAGTTTTTCAGAAATGGTTTGCCATTGTCTCCTTCCTAGGGCTGGAGAGAGTGACCGGCCCAAGGTCATATAACTGGCTTTGCGTTCATGGGAGGTTTAGAACTCAGGGTCTTCCAGTTTCTAGCCTCATTGATTCATTAATTGATTAATTGATTCATTAATTGATTCATTTTCATTCATTCATTCATATTCATTCATTCATTCATTCATTCAATTTCTATACAGCCACCCAACTCAACCAAGTGACTTTCATTCATTGTTTATCAGCTTTAGGACCTGCTTTATTCAAAAGACTTTTTGCAGTGGGACCCTTAGGAAGTCACAAAGGCCAGGAGGAAGGGACAGAGACAATCACCCTCAATCCTCAAGCAACAGAAGCCAATACAGGGAATAAACTGGCAGGACCAGATGAATAACAGAGTTGGAAGGGACCTTAGAGGTCTTCAACTCTAGTTCTAGCAGCCTTCCAGTATTTGAAGGGCTGCCACAAAGAAGAGGGGGTCCAACCTATTCTCCAAAGGATGAGAATGCAAGACAAGGAACAATGGATGGAAACTAATCAAGGAGAGAAGCAACCTGGAATTAAGGGGAAACTTTCTAACAGTGAGGACAATTAACCAGTAGAACAGAAGTTGCCTTCAGAAGTTGTGGGGGCTCCAACACTGGAGGCTTTTAAAAAGAGACTAGACAGCTACTTGTCTGAAATGGTATAGGGTTTCCTGCCTGAGCAGGGGGTTGGACTAGAACAGGGCTTTTCAACCTTTTCACCGATTGTACCACTTTTAGGATATGGCGATATTCGAGTACCACCTAGCAAGGTGTCAAAAACTTGGTGACAAAAAAAACACCTGTTCAAAGTTGCAATTGCACTGAAATGACTTATGACCATTTTTCACACTTATGACCATTGCAGCATCAGGGTCATGTGATTTATATTTGGATGCTTGGCAACTGATTCATATTTATGATGGTCACAGTGTCCCAGGGTCATGTGATCCCCTTCTGCAACCTTTTGACAAACAAAGTCAATGGCAGAGCTGCTGGTGGCCAACTGCTAAGGCGGGACTTCCTTCCCTCCCTCCCTTCCCTGCCTCCCTTTTTCTCATTCCCATCTCCT
This sequence comes from Azemiops feae, assembly GCA_023970755.1. NCBI lineage: Eukaryota > Metazoa > Chordata > Lepidosauria > Squamata > Viperidae > Azemiops > Azemiops feae. The sequence goes on along the minus strand of JALGBA010000931.1, from coordinate 370,774 downwards.
TCTGAAGGACGAATCTGAAACCCCCCCCCCATATTTTCCCTCTTCCATATATTGATCAAACAAGGAAAGGCCTCCAGAGACAGAAAAGACAAGCTGCTGAGTGAACTAGCTTAAAAAGGCACTTCCCCTTTAAGAATTAGCTACTGGCTAGAAAGGAAAGTAAGGAGCCCAGCTGGCACTTAAGGAAGAAAAAAAAATGTAAGTACTGGCTGCTGGCTAAGGCAGCCTCCCCAAATGGCTCCATTCCTAAGTAAAATCTGCAGCTCCAGAGGACTCTCTCACTGTAAGTCTTTGCCTGTGCTGGCTCTTTCCCTCCCCCACTACACTTGGCTAGGCAGGGCTGCGTACCACCTGCCACTCATTAATGTACCACAAGTGGTACGCGTACCACAGGTTGAAAAGCCCTGGACTAGAAGACCTCCAAGGTCCCTTCCAGTTCTATTCTTTGAACCCTCTGCTCAGGCAGGGGACCCTATACCATTTCAGACAAATGGCTGTCCAATCTCTTCTTGAAAACCTCCAGTGATGGAGCACCTATAGTACTAAAGGAACTAACTGCTAGTCTAGTCAAACAATTACTGATTTAACTTCAAGAAATTCCGGATAAATATCACCCCTGTCTCTAAAAGAAGGGAAAAGAAAGATCCAGCACAGATTTCTGGCATCAATTCCTGGGAAGGCTGGAGAGCAGATCATAAGGCCACTCAGTGAGGCCCTTGAAGACAATATGGTAACTGCTGGATAACCCTCAGAACAAGTTTGCAGGCTTATCTTGTCTCATTTTTGATTGGGTAACTTTCTTCATACATCCTGGAAATGCTGATTTACAATGTATCTTGGCCTAAGTAGAGTTTTTGATAAAGTGCTCCTGATTTCCAAAGCTAGGTAAGTGTGGGCTGGATGACATGACAGCTAAATAAAAACACAGCTGGCCCGAAAATCTTGCTGAGAGGATATATGGTTCGTTAAGGGGTCCTCAATCAAACTGGAGAGACCCATCAAGTGCGGGTGTCACAGCGATTGGCCCCTTCCCGTCAGTATTTTTTTTTAATGGTTTGAATGATGAAGTGCAAAGAATGAATATTAAATTTGCCAGAGGATACGAAACTGAGTGAGATAACTAGGGCTCCGGAAAAAAGAGAAATTAACTTAAAAAGAATCAAAACCGCACTGATAGAGAAATGGGCTGAATGTAATAAAATGAAAATTATGTAAAGCAAAATGCAAATTAGGCACTTAAGGGCACGGAAACGAAATACATAGTTTGGGATGGAACTGTCAGGCTGGGTAGCTTTTAAAAGTTCTCAGAATAATAAATAGGGGTTGTCAAGCTGATTGAAGAGCCAGCAGAGTGATGTGGCTGCAAAGAAGGCAAATGCAGTTTTAGGCTGCATCAACAAAGATATAATATCTAAATTGTGGGAAGGAATTGCTCCGCTGATCTCTGGCTTTGGTCAGACCCCACCTTGAATCCCATGTCTTTTTCTGGGCATAAAGGAGAGCAGGGAAACCAGAACAGGTTCAGAGAAAGGCAGAAGTGGAAATCAGGATTAGGAACTAAGCTGCATGAAGGGGCTGAGGGCCACAGAGGGGTACGATAACTCTCAAGTCTGCCATCTTTTGCTTGGTGCCCTTGCTGGCATCCTACCATCAAACGTTAGGAGGGAGGAGGGGGGAGATGGGGAGAGGAAATAAATGGGCAATCGACCTGCTTCTGTACGTGATAGGAATTGGGAGGGGGAATGACAGCTTGGCAAAGAGCAGAAGAGCTGGGGCAAAAATGTACAGGTATAGTATAGGGGGTACCTTGCTCAATAGCAGTAACTGTGAGAGGGACCTCGGAGTCCTAGTGGACAATCACTTAAATATGAGCCAGCCGTGTGCTGCAGCTGCCAAAAAAGCCAACACAGTGCTAGGCTGCATTAACAGAAGGATAGACTCAAGATCACGTGAAGTGTTAATACCACTTTACAATGCCTTGGTAAGGCCACACTTGGAATACTGCATCCAGTTTTGGTCACCACGATGTAAAAAAGATGTTGAGACTCTAGAAAGAGTACAGAGAAGAGCAACAAAGATGATTTGGGGATTGGAGGCTAAAGCATATAAGGAACGGTTGCTGGAATTGGGTATGTCTAGTTTAATGAAGAGAAGGATGAGGGGGGACATGATAGAAGTGTTCCAATATCTCAGGGGCTGCCCCAAAGAAGAGGGAGTCAAGCTATTCTCCAAAGTGCCTGAAGGCAGGACAAGAAGCAACAGATGGAAACTAATCAAGGAGAGAAGCAATCTAGAACTAAGGAGAAACTTCCTGACAGTTAGAACAATTCACCAGTGGAACAACCTGCCTCCAGAAGTGGTGAATGCTCCGACACTGGAAGTTTTCAAGAAGAGACTGGACAGCCATTTGTCCGAAATGGTATAGGGTTTCCTGCCTGAGCAGGGGGTTGGACTAGATGACCTCCAAGGTCCCTTTCAACTTTATTATTATTATTAAATGTTACCCTGAGAAAGCATGTGGATTACCCTAAACATCTCAGCATTCTCAAAACACCTAGGTGGATTCTGATTGGCTGCAGATGGACCGGTCATGGGGGGAGGGGCTGGGATGCGGGGAAACTTTCTGTATCTTTTGAGCGTGGGAAATTTAGTTCTAGCCTGACTTTTCTGCAATCAACATCTTTTAGCAAAAGAACCACTTCAACCAAATGGCGTTGAGGGTCTTCCTTTCCTAAGGGATCAGACTGGGGCAGGCCTGGCAATAACCCTGTTCAAAGTGATGTTGCATGGAATAAAGTCAGGACCGTTTTTGCCTTGTTCTAGAGGGCAGGATATAAAAGCATGCAGAATGACAGAAGTCGGACTCCACCTGCATGTTACCAGAATTGGAGCCCCTGGAGAGAGGAACCAATCACCTGGTTTGTGTATGTCTCTGTGTGTCGCTCTCTGTGTGTATGTGTGTGTCTGTGTGTCTATGTTCCCCTTTACTGGATGCATTCAGGAGGCAGCTAAACAGCCACATCTCAGGAAGGCTGGAATTTGGATTCCTGTGTCCCAGGATGCTGCAGTTCACAAAGGGTGGACAGTCTCACTCACTTGCTGCCTGCAAGAGTCCACCCCCCAATGCACCCCATTTAAATGCCACCTGGGCAGGACTTGAGTTTGGCTAGTCTAGAGAAAAGAAGGACTAGGGGTGACATGATAGCATAATTCCAGTATTTGAGGGGCTGCCACAAAGTGGAAGAGAGTCCACATTTTCTAAAGCATGAGAAGGCAAAACAAGAAACAACGGATGGAAACTAATCAAGGAGAGAAGCAACCTGGAATTAAGGAGATACATCTGGAATTAAGAAGATACATCCTAACAGTGAGGACATTTAACCAGAGGAAGTTGTGGGTGCTTCATCACTGGAGGTTTTTAAGAAGAGATTGGACAGTCACTTGTCTGAAATGGTATAGGGTCTCATGCTTGAGCAGGGGGTTGGACTAGAAGACCTCCAAGGTCCCTTCCAGCTCTATTCTCATTGATTGAGATGCCGGTTCTCTTGTTCCCTTTCTCCCTTATTGCTGTGAAGGGCAGCTGTCCATCCAGACCCCAACTGCATGGCAGCTAACTCCCTTCTTTTAGCAAATGGAATATTGTTGTAGATGACCAGGCTGAGACCGAGGGAGGGAGGGAGGGGTCAAGCACGTCATCAGTTTGGCATCCCTTCGTGCCCACAAGAGATCTAAGCCCAGCCCTCCTTGAATTCCATTGACTCTTATCTACTGCCAATTTGCCTTGACTGTCAGTAGTCCAGATTCTTGTCTAAAGTTAGCATGGAATAAAGTTGTACTCATCTGAACAGCCTTGGTTCCTGATTTCCTGTGCCTGACAATCGTCGCCCTCTTTTAGGGCACTTCCCTCTGAGCCTCTCAAGGAGGAATAAGAAACCAAACCAAAATGAAGTGGAAGTTCTCCCTAGGGAGGCGAAGGAGGCCAAGATATCCTCTCCTGAGCTTCCTCCACTTACCAGAATGTTCTTCTCAGTGCCCAGCCTGGACTTCCCTGCAGCCACCTCGGCCCTGAGTACACTTGGCACCTGCACTGTGCTGAGCTGGAGAAGGAAGGAGGACATGAGGGGGCGGCCACCGGGCAGGGGGAGTCCACCCTTGCAGGAGGGGGGGATCTGGTCTCTTCCCTGGAGGGGGGCAACCTCCAGGGGCTTCTACCTGCTCACTAATTCCTTGTTGCCTCAGCTGTTGCTCCCGAAGGGCCTTCCTCTCCTGCATGGCTCTGGCCAGCTTCTTCTTCTAAGGAGGGAAATGAAAGGGGCTTAGCAACCTTGGTGGTGGTGGTGGGGGGTGCCCTCTTGACTAAAGAGACCCCTGCTCCCCTTTCAGAACCAAGCTGGGCCAGTGGCCGTAATGGAGGAGCAACTACGGGTAGTCCTCGACTTGCAACATTTTCAGCACTGAAAAAAGTGACTTCTGGCCGTTTTATCACACAACCACTGCATCCCCACGGTCACGTGATCAAAATTCAGAGGCTTGGCCACTGGCTCGTATTTATGACTGTCGCGGTGTCCCGGGTGTGTGTGTGTGTGGGTCACGGGATCCCCTTTTGCGACCTTCTGAAGAGCAAAGTCAACGGGGAAGCCAGATTCACTTAACAGCTGGGTGATTAACGAGTCAACTGCAGTGATTCACTTAACAGCCATGTGACTAAGTTAACAGCTGCCGGTGATTCACTTTACGAAAGGTTGTAAAATGGGGCAAAAAGCTCACTTAACGAATGTCTCACTGAGCAACAGAAATGTTGGGCTCAGTTGTGATCATAAGTCAAGGACTACCCGTATTGGAAAATGGGACAGACGTAGGGATGCAACGTCCTCGTCCCAGTGTCTCCTCTCAGTCACTCTGTCCTGCCAACCTTATTCTTGCAGCCCCCTCAGCCTTCTGGCCTGGCCTATGCCATCCTGTCCTTCACTGGGCGGCTCTTGGTTCAGGTGGGGGAGCTGAAGGGCTGCACCCAAAGCCACCACCCACCAGGTAAATGTTGTACTTCAACAGCCGCTTCCGGGCATCAGAGACACTGGAGCCCAGCTCCCTCAGTTTGGTCTTCATGTCAACCATCAGGTGGGCTGGAGGGTCCTGGTGGCCCTGGAGCTTGGTGACTTCGGGCAAGAGGGGTCCCAAGGCGGTGTACAAGGCAGAAATGAAGTTCCTGGAAACGGAACATCAGGAGAAGGTTCTGTAGCAGGTGTCCTAACCCAGTAGCAGCTCCTGCAAGCGCCGAAGGCAGGCCCAGGGAAGGTCCAGAGCCATCGGGCAGCAGCTCTCCTTCTGTCCCCATCACTGACCCTTCACACAAAGTGGGCCTGCTCTGAGCACTTGCAGGGCAGACCCCTACCCTGGGGCACATGGAGGCAGCATAATTATGGCAGTCCTTCTGATTGCGACCGTACTGAGCAGGAGAAAGAGAGGGCCCTCCTGTCCACGTTGGTGAACTTCCCGGATGCATCTGGTTCACCACAGAGGGATCCAAAATGCGGGACCAGGGAAGCCCCTCTGGGCCCCTCTCAGCTTGCCTGCACCAACTGGCTCTCTGACTTTAGACTCCATGTGAAAGATGGCTAATGTTTCTTCCCAGAATGTGTTTCTCTGTAAAGCATTTCACTAGAATTATGTTTCATAAGATTCTGTATTCTTTGAACAGTTGGGTGAATCTGTTTTTATTCCAGGCTGGGGAAGCCAGACGAGATGCTACCTGCACTACAGGAGGGGGTTAAGGTGGGAGAAAGAGATATGATATGCTCTGAATAGGCAGGATGGCGTGGTTCCTTAAAGGAACACCTAAGTCAAACCACCTAACCAGCTGCCCTGACGCACGCCCAGTCCCACGGGGCAGTGCCAGCCTTCTATGGCAGTTGGGGTGGGGTCCCTGCTGGCCAGGACTCTCACAAGGGGAGCTTGGCCCAGTCACTCTGGCTCAGTCTAACCTACCTCACAAGGTTGGGAGGAGGATAACTGAAGGAAGACCCAGGAGACCCCAAAGTGCTTTTCCAAAGACAACTGTTTTGTTTTTCTTCTTGAAAAGCATCCAAGAAGCTTCTTCAGTTCTGAAGAGAAGCAAAACATTTTCAAGAAAAAACAACTAAAAAAAGAGCAGTTGCCTTTTGGAGAAGCATCCTTGGGACAACCATGACCTGGATGATTGAGCATCTTCATGGATGAGACCTGGAAGAAAAACTTTGCTGACAGTAATTGCTGTCCCAAGGAAGATGGGGCAGATAGTGGTGACGTTGCCTCCAAGCAATCTCATGGGGAATCCACCTTTGCAGTGGCTTGAGATCCACCCACAGCTGGCTGGCCTTGGAGACTCCATCCCACCTTAGCTGAGCCCTGGGATGGTCCTGCCTTCACCCCTCTCAGAGCCTCTCGTGCGAGGGGAGACACTTACATGGTCTCCTCATCCAGGTCCTCATCGCCATAGTTTAGGTTGTCACTCATGGAAGATCGAGGCTCTGCTGTGGGGGAAACAGAAGTGGGGAGAGGAAGACTGGCAGCTCTGAGGGCCTGGGAGGGGGAATAAGAGTTGGGGGCTGGGGATAAAGCTCCCCAGGAGCAGACCACCTACCCTGTTGAAGGAGATTGACATTAGAAGAGATTCCCCGTTTGACTGACTGATTGATTCATTACAGGTGATCCTCGACTTACGAGCACAATTGAATCCAAAATTTCTGTTGCCAAGCGAGACAGGTGTAAAGCGAACTTTGCCCCGTTTTACGACCTTTCCAGCCACAGCTGTTAAGTGAATCGCTGCAGCCTGTTAGGTTAGTAACACGGTTGCGAAGTGACTCTGGCTTCCCCATTGACTTTGCCGGCCAGAAGTTCGTAAAAGCAGATCGCGTGACGCCGGGAAAGTGCAAGGGTTGCAAATACGAGTCAGTTGGCAAGCGGCTGAATTTTGATCGCGTGACCCTGCGGGTGCTGCGACGGTCATTGAGTGTGAAAACAGGTCGTCGGTCCCTTTTTTCAGTGCCATTTGAACGGTCACTCAATGACCTGTTGTAAGTTGAGGACCACCTGTAATTAATTCAAACATAGATGCTGCCCGATCCCTCAGGAACAGATAACACGAGTCCGGAAGCAAAACTCCAGATGAACGAACATCTCCTCTCTCTCTTGGATGGCTGCCCACGCTGCAAGGGGCTGGTTGAGCCCTCTCTACTCTTATTTCCCGTTATTCTCCACCGGGACCAGGTCAGGCTGAGCCCCCGAGTTTACCCATCACCCCCTGCCAGGTGCCCTGAAGGAGGCCAAGCTGTCACCTCCTGCACGGTCGTGCCTGGGCTCCAGGCCACCTGCCTTCTGCTCCCAGGGACCCCTCCACCCTTCCTCCTGCGTACCAGTGCATGGGGGAGTCCTTACCTTGGAAACTCGGGGAGCCAGAGCCTCTGCTGTCCATGGCCTCGGCGGCTGAAAGGCTGGGAAGGAGCAGAGAAGAAGCCGGACGAACCTGTGGCTGAAGGGGGGAGGGGCAGGTTGCGTCTGGTTCTCAGGAGCCCAATAAGGGCCTGCACCCTTGCCCCTGCATTGGGAGGGTGGGCTCCTGTAGCTCCTTCAAGGGGTGGGGTCCATAAACCCTTCCCCACAATCCCTAATGTTGAAGCCTCTCACAATCTGGGAGGCTACCATCCCAAGTTTTATCCTGGGGCAAATTTCCTTTGTCCTTCCTTCCTTCCTTCCTTCCTTCCTTCCTTCCTTCCTTCCTTCCTTCCTTCCTTCCTTCCTTCCTTCCTTCCTCCCTCCCTCCCTCCCTCCCTCCCTTCCTTCCTTGTCATTTTCAACTGACAGTCAATACTGCAGGGGTCCTGCACACACCTCCACTGGACTCTCTGGCTGCGTGTGCATATCTGTGTTATGCACAGCATTTTTTAAAAAAATGCTTTTATTTGGGAATCCTTCCCTCGTTTTTCTGGTTTGGCTCCAGTTCTGCTAACCGCTAGAGGGGGTGATTTATTCCCCATCCTTCTGAAGACACATAACCCGGCTTACTAAACGGCAGTAATTAAAAACCTGAGTAAAACATAATCATCCCAAGAGCAAACAATTAGGAAAAAAGCAGGAGATTAAAGGCGGGTCAAAGCTATTAACGAAGAGGCAACTTGGAGGGCGTCCATCATTTCCCCTCCTAACTCTGAAAAACTTGCAGCCTGTCAGTTTGCGTTTCTTAACACCAGGAGCCTCGCAGCAGATTCCGTAGCCAACATTGTGTCTCCTTAATCTTCCCAACAGCATTGTGATGTCAGCTGCTAACTGTGAGTTCTTGGCTTGTCCTCCAGCCACGGAGGACTTCATGGGATTTGCATGTTCAACTCTCTCTAAACCTAAACGCTTTTGATTCAGTTTTCGAAAGATGCCGAGGCCGGAGAGGGAGAGCTAAGCAGGAACCGCCTCTTGCGTGGCACCAGCAGAGGGCAGTGCAGGAGAATTTTTCTCAGGCCTGGACCACACAGGCAGCCCATCCCAGAAGCATCTGGGAGGCCTCAGAGGACGACCAAGGACCAGCGGGCCAAGGGACGCTGCTGCGTGGTGCCCCTTTCCTTTTGGGAAGCATTGGTGGGGCACCTCCGCCCAGCCTCCTGTGAAAACTGGGTGAACTCCACTTAGCCACACCACCCATTTCCCAACTTCTCCGCAAGCAGCTTCCTCCTCCTCCTCCCTCCCTTCTTCCTTCCTTCCTTCTTCTTTTCTTCTTCTTCCTTTTTCTTCCTCCCTCCCTTCTTCCTTCTTCTTCCTTCCTTCCTTCTTCCTTTTCCTTTCTTTTCTTCTTCCTTCTTCCTTCTTCCTTCTTTCTTTTCTTCTTGTTTCTCCTTCTTCCTTCTTCTTCCTTCCTTCCTTCCTTCTTCCTTTTCCTTTCTTTTCTTCTTCCTTCTTCCTTCCTTCCTTCCTTCTTCCTTCTTTCTTTTCTTCTTGTTTCTCCTTCTTCCTTCTTCCTTCCTTCTTCCTTTTCTTCTTTCTTCTTCCTTCCTTCCTTCCTTCCTCTTCTTTCTTTTCTTCTTCTTTCTTCTCCTTCCTTCCTTCTTCTTCTTTCTTTTCTTCTTCTTCCTTCTTTCTTCTTTCTTCTTCCTTCCTTCTTCCATCTTTCTTTTCTTCTTTCTTCTTCCTTCCTTCCTTCCTTCCTTCCTTCCTTCCTTCCTTCCTTCCTTCCTTCCTTCCTTCCTTCCTTCCTTCCTTCTTCTTTCTTTTCTTCTTCTTTCTTCTCCTTCCTTCCTTCCTTCCTTCCTTCCTTCTTTCTTTCTTTTCTTCTACTTTCTTCTTCTTTCTTCTTCTTCCTTCTTCCTTCTTCTTCTTTCTTCCTTCTTCTTCTCCAGACAGACACATCGGCCATAGTGGCCACCAGCATTGGAATGGGGGTGGGTGGGTGGGAATTCACATTAGAGGCTCCTCTCATCAGAGCCCCCTCCCTTTGCTGTCCTTCACGTTCCTATTGATTTGTGAAGTTCTATTTATTTTGGGTTGCCAGCATCAGCCAATCAGCATCCAGGGTACCTCTCAGGGCAACAGTGGCCCATTTCTGATCCTGCCTTCAGCCCCTCCCCTTTCTACCCCCACCCCCAAACCAGAACTCCAACCTGGGTTAGGTAGCTTGTGAACATTATAGATAACCCACATGGTGGCCAAACCTGGATGGATGAAGTAATGCAACCCCTCCCTGAGGGGCAGGATGCCCCCAGCAGCCCCTTCCCCAGGGCTCCCCCAGACCCACCTCAAGGACCCTGATTCCTGTGACAGCCCACTGCTATATCTGGCTGGGCTGCACCTGAGCCTGCGTCCCGCTTGCTACTTCTTCCTTGGAGTAGCTGTTACTTCCTGGTTGCTAGGCAGTGATGTCAAGGCTGAGTGATGAGGTCACAAGGGAGGGAGGACCTCGTGGAACTGGCAGGTGTGAAGCAAAGGCCCCTTGGTCTCCTGGCTCTTGCAGGTGTGTTGCTGGCAGAAGTTGCTGGATCTCTTAGAAGAGACTGGGAAACAGTGCTCAGGAGGGCATCTTGAAGGCATCTCTTGATCTTCAGAGAGGTTGGGACGTCAATGCCATCCTCCCTCCACCACTCCTTTTGGTAGGCAGGGCCACCATGAATATTTGGGGAGAAAGACACAACAGCTTCATCCACCCAAGAGGGAAAACCAGACATTTGAGGGAGAAAGGAATCAACTGCTTTGATTATGGTCAGACAGGATCACAGTAGAGGTTGGTGATGGTGCTCGCTCAGAGTCCATAGCATCTCCTGTGGTGGCTGGGACCCCATTATGCCCTCTTCTGCCAATGCTCCCAAGGTGGCACAAAGGCCCATAAAGTTTGACTGGCTTAAACCAGGGGAGCGGGCTCTGTACAGCACCAGGAACCCTTCAACTTGTGGTGAGGCCCACCCTGTGGTTGTTGGTTGAGCCATGGGCAAAAAGTCTCCTGGTGGCTCCTCTTCCCTAGAAAGCCCAGGAAGCTTGCAAGGCATAGCTGAGCCAAGATAGGTTAGTGCTTGGGCTGGGTTAGCCTAACCAAGACCCTCACCTGAATGTGACCCTCACCTGACCCATCAGAAGAGCCATCACTAGACCCACCACAAAACTCTCACCTGAGATGACCCTCACCTGACCCATCAGAAGACCCATCAGAGGATGCATCACACCACAAGACCTCACCTGGTGTGACCCTCACCTGAAGTGACCTCCCCATCACAAGACCTACTGATCACCTGGACCCCTCATAAAGCAGAACACCACTGACACTGACATCCCCTGAACTCTGCTGAAGATGTTACCTAGCCTGGTATACAAAACGTTCAGAAACCAGCCCACAAGCTCAGAGAATGAACCTCCACCCTCATCCTCCACCCGAGCTACAGATATTTGCCACTGTCGCAAACTAGCCAGCCTCGCCAGAGTCCATAGAAGTGGGGAGAAGTTGTGGCGTGCAGCCCCTCGGGGCTACAAGCCTGCGGCACTTGGCCTTGGCTTCCTGTTGGCTTCAAGAACGGAAGCTGGGAGAAGCTGGTCTGCTTTCAAACGCCGCCCTGATTTCAAATAAAACCTTCAGGATGTTTACAAGGAAAGACGTGATTTCCCTCCCCGCCTCAACTGGGCCTCTGCGGTGGGTGACTTTCTCCATCAGGCGCCCGTGGGCTCCAGCAGGTGCTTTGCGGTCTTGTGGCTGCGTCCCAAGCAGCTGTGAGCACTGCGCAATTTAAAGACTCTGCCTTAAGAGCCCGACAGCTCACAAAGTGCATTCCAGCTTTGATTTGTGGTTGGGAGTAAGTCCACAGCTGCTTCCTAGCCTGGGTGGTAATCAAAGGTGCCATCAGCGACTTCTGGATTTGTTCCACTTCCACTTTGCAGCCAGAAGATGGGAGAGCCAGGTAGAAGAAAGAAGGAAGATGACTGGAGGTAGCCGTGTTTCTCAACCTTGGCAACTTGACGATGGGTGGACTTCAACTCCCAGAATCCCCCAGCCAGCATGCCAAAAATTGAGAAACGCTGAATTATAGGCTTTAAAATGTGAAATATGGAAACTTATAGGACAACTCTGTGATTGCACGTGCCTGATGGATCTCACCAAATAAGTAAAAAAAAAGGCACTGGAGACATTCCCTCGACACATTGACCTTGGTTAGTGTTAATCTTGGTTAGTGTTTTGCGACTTAGCGACGTCAGGCTTGCTAGGTTGAATCGTCCACGCTTGGGCAAAGTCACAAAAATGGACGAACGGTTAAGTGGAGATGTGAATCCAATCAACATCTCTGGAGATCAAGAGTGGAAAGGTCTACCGTAGAGAAGGAGAGACGTGCAGGTGTCATTCAAGAATTACCCAGCATGCAGTTGACCAAAAAGAAATATTAAAGGTGATTTGGGTTTATGATGTTGTTTTGGGTTTTTTTGCACATCTCACCTAGTTGTTTTTTGTTTTACAGTTCGGTGATTTATGTGAACTCAGAAAATGAGTGAGCTTCGTCCCCAAGATGTGGCGTACGTGCAAGTGACAGAATCATAGGGCTCGAAGGGACCTTGGATGTCTTCTAGTCCAACCCCCTGCTCAAGGCAGGAGTCCTTATACCATCCCAGACAACTGATTGTCCAATCTCTTCTTGAGAACCTCCAGTGGTGGAGCATCCACAATGTCTGGAGGCAAGGCGTTCCACTGATGGATTGTTCTCACTGTTGGGAAATTTCTTCTTAGTTCTAGGTTGGAGATCTAATGATGTTCCACTCATTACTTGCCCTGCCCTCCTCCGGTGCTTTGGAGAATAAATTTACCCTCCTCTTCCACATGAGAGCCCCCTCAAGTATTGAAAGGAAAGGGGGAAGGAAGGAAGGAAGGAAGGAAGGAAGGAAGGAAGGAAGGAAGGAAGGAAGGAAGGAAGGAATCAATCATAGGGCTGACAGGGACCTTTGAGAGCTTCTAATCCAATCCCCTGTCGAAGACAGGAGTCCTTATACCATCGTGGACAAATGGATGTCCAAGCTTTTCTTGAAAGTCTCCAGTGATGGAGCATCCACAACTTCTGGAGGGAAGCCGTTCCACTGATTAACCATTCTCCCTGTCAGGAAAATTCCTCCTTATTTCCAGAATGGATCTCCCTCCGAGAAGCTTCCACCCATCGCTTCTTGTTCCTACTCTCAGGTACTATGGAGAATAAATCAATGCCCTCTTCCCTGTGACAGCCCTTAAGATAGGTGAGGTCAGAAAGTCTACATCCTGGACACCAGAGATGGACAGTCTCTCTCTCTCTCTCTCTCTCTCTCTTTCCCTCTTTTCTGCTGCGAGACAAGCCCGCTAAACCACAGGGCAAGTCTTTCTCCTTCGGCCAGGCCACAGAGCAAGCAAGCATCTGCAGGGTGTGGTCCAAAAAGTCATCGTGGTGTGGTGCCGTCAGCCCTTCGAGGTAGACCATGCTAGGAATTCAATGGCACGTTGAAAGGTTGGTGCCACTTTTATTGTAAAGCTATCAGAGCAGAATCTTGCAAGTCTCTCCTCCTTCCCTTTATCTTCTGGAGAACTAGCGAGGGGCTTGGCTGAGACGTTTTCTCACATTACATTCCTGCCCGGACTCAGGTGTCTTTTATCTGACTGTTGCCTTGGTAGCGGCTCTTCCTTCTGCTCCTCAAGGCCACTTGCGCTGCCCTCTCAGATGGGCATAAAGGCCACCATCTTTGACCCCACCACCCTGGCCACCCTCTTGACTCTTTGGATAGCCCCCATGGGCACTCCTGGCTGGGTTCCAAGGGAAAGCATTGAGGGGGCCAAGCCTTGAGTTGACTCAAAGAAGCCAGCTGAGGGACAGTCATGAATGGGGTGCTCAGAGGTAGCCCTCGCTGAGGAAACCTCGGTGCTCTCTGAGCTTGCTTGTTTTCTTGCAGACGCTTCATTACCTGACTAGGTAACATCATCAGTGCTAGTAAGGAGTGCTGTTTGCTGTCGGTTTATATTCTGGCGGCTTGCCTGTCTGTGTGGGTGGGGGCGGTCTTAGGGATTCTTTGGTTGGGCTGTTTACTGTTAGCTCTTGGGCAGTTTCTTGATTGGGGTATTGATTGCTGGTCTGAAGTTGACCTTGGAGCTATTCTATGCTGATCTGAGTGCTGATTCCTGGTTGGGGGGAGGTGCTCGGGTCTTTTCCTCCTTGGGGCTGGTTGATTGTCTCTTTTGCATGGTCTGTAGATGTTGTTAATGTCTATGTGTCTATTGATGGCTAGTTTGTCAGAGTGCCAGGCGTCTAGAAATTTAAACTGACAGCAAACAGCACTCCTTATTAGCACTGACGATGTTACCTAGTTGGGTAATGAAAACGTCTGCAAGAAAACCACCAAGCTCAGAGAGCACCAGGGACCCGACAGTCCTCCTCCTCCTCCTCCTCCTCCTCCTCCTCCTCCCTCCTCCTCCTCCTCCTCCTCCTCCTCCCCCATGCAAATCCCATTCCCTTCTAGCATTGATGATGTTTACCTATTGGGTCAAGAAACATCTGCAAAAGAAAACCACCAAGCCCAGAGAGCACCAGAGAACCCACAGTCCTCCTCGTCCTCGTCCTCGTCCTCGTCTCCTCGTCTCCTTCCTCCTCCTCTTCTCTCCTCCTCCTCCTCCTCCTCCTCCCCTCCTCCTCCTCCTCCTCCTCCCCTCCTCCTCCTCCTCCTCCTCCTGCAAATCCCATTCCCTTCTAGCATTGATGGTGTTACCTAGTTGGGTCAAGAAACATCTGCAAGAAAACACCACCAACTTCAGGCAGCACCCAGGACCCCATAGAAAAAGGGGTTTTCTCAGATCTGGGTTCTTGCCAGGCAAAGTGAAGATTCATCCGGTCCGCATTTCAACCCTGAGCTACAAATATTCTCCTTCACTGGTAGCCCTCTCTGCTCACCTTCACAAAGGAGGCTCCAGGAGGACCAGCCGAAAACCAGCGGCCACGAAGCCTCCTCCCTTGTGAACTTGTTCCACAACCTCCGAGCTCCATCTCCTCTGATTCCACCTCAACTCCCCAAATCGTTCACTCACCCATGACTTTAGTGGCCTCCTGCCAGGTGGTTTCCTCAGATACACTCCCAGGTTCCTGATTTCAGAGGAGAAAATAAACAGGTCAGTCGTGGATTGCAGGGAAGAGGAAGTTTTCCCATAAAGTCTGGGGCGGAGAAGCAGGTTAAGTTGGGGCGGAGAATCTTAAGAGTTAAACCTTAAGAGGAAGCAAGGAAGGAGACCAGCGAGCTCAACCTGCTACTTGTCCAAGACCTTTGATCGAATCCCCCCTCAACAGTCTGGTCTCCTTCCTTGCTTGAATGCCTCCAGGGAAGAAAGGAGGAGGAGGAAGTCCTCAACTTACGACCTCAATCTGAGCCCAGAATCTATGTTGCTAAGCGAGATATTTGTTCAGTGAATTTGTCCCCCATTTTACAACCTTTCTTGCCACAGTGAATCACTGCAGTTGTTAATTTAGTAACCCAGTTGTTACGTTAATCTCACTTCCCCATTGACTTTGCTTGTGCCTAAGACTGAAAATCAGGCTTGTCATATGCTATGTTTTTTCTATCCTGCTCTATGGAGTAGAGAGTTGGTCTCTGACAGAAGGCCACCTGAAGAGACTAGAAGCATTTGAAATGTGGATTTACAGGCGGCTGTTACGTATAAGCTGGGTGGACAAGATCAGAAATGAGGAGGTGATAAGCCGCCTGGGAAAGCTGAGGGAAATCATCAAAACAATTAAAAAACGAAAGTTAGAATATTTCAGACATGTGATGCGACACCCAGAAAAATACAGCATACTCCATTTAATCCTCCAAGGAAAGATTGAAGGCAAACGAGGTCCAGGCAGAAGAAGAACATCATGGATTCAAAATCTAAGGGACGGGTTTGGACAAAACTCAGCAGCACTTTTTCGTGCGGCTGCTGATAAAAACAGGATCGCCAACATGATCGCCAACATCCGATAACGGATATGGCACAAGAAGAAGAAGAAGTGTGAATTTTGCAAAAAGTGGTCACATGACCCTGGGATACTGCAACCGTCCTAATGCCAACTGTCTGAATTTTGATCACTTGACCATGGGGATGCAGCAACGGTCATACCTGTGGAAAATGGCCATAACTCATTTTTTCCCAGTGCTGTTGTAACTTTGAACGGTCACTAAATGAACAATTGTAAGTCGAGGACTACCTGTATTATCTACGTTCTTGAGTTACTAATAATGTAATTAAGTCTAATAAATGATAAATGATGAGCCCACCACGTCTTCGGGTCATTGGCTCACCCTCAAACTATTCTTATCAGTAAACAGTGGCATTACTGCTTCAGACAGAAAGGCAGTGCCGAGAGTGGTGAGGACAGCAGAAAAGACTACGGGGAGTTGCCTCCCTTCTATCCAGGATGTGGCATGTAAGCGATGCTTGAGCAGAGTCCGCAGGATCGTCTGGGATGCCTCACATCCTCCCCAGGACCGGTTGTCCTTGTTACCTTCTGGGAGGAGGCTTCGCAGTATTCGAAGCAGAACAACTGGATTCTATAATAGCTTCGTTCCATATAGTGTCAACCTTGTGAACTCTCAGGAATCTTTTTTGCGCTATGTATTCAAAATGGACAGTGATTAATATTCGTATATGTATATGTATAAGTGTATGTGTATGTGTATGTGTATGTGTATGTGTACCCTGCCAACAAAAGTACGTATAGTCAAGGCCATGGTTTTCCCAGTTGCAATGTATGGCTGTGAAAGTTGGACCATAAGAAAGGCTGAGCGCCAAAGAATTGAGGCCTTTGAACTCTGGTGCTGGAGAAGACTCCTGCGCGTCCCCTGGACTGCAAGGCGATCAAACCGGTCAGTCCTAGAAGAGATCAACCCCGACTGCTCTTTAGAAGGCCAGATCCTGAAGTTGAAACTCAAATACTTTGGCCACCTAATGAGAAGGAAGGACTCACTGGAGAAGAGCCTAATGCTGGGAAAGAGTGAGGGCAATAGAAGAAGGGGACGACAGAGAATGAGGTGGCTGGATGGAGCCACTGAAGCAGTAGGCGTGAGCTTAAATGGACTCCAGAAGATGGTGGAGGACAGGAAGGCCTGGAGGAACGTTGTCCATGGCGTTGCGATGGGTCGGACACGACTTCGCAACTAACAACAACAATGTGTATGCGTATGTGTATGCGTATGTGTATGCGTATGTGTACGTGTACGTGTACGTGTACGTATACGTATACGTATATGTATATGTATATTTTGAGAGCGGACATCAGAATTTCATTTTTTAATACGTGCCATTTTTTAATCACCTCACCTCATCTTATATCTTATATCTTATATCTTATATCTTATATCTTATATCTTATATCTTATATCTTATATCTTATATCTTATATCTTATATCTTATATCTTATATCATCTTATATCATCTTATATCTTATATCTTATATCTTATATCTTATATCTTATATCTTATATCTTATATCTATCTTATATCTACCTTATATTTTATATCTTATATCTTATCCTTATCACCACTGATAACGCCCTTTTTCAAAATTATTTCTTAAGGAAGAATAGAGGCTGTCCCTCATGGCACCCACTTGATACCTCTCTCCAGTCTGATGATGAACCATCCTTGAGTGTTCTTAAATTACAACCTTCATGCTAGCTAGGCAGCCTCTTAATTGCCTGAACATCTGGCTCACACTTAGCCAGCTTGGAAGTCAACATGTTATGGGAGAGTTGGTCAAAGGTTTACCTGAACGGAAGAAGTATTTAGGGTATTTCCTTAAATCTATTGAGGAAGGTAACTATCATACCAGGGTACAAGACAAGACTTGTTCCTGCTCAATCCAGGCTCTCTTCTAGTAAATGCTTCATGGTACCAGCTTGTTTCAAGTCAGTTTCTGTTTGACCTGCACAGGTAGTCCATAGCTTCCAACCACTGTTGAGCCCAAAATTTCTGTTGCTCAACGAGACAGTTGTTAAATGACTTTTGCCCCCTTTTACGACCTTCCTTGCCAGAGTTGTTAAGTGAATCACTGCAATTGTTAAGTTAGTGAATCTGGCTTTTCCACTGACTTGGCTTGCCAGAAGGTCGCAAAAGGGGGCCAAGTGATCCTGGGACACTGCGACCGTCATAAATACGAGCCGGTTGCCAAGGGTCCAGATTTTGGTCACATGAGCATATGGATGCTGTAAAGGTCATAAGTGTGAAAAATGATCATAAGTAAGTTTTTTTTCCCAGGGCTGTTGTTACTTTGAACGGTCACTCAATGAAATGTTGTAAGTTGAGGACTACCTGTATTATCTATACCAGGGGTAGGCAACCTTGGCTCTTTTATGACTCGTGGACTTCAACTCTCAGAATTCCTCAGCCAGCCATGCTGAGGGGAAAGGGAGAAGTTTCCAAGCTGAGCCATGCTGGCTCAGGAATTCTGGGAGTTGAAGTCCACGAGTCATAAAAGAGCCAAGGTTGCCTACCCCTGATCTATACCTATACTAGAATAAGTGGCAGCCATTTCTCACAGGGTCAAATCAGCCTGATGCCAGGTCTGGCTGTTACTGAAACAAGGACTGTTATTTCCACTCTCCTTCCTTGTTCTCCTCCATTTCCTTTTCTCTCTTCCAATTCATTGCACCAGGCTCGCTAGTCCAGGAATCTGCTCTTCAACCTGATGCGTGGTACCATCATTTCACACTGGACAGTGGCTGCTTCCGTGACCCATTCATTTGGATAAGCCCAGCAAACATGCCTTGGGTGCCCTTGGCCATAATTAGCAGAGGAAAACTATGAGGAAAGTCATAGTTTTGGACAGAGCAGACCATTGGTTTGAAAGAGGGGTCCAAGAGGCCATCTATCTCAAAATTGAACAGCCCTCTCTCAACAGAGGGGGAGGGATACGGCATCATCTATCTCCAGTCTACAACACAGTCCCTTCAGCAGTTCCAAGAAGGCTCCACACCCATTTGCACTACTCAGGTGACCCTGAGGACACAGACAAACCTCCAAGTGGCCTCAACGACTCTCTACAAGAATGCAAATGACCAGCTGTCTACAAGGAGTATAAATCCTTCCATTCCCTACCATCCAGGTCAGAGCTGAAGAAGCTTCTTGGATGAAAAGTGAAACGTTTTCAAAGAAAAACAAGAAAGTCCAGTTGCCTCGTGAGAAAGCACCTTTGGGATATGAGGAAAGTCAAAGTCCAAGGATCACAAATTTCAGAAGTGACACCATGCAATTAATGGTTAAGGCACCAGTCTAGAAAATGGGAGACCGTGAGTTCTAGTTCCTCTTTAAGCATGAAAGCCGGCTGGGTGACTTTGGGCCAATCACCAGGAGACAGTGAGTTCTAATCCCACCTTGGGCATGAAAACTGGCTAGGTGACTTTGGGCCAATTACCAGGAGACAGTGAGTTCCAGTGCCACCTTAGCCATGAAAGCTGCCTGGGTGAGTTTTGGCCGGTCCTTCTCTCTCAGCCTAGACAACTTCACAGAGTTGCTGTGGGGAAATTAGGAGGAGGAAGGAGTATTATGTTCGCCACCTTGAATGGTTTACAAAAATAATAAACGCAGGATACACATAAATAAATTATAGCAGTGGTGGTGAACCTATGGCACGCATGCCAGAGGTGGCACTCAGAGCCCTCTCTGTGGGCACGTGCACCATGCCCTGGAGATGGCAACCGTCCCTCTTTAACCGGCCGCCCACTAACTCACTGAGGTCCCATGTGGCGGGATGCATCCCAGCACGGCTGGTTTCCCTCCCCCCATCCCATCCCTCCTGGCCTCATATGTTCTCCTTTTCCCGGGCACGACCCACTGCATTGCCTCCTCAGCTGTCAGCCGGCCGTCCAGCTCAGACGCGGCTTCTCTGAACTGCTGGTGGCGGGCTATGGAGCCCCAGAGTGCTCCGGTCAATGGACTGCTGACGGACACTGTTGGCCCCCATGCGCTCACTGTGTGCGGGGGCCGATGGTGTCAGGCAGCAGCTGCCCCAGCCTCTGCCTCGCCTTGCCCTGTGACAAAGGCACCCCCGCCCTGCCTTACCTCACCTCACCCCACAGGATGAGCCTCCTGCCCGCCCCACCCGCCAGAGACCCCTGGATCTCCCCCAACCCTGCCTGGCCCCCACAGACGTCCCTCCCCACGAGCAACATCGAGGTGACCATGCTCACCTTGGCCACACCTACCCAGTCTGCCATGACCACCACAGCCACACCCACCCAGGTGTGACACGCCCACCTGGCACCCGGCGATAAATAACTGGGTTTTGGGTTGCAGTTTGGGCACTCGATCTCTAAAAGGTTCGCCATCACTGAATTATAGAGAGAGGCATAGGGTGTGGCCAGCAGCAAGCAGAGAGGCCAAGGCCTGGGGACACTTGCCTTTGATCTCGTCTTTTCTGTAAGAAGCTCAGAGCTGCTTCAAGGTGCCCACTTTTAGCCTGCCCATCCTGGGGGGAAGGTGAGGTTGATAGAGGTGGGCTGAGCAGCATCTGGGGCCCAATTGAGCACCTGAACATGATGGCGTCCATGGTGATGTCATCCCACAAATACCCCAGGATGTGTCCTGATGTGGCAGTTGTGCAGCAGTGGCCACCACCATGGAGGTTTTGCCATTTGCCCCCTTGCCCACCTGCTGATGTTCATGACTGGCTGACCTTTGACACCCCCCCCCCCAGCCACTGCATTCACATCTGCTTAGCCATCTTCCTGGAGTTGCCACTTTTTTTTTCTAGATCTGCACAATGCAGTGCATGATAAATGAACCAAACAAGCTGGGTCACATAATATTATAAATCGCACACACACACACACACACACACACACACACACACAAACACATACAAACACACACACACATAGGGAAAGTTAAAATTAATCCTGATTACTGTGTTCTGCAATTACAATTACTAGGCTTTTATTGACCAGTTTGCATGTGATGAAGACACAGCAGTAACATTTGCTCGAGGGAGCCTCACTTAATCACAATAGCCAATCTTACTGATTTAAGAAGGAAAGACAATTTTCCTCATCAAGGGACACTCCTGTTTTGGGATTCCATACCGTACAAGCAGTGGTGGGATTCAAATATGTGAACAACCAGTTCTCTGTGTGGATGCCGCTTCCGGAAGTCCATTCTGGGCCTGAGCAACAAAAAATTAGCTACCGGTTCTGCCGAAGTGGTGCGAACTGGCTGAATCCCACCACTGCCTACAAGGCATATACAAAAAGAGGAGAAGGTCAAAGAGCAGAAGGCAGACCCAGAAGAAGGTGGAGAGAGAATATCAAAGTCACACTACAACAACATCAAATAATAATGTTTGAGGTCATCAGAAGAGCAAGAACCAGGAGGAGGAGGAAGAGGAAGAGGAGAAGGAGAAGGAGGAGACGGAGAAGGAGAAGGAGAAGGAGAAGAAGGAGATGGAGAAGGAGAAGAAGGAGGAGGAGAAGAAGAAGAAGAAGAGGAGGAGGAGGAGGAGGAGGAGGAAGAGGAGGAGGAGGAGGAGACATCTCCAGCCCTGACTGTACAGAAGATATAACATAGAAATATCAAGTTGGAAAGGACCTTGGAGGTCTTCTAGTCCAACCTTATACCATTCCGGGCAAATGGCTGTCCAGTCTCTTCTTGAAAACCTCCAGTGATGGAGCACTGCATGAGAAGGACCCCAATGATGGCCTGCACCAAGTAAACACTTACTGTGTTTATTTTTTATTTGAGAAAGTGGAAGGTCTGAAGGGCCATCTCTCTACTCTAGACTCATCAGGAAAGTCAAGAAGATTCTGGATGAGGCAGAATAAGTTCTATGAAATGACCACCAGAAGTAAGAAACTACCCTGGAAGACCAAGGCAGGTAACCCATGACTTGGAGGACCAAGAGAACAAGAGATGATGCCTCTCACTGGGCTTCATAATACATTTTTCTCCTTCCCGTGGAAGACGAGTCATATCTTTGGAGAAGTTTTGGAGTTTTTTTCCCCCCAGGTGGAAGACAAAGCTGGACTTACAAGAAGGGGAGGAGCTAACGGTTGCTTCCCTAAAGAGGAAGAGGTCTCTGGCAGCAAGGGGTGACTCGTCATTGACAGGAACAGGATTGACAGGACCTTGACTCAGCAACTCCTTCTGGAAAGTTTCTGGGTGGTGCCAGGAGACTGTCCATGAAGCATGAGCCAGCAGGGTGCTGCAGCTGCCAAAAGGGCTAATGCAATCTTGGGCTGCCTCAACAGATGGATAGCATTAAGATAGGGAAAGTGATAGTGTTGTTCTACTATAATAGACTGCACACTGGTCAAACTGCATGTAGAATCCTGTGCCTGGTTCTGGCCGCCGTATAGAAGGATGCTGAGGAACTGGGAAAAGATGCAGAGAAGAGTCATGAAGATAGTGAAGGGCTTGGAGGCTGAAAATGGTTTAAAGAACAGTGTGTGCTCAGCCTAAAGAAGACAAAGCTAAGGGGAGACACAATAGCGGTCTTCTAATTCTTGAAGAGCTGCCCCAGGCAAGAAGAGATAGATTTGTTCTCACTCGTGGCTGAAGACAGGACAAGATCCAAAGCAGGGATATCCAACCTTGGCAACTTTAAGACTTGTGGACTTCAACTCCCAGAATTCCCCAGCCAGCTATGGCTGGCTGGGGAATTCTGGGAGCTGAAGTCCACAAGTCTTAAAGTTGCCAAGGTTGGACATCCCTGAATTAGAGGGTGAAAGTCCCAAAGGTGCTTTTTCAAGAGGCAGTGGGACTCTCTTTGTTTTTGAAGAACTGAAGAAGCTTCTTGGATAAGAAGCGAAACATCTTCAAGGAAAATCAAAGTCCACTTGCCTTTTCAAAAAGCACCTTTGGGACAACCATGACCTTGGATGACTGAGAATCTCCATGGACATAAGAGGGGGAAAGTCTTACAGAGGGAGACGCAAATTCAAAGTAAGGGGGAATTTCCTGACTTGAGGTCTATTAAACTGCGGACCAGCTGTCTCCTGGAGTTATGGGAGGCTCCATCACTGGAGGACTTGAAACAGAATTTGGATAGGTCTTTGTCTGAAGATGTTTGCTCTGGCCTGGAAGACCGCCAAGATTCCTCCCAACTCTATGGAATCTATGTGGCCAGAGGAATTCCATATGTGCACCATAGGTGAAGAAAACCTCTCTGGTGCTCCTGGTCAGAGAAGGCTATTGCCTGCCCCAGAAGCTTTTCCAATGATTTGATCTGCTGGCCCTCAAAGGGCTATGATGCCAACGGATGCTGCACCTCGCTTTTAGAAGCAGCGAGACCCACATTGTTCCGCAGAGCAGCTGGGGAGAGATTTTCGGATGGACCCCGGTCCAACCGAGTCCCTTTGAAGTTTTGTTTGGCCCTAATGGCCAATGAGAATTTAATCCTGAATCTCTCCAAATCTAAATCCAACCCTCTAACCGCCACCCCATCTGATGCGTAGGTGCAGCCCTAAACATTGCAACAGATGTCCCGAAGTTCAAAGCTCTGACATGAGATTTCCAGGAAAGGCTCCTTCATTGGAATAACCCTAAGCCATCTTCTGGAAGACCACCCACCCCTGTCGCTTAATTCCATTTCCATAAGAGGAGGTAGAAAGACAGCCAAGCCTGGCGCAAGACCCGTTTCATTGGCCAAGTGGTTCTCGGATTCGGAACGCGTATCTGGATATCTATTAAGCAAATCTAAATCTCCACTTCCTAGTTTACTTTTGAAATGGTTGCGTTCACCATGATGTCCATTTCGCTGGAATGTGCACCACCATGATGGTGAAGCTGGAGGAGATAAGGTGGCCCAGACTGCCAGGGAGTATAAGCTGTCTCCATGTGGGTGGCCCAACCTCTGCAGGGCCTGGTGGCTTTATCGAAGAGATAAGGTGGAAAAGGTTTGTGGGCAACCTGGAGAACGGAGAAAAGAAACTCAGGAGGGGCCAGCTGGAGAGCAGACAGTGAAATCATTTTCTTTTACAGATTTAAATAATCCTACAGACGTAAATCATGCACACCTGTACTTTAGGCAGTCCAAAATGTGACTCACAAATTTTTTTACATTTTTTTGTAAAAGAAAGAAAGAAAGACAGAAGTTTGCAATAAAGAATTAATTTGGATCACATTAATTTCCCAGCCAACACCCATCCCTTGTCTCTCAAATAGATGGTGCAATCTAGGTTGTACCTCAACCTTGTCAACTTTAAGATAACACTTAGCAATAGCATTTAGACTTATATACTACTTCACAGTGCTTTACAGCACTCTCTGAGAGGTTTACAGAGTCAGCTTACTTGCCCCCAGCTGTCTGGGTCTTTATTTTAGTGACCTTGGAAGGATGGAAGGCCGAGTCAACCTTGAGTCCTGTTGGGATCGAACTCCAGACTGTGGGCAGAGTTTGCCTGCAATGCTGCACTTTAACCACTGACTCCACCAGTGTAGATATGTGGATTTCGACTCCCAACATTCCCTAGCCGGTCATGGCAATCCCAGCTTCTAGTATTTCTCCAGCTGTTATGGGGAATGCAGCCTGGCCTTGGGGTTGTTTTAAGACTCCAACAAACTCAGGGCAGAATCTCCCCTGAAACTCATACACTTGTGTTACTTATTGTCCAACATCATGAGATGGTCCTCTCCTCCAGCTTTGCAGGTTGAAATCCAGGGTAGCAAGGGGAGGAAACTCTAAAACACCCAAGTAAGTCTTGGATTGAGATTGGAGTTATTTCCCCCTGCTGCCTTGAATGGACCATTATTCAGAGACCTATCTGTGGGAGGGAGGTCCCTTGCTTGGGACCTTGCCTGATTCCCAGTTGCCAAGGTCCAAGCTGGCTTCATAGAACAAAGAATAATAGAAAGGACTAGAAGACTTTGGAGCTCTTCTAGTCCAGTCCCTGGTCAAACAGGAGACCTTATAAGATCCCAGATAAATGGCTGTCTGGTCACTTCTTAAAAACCTCCAGTGATGGAGCAAGCACAACTTCTGAAGGTAAGCCATTCCACTGATTAACAGAATTATATAATAATAAAGTTGGAAGGGACCTTGTAGGTCTTCTAGTCCAACCCCCTGCTCAAACAGGTGACCTTACCCCATTCCTGACAAACACACGTCCAGTCTCTTCTTGAAAATCTCCAGTAATGGAGCACCCACAACTTCTGGAGTCAAGTCGTTCCTCTGATTAATTGTTCTTGACTAATTTCTCCTTAGTGCTAGGCTGAATCTTGCTTTAATGGTCTTCCATCCATTACTTTTTGTCCTGTCCTCAGGTACTTTGAAGAATAAGTCAATCCCCCAACTCCCCAAGTACCGGAAGACAGTTATCACGTTCCCCCCCAATCCTTCCCTTCGTTAGATTAGACCAGGGGTCTTCAAACTTGGCCCTTTTATGACTTGTGGACTTCAACTCCCAGAATTCCTCAGCCAGGCATGCTGGCTGAGGAATTCTGGGAGTTGAAGTTCACAAGTCATAAAAGGGCCAAGTTTGAAGACCCCTGGATTAGACATTCCCACTTCCCTCAATTGTTGGTTGTATGGTTTAGCCTCCAGACCTCTAATCATCTTTGTTGATCTTCTCTGCTCCCCTGTGCTAGAAACCAAGGCAGGAAGACAACGGTTCCCCTCTCTTTTTCCAGGGGCTGAAAGAGCAGAAGCTGGTGGTTTGCGAGAACACTTGACCCCTGCCACTAATGACAGAAGCTGGCTTGAAACGAACAAGCCAGCTTTCCAGCCGCTTCCCAAGACACATGGATGGTTTCAGGGAAGCTCTCCAAGCAGCTGTCAAACAGGCTGCTCAAGCCTGATTCCTAATTCCCGCTCACAAGGAAAGCAGAACCGCTGCTGGGTCTCTGGAAAGTCCCTTTCCTTGGCATCACCACTTCTCATTTTCACAATTTCTCTCTCCAGCCAACCCAGCCCCCCGTTAATTTCCCAGTCCTGGGGGAAGATCGATTGGGAGGAGAAGCTGGGAGCAGGGAGGGAGGCTCCACTTTCTGTTCTGCTGGCTGCTGATTTAGCAATCAGGCTGGGAAAGTGAAATGAAAGAGCCGGTTCCAACCGGGGAGGACAACTCGGATTCCTCCTTCCGTAAATGGCTGTCAGGCTCGCCATAAACAGAAGTCCATGCAGTGATTTACAGCCTGCAAAAAGGCCTGTTAGTGGCAGAGGGCAATTGGAGTCAGGATCCAAGCGGTTAGAGGATGGGGCATTGCTCGGTGCTGCCAAGGCATGTAGGGGATTTGTTGGCATGGGCCCAGGCACTTGAATGGGGGTGGGGGGGCAAAGCACTTTCCCTACAAATTAGGCTTTTGGGGAGGGGCAGAGACATGATGGGGTTTGATGCAATGTCTCAGCCGCCCTCTCCCCGGTGGCGTCCGAAGGAAACTGGCAGAATCAGACATTTGGATTCTGGAAGGACACGAGGTCATGAGATGCCCACCAATCTGGAGATAGCTCCTGGCTCTGAGGGAGGGGGGTTCAAGAAGTTTGGCCTTGGACCCTCGGCCTGTATCAGTTCCAGGGTAGCTCCCACAATTCCACACCACCAGCTGCATTCAGCAAGTGGAGATCATTGATGTCCAGCCCAATTATGGGAGAAGCCAATTTTCTTTTTTGCAGCGTGAAGGACAGGGGTGGGGTGGGGGACTTGCCAGGGCTCTCCTTCCCCTCTGCATGAACCATCCAGGGGAAAAGGAGAAGGTCCCCTTTCCTTTCCTTTCCTTTCCTTTCCTTTCCTTCTTTCCTTCTTTCCTTCTTTCAATTTCTTTCCTTTCCTTTCCTTTCCTTTCCTTTCCTTTCCTTTCCTTCCCTTTCCTTTCCTTTCCTTTCCTTTCCTTTCCTTTCCTTTCCTTTCCTTTCCTTTCCTTTCCTTTCCTTTCCTTCCCACGTGAGTGGATGAGTGAAGGGAAGGATGGCTTCATGCTTGGCCAGAGTGAGCTCTGGAATCACCTTCTCCTGACGCAAAGACCCATCCAGCCTGAAGCTCAGGCCAGCTGTGCCTGAAAAGCACCCGGCTGGGTGGACTTACACCAAAACAAAGAATCCTTGTTTCTCTTCTCCTGGGAGGGTGTCCTCCTTGCTCTGCTGAAGGTTGATTTCGAGGCTGCTTTGGAAAGCCGTGAGATTCCGTCCAAGTGGACCAGGTCAATGTGGCCACCACTGTTTCCTCCACATCCTTAAAGGCAGCCAGGAAAGCAGGAAATCCATTTTCATCCCCATCGGAGTTAGGAGGAGGGACCTAAGCATCCTTTCTCTCCAACACCACCCAGCCCTGGCAATGCGTCCCCCTCAAAGCATGTGAGGATGTTGCTCAGGAGCATGGAAGAGTCCTACCTACACTTGACCAGCTGGATAACTTTTCTTTGCAAGAAGATAAAGAGTCTGGGCTGGTAGCAATGAACTTGTGCGAATAATTGAAACAAATTTGTATCTATGGAACCCATTAGCTTGTGAAATTATGACAGAATATCTTTCAAGATTTAGTAAGCCTGGAAACAGCTATTTGGCAGATCATCCTAGAAAAAAAATATCTATTTTGGTAAGAGTCGACAATGACCTGATGGCACACAGTTGCTCAATCATCATGGAGACACAGCTCTCTGGAGAAGTTGATAATGCTGGGAAAGGTGGAAGGAAAGAAAAGAAGAGGACCAACTGAAGGTAGATGGGTCTTGGGCAGAGAGTTGGATAAGAAGATCCCCAAGTCCACTTCTAGCTCTTGGATTCTACAACTCTATGACTCAGTCATAGTGGTGATAGCTCACTATAGGAAGACCTGAAGGACCAATTTGGGGGCTGATCATCCTTTTTAAAAAAAATCTATGCTATTAAGAGTCAACAATGACTTGATGGCATAGAGTCAATCAATCAACATGAAGACCCAGCTCTCTGGAGAAGTTGATAATGCTGGAAAAGGTAGAAGGAAAGAGAAGAAGAGGAGGACCAGCAGACAGGGGGATGGGTCTTTAGAGGGGGCTGGATGAAGACCCCCAAGGTCCCTTCCACCCCTAGGATTCTATGACTCAGTTGTAGTGGTGATGGGCCCACTATTGGAAGACCTGAAGGGCCAAGTTGGAGACAAATCATCCTGGAAGAAGGAAAGAGAAGAAACACACGGATGGAGTCAGCACTGTGGGAAGAACTGAGGTGGACAGTTTTTACTTTTTTGTTTTCCCAAAGGGGGGAAAAAATGACCTCTTTCCTTTGTTGCTAGTTATGAAGGATGGCACACTCACAAGCTGAATTTAAACTTTTTTTTTAACTTTGCTGCCAACAAATCACAGATGAAGGGAGAGCATTACAATCGGATGAACTCTTGTGTGCATTTGATTAATACCTAAGATTAGTTATTAAGTGTACACAAGTTCTGCATGATGGCACCTGCTAAAGCTGTAGTTTCCATGAAGGGGAAAAAACCCCCCTAAAACAAACACAAAGCTGTCAAAATTAAACCCAACTGAGATGGCCGTTCCCTGCAGAACCCCACAGCTTCGGTTCTTGATGGAAAGAAATCTGCTCTCCACCCTTTTGCCCTGTTGGAAAGACCTACTTTGGATGTGGCAGAGTCCTGTAAGCATCTGCTGGGCCCAGAAAGACCCACCTACTGAGATTTTGCTAAGCTGCTGCCTGCCGTGACATCCAAGGGTGGGGCATCTCAAGCCATGGGCACAAGAAGGCTCTTGAACCCATCTGCTGCCCCTATCCAGACCCAGCTTCAACCACAGTCTCCGAGACTCAGCAACTCAGTCGCTTGTCCTATTGAGAAGCTTCTTTGATGAGTCTGAAAAGAGGTTTAAAGTTAAAAAGATTATCCTAAAACTCCCTACAAAACACGGGAAAAAGCAGGAAAACTCAGCCTTGTTCACTGATAGGACAAAGGCCTCTCCGCTTGACACCAGTCAATCTGAGTTGAACTAGAGTCAGAATAGCAGAATAACAGAGTTGGAAGGGACCTTAGGGGTCTTCTAAGCCAACTCCCTGCTCAGGCAGGAGATCCTATGCCATTCCAGACACATGGTTGTCCAATCTCTTAAGAACCTCTAGTGTTGGAGTACCCACAACTTCTGGAGAAGTTGTTAATTGTTCTCACTATCAGGAAGTTTCTCCTTAGTTGTGAGTTAGTCAATCGAAGGACCCTTCCCTGCATCTATTTAGATGCTTCTCCTGCTTTGCATATTGCCTACAGATGGTGACCCCTCGGCCACTGAATCTGCACATCCTTTGTGTTATGGCGATCTTCACAGCTGGATGTCTTCCACCAGACATTTCATTATTAAATGATTTTAGAGACATATTTTATTGCTAGCATTACATCGTGTTGTGTTTTTAAACATTCTGGGAGTTCACTAGAGTGGGAAGCGGGGATAGATATTGGAGGAATAAATCAGCCAGAAGAAGCTACAGAAAGTGGAACAAAGAAACTGAAGAATAACCTCTGGTTTTTTGGGGGGGGGGGAATAGCAATAAAAGACAAATGGGGACAAAAGTGAAACCTGGAACTCTTGACAAGGGAATTTTGGATGGCAAAATTAATGGTAAGAAAAAGGAACAGGGGACTTACCCCACGGAGGGAGACTCAGCAAAAGAGAAATCCAGCAAACGATCTTTTAGGCTTATGAGCAAATGGCAGCTGGAGATTGGAGAGGAATTTCCCAGTATAGGTAGTCCTTGATTTACAACCATTCAGAGTTACAAAGGCACTGAAAAACTAGCAAGAGCAAGAGCACTTAGACTTATGTACTGCTCCATCGTGCTTTACAGCACTCCTTGGGAAGCTTATAATGTCAGCATTATTTGTATATTGCTCCCAACAATCTGCGTCTTACCACACATAGAAAGGCAAAGTCTCCACCAGGTCACACTCAACTGCTAGACACACAAATCCATGGAGAATTCTTAACAGCATGGTGAAGGTACTCTGCTCACCCTTTTCCAGGAGATAGATATATAGAGATAGATAGATGATTGAATGGATGGATAATTAATAGATAGATAGATAGATAGATAGATAGATAGATAGATAGATAGATAGATAGATAGATAGATAGATAGATAGATAGATAGATAGATAGATAGATAGATAGGTAGGTAGGTAGGTAGGTAGGTAGGTCGATAGGTAGGTAGATAGATAGATAGAAATAGCACTTAGACTTATATACCGCTTGATAGTGCTTTGCAGCCCCCTCTAAATGGTTTACAGAGTCAGCCTATTGCTCCCCAACAACCTGGGTCCTGAGAAGGATGGAAGGCTGAGTCAACCTTGAGCTCCGTCAGGATCGAACTCCAGGTTCTGGGCAGAGTTTGCCCGCAATGCTGCATCCTGACCACTGCGTCACCACAGCTCCAAAAATAATGTCTTACATCCCTGCAATCTCGTGATCAAAATTCAGCTGCTTGGCAACCTTGTGTATTGGCCAGGTTCCCAAGAATCGTCCTAGAATCCTAGAATCATCTGACCGCTGACCTTCTCAGCTGGTTTCTGACAAGCAAAGTCAAGGGGAAAGCCAGATTCAGCGGCAGTGATTCACTCAACAACCATGGCCAAAAAGCTCATAAAACCAGGCACGATTCATTTAAAAACTGCCTTGCTTAGCCACCTAAATTCTGGTCTTCACTGTGGGCGGAAGTGGAGAACTGCCTGTAGCTTTAGGGGTTGACCCAGAGAGGTAAGAAGACCACTTGGAAGCTGAAGAATTCAAACAATATAAGGAGGGCACCCGTGCCAGCTGCAGCTGGCATACCTGGGAGAACCTTGTGACGGACTGGGCTGCAGGAAAAGCCAAGCTGGCATCTCTCCAGAAAGCTGAGATGGCACGAATGCACAGTCACTGAGCTTCCTGAGGAAGTCTGGGAAGCAGCCATTTGCAATGACCTTTGGAGTTGCTGAAGATCTTGGGGTTGGTCCTTCTGAGGTCAAAGGCACCTGTCTATGAATCCTCCTGAGACTTGTGGCTCCTCATCTCTCAACTTTGACCTGACAGCCCTGAGACTCCTTTCACTCCCTTCAGTCTAGTCCAATGTTACCCAACCTTGGCAACTTGAAGATGGGCGGACTTCAACTCCCAGAATTCCTGGCTGAGGAATTCTGGGAGTTGAAGTCCACCCATCTTCAAGTTGCCCAGGTTGGGAAGCACTAGTCTAGAGACAGAGAGAGGACAGTTCAGGCAGGAGACCCTTAAAAGAGAGCAAATTGGGACACTACTCAGGAGGGCAAACCAACTATGCCACCGGGTTTCTGGCTTGACCAGACCTGGGCATTTTATGGCCCCTGGGCCACATCTCGTCCTTTGGCTGTCCCTGTCCGGCCTGCATGAGGTCAATCAGAAATTAGAAATGAAATGTAGGTGTATGCCGTGCACACAATACAACTTGCATTGCTTTATTTTGAAGGCAACTTCCCCCCCCCCAATTTTCATCTGTGTGTACATGTCACAGCTCTATTAGTTTGGCCCTCCAGAACAATCTCAGTTTCTCATTTGGCCCCTTGGAAATTAATTGCCTACCCTACAGTTGCAGGAATTGGGGATGTCTAGTCTAGTGAAAAGACGGTCTAGGGGGGACATGGTGGCAGTTTGCTAAGTGAGTTTGTTGATGGAAAGTGAATTTTGCCCCATTTTACGACTTTTTTTTTGCCACATTAGTTAAGGGAATCATTGCAGTTGTTAAATTAGTAACCCGGTTGTTAAGTGAATCTGGCTTCTTCCCCATTGACTTTGCTTGTCAGTAGGTGGCAAAAGGGGATCACATGACTCTGGGACCCTGCAACCGTCATAAATGTGTCAGTTGTCAAGCATCCAAATATCAATCACATGACCATGGGGATGCTGCAACGGTCATAAGTGTGGTCCTAACTCGCTTTTTTCAGTGCCATTGTAACTTTGAAGATTCACTAGAAGAACTGTTGTAAGTCGAGGACTACCTGTATTCTGTTACTCTATTACTCTGTTGGACAGCAAAGGTGACCAACAAGCAAGTCCTGGAGGGCATAACACCAAACAGGTCATTGGAAGACAAATTCACAAAACTGCGTCTCACTTATTGTAGGCTGTGTAATGCGGGGGAATTCACTGGAGAAAGCAATTATGTTGGGAAGAGTTTGTGGTAAAAGGAAACCAGGTTGCCAAAGAACACGGCAGCTGGACACCATCAAAGCTGACCCCAGCCAGAGCAGAGAACAACCCAAAGAAGCAGAGCAAAATTGGAAGGATGGGGAAAAAAGACCTGGCCCATAAAATCTCCAAGAGTCAGACACAACTGAATGGATCACCTCCTCCTCCTCCTCCTCCTCCTCCTCCTCCTCCGCCTCCTCCTCTCCTCCTCCTCCTCATCATCATCATCATCATCATCATCATCATCACCACCACCACCACCACCACCACCACCACCACCACCACTGTGGCCTGAGGCTGCAGAGTGCTGAGCCGAGGATGGGTGATTCCAAGCAGCCCGCCTGCTGGTCCTGGGAACCGGTCCCCTTCCGAGCGCTGGGGCTCAAGTCCTTCATTGCTTTGGTTCCAGCCCCCCAAAGAGTGGCTCCTCCCTTTTTAGCTGTGCCTGAATAGTGGGGGTCTCCAGGGCCCCCTCTCTCTCCTCCTGTCCTTCCTGGGATTTAATTAGTTGCGTAATTATGATGTTTCCACCACCTGGCTTTCTCATTCCCTCGTTCATTTTTATCACGGATGGACCGCTTCTCATTGTGTTTTTATAGTTTATTTTATGAATTTATAATTAATTGCCACA
Source organism: Azemiops feae (assembly GCA_023970755.1). Taxonomy (NCBI): domain Eukaryota; kingdom Metazoa; phylum Chordata; class Lepidosauria; order Squamata; family Viperidae; genus Azemiops; species Azemiops feae. The sequence goes on along the minus strand of JALGBA010000931.1, from coordinate 338,584 downwards.
AAGGCCAAAAACAGGGCTAATAAACACAATTGGAAGGTTGTTTGGATTATGAATTCCTGGCTCTGTTTGCTCTTCAAGCTTAATCAGCTCGATAAATGATCTCGGGCCTGGATGGGCGAGCTGAGGCGAATCCTGGCGAATGGTAACCCTGGCTGATTATTTTGCGGCTCAGAGAGGGGCCCAAACCCAGGGGTTTAGGTCATGCTTGGGGGTCTTGAGTGAACCCATAAAATGACCTGAAATCAGCTTTTTTTCCATGCTGAAGAAGTGGCAGAAGCCCCCCCCATCCTCAGATGGACCAATAAGATGGGGATCGAGGGAAAATGAGAAACACCCAGGTTGATATTTGGGAACATTCAAGCCTGAAGTAATGGAAACAATAGCAGAGAAAACCCTGTTCTTTAAAAAAAAGAGGGACCTCGGTTTGAAGACTTGGAGGAAAGATAGAGAGCTAAGCCCCTCACCAAATATTGGTACAGTAGCTAGTTGTGGAATTGTGGGGTTTTGAACCCAACAGAGCCAGAGGATACCAGGTTGGAGAGCTTTGTTCCAGAATCAGGCACCAGAAAATATGACTCCAGACCTCCTGAAGGGGGGCAAGGCTTCCTTTTGGTGGAATGGTGGGCCTACAGCCTACAGTTCATGGGGAATTGTGGGGTGGTCTCTGAGCATGGTTGTTTTCCGGGTTGTTTTCTGGGAGACATTTCATTCCCCAACTAGTTTGCTAGTCCTGATGATGTTACCTAGTTGGGGAATGAAATGTCTGCAAGAAAGCAACCAGACATAGAGGCCATCAAGGACTGTACAAAAAAAGAATCCCAGATAAGCATAGATTAACACCAGACAAACAATCAAGCAGAAAACAATAATCAAGGAACTACCAAGAAAAAAAAAATCCACACTCCCATTCAACGTTACCATGGCAAGCCACTTGTATATATATAAAAAACCCAAACCCCACTCCTTTCTAGCACTGATGACGTTGCCTAGTTGAGTAATGAAATGTCTGCAAGAAAACAACAAAGCTTAGAGACCACCAAGGACCCCACAGTCCTCCTCCTCCTCACAAATCCCACTATCATGTAGCACTGATGATGTTATGTAGTTGGGTAATGAAAAGTCTGCAAGAAAACAACCAAGCTTAGAGACCACCCCCACAGTCCTCCTCCTTCTCCTCTCCACAAACCCCACCTCCTTTTAGCACTAACAATGTTGCAGAGTTGGGTAATGAAATGTCTGCAAGAAAACAGCCAAACAGAGAGAGCACCAAGCACCCCACAGTCGTCGTCTTCCTCCTCTCCACAAACCTTCCTCCTTTCTAGCACTGATGATGTTGCCTAGTTGGGTAATGAAATGTCTGCAAGAAAACCACCAAGCTTAGAGACCACCAATTCAAATGTGAGATACAAATAGTCTCTTCTATTGGTCCACGCTAAGCTGAGCAAGAGGGCGGGCAGCGGAAGGTGTCAGCCCAAGCAAGGTGAATGTCCTGAGCAGCACTAAAGGAGGATGCAAGGATACCTGGGCCACCACGCTGTCTATTGTTGAAGGATCTGTCCCATTCCCAGGGCTCAAGTCAGAGCCAGAACTTGGAAGAAGAAGAAGCTCCTGTTGCCTCCAGCCAACTAACTTTGCAATATCCCATTTGTTTTCCAACAATCTCAAACTCTGAAGAAAAGGGAGGGAGGGAGGGAGAGAGAGAGAGAGAAAAAAATGCTTCCCTTGGAATCTGGATCCTTTCTTTTTAAGATTGCAATGATGGTATTTACTAGAATCAACAATTAACTTTGAGTAAATAAGCACAATAAATTATTATGGAAATGAGACATCAACTTTGGCAGCTGCACCAAAGATCTGATGGCTTTCTCAAGAGTAGCAAGACCGTGCCAGGAATCTCTCCACCTCCCCACAGTCCACAAACTGGCAAGGAGGAACTGGCCACTTGCCAAGGAAAGGGAAAAAAGGAAAACGAAAGGAGTTTGAACAGTATATAGGGAACTGCAGAAGACAGGAGAAGCCAGTCCAATCTTCCTGACAGCCCTTGGAGGACCCAACATTGACTTCTGCTCAGGATGATTCTCGCCCCACGCCTCGCCCTCTGTCTCCTGGTGGCTGGACTCTACCTCTTCCAAGCCCAAGGTATGTGACCTCGGGGATCTTTCACTGTGCAGGTATAATGCTAAGTCAGTGTTTCTCAACCTTGTCAGCATCGCTGGCAGGGGGATTCTGGGAGTTGAAATCCACTCATCTTCATGTTGCCAAGGTTGAGAAACCATCTTGAAAAGTATGCTAGATATGGAGCAGCTGAATTAGAAAGGGTTTGGACAGGAACTTTTCTGATTTGCTTGCCTCCAAAACCTCCTCCTGGAGGTTTTTAGGAAAAGATTGGACAGCTATTTTCTGGAATGGCATAGGGTCTCCTGCTCCAGCACAGGGTTGGACTAGAAGTCCTCCAAGGTCCTTCCAATTCTGTTATCCTATTAATTAATCAATGCAACGGCATACCTCCAGAAGTTATGGGTGCTCCCACACTGGAGTTTTTCAAGAAGAGACTGGACAACCACTTGTCTGAAATGGTAGAGCAGGGGATTGGACTAGAAGACCTCCAAGGTCCTGTCCAAATCTGTTATTCTGTATTCTGTATTCTGGTTTGCTCTTTAATCTAGAACAGCTTCATTCCCAGAAGCAGAGCTATCCAGATTTAACAGAGGCCTTTTCAACCCAACTTTTGTGGTTTATGTTGTTTGATGTATTGATTTGATTTCTACAGCCGCCTATCTCTGCAAAAGACTTCGGGTAAGCTCACAATTCAAAAACACATATTACAATTCAAATCTTAAAAAAACATTTTGAACAATTGAAAACGGTAAAAAAAACATGAAAACAATCAAAAGCATTGAAACATTTTGCAACATGTTCCCGCCATTAAAGCTGATTGCCATCTCTTTTGCTCTGTTTGCATGGACACCTTCCAACTTCATTATGTCTCTTTTGCAAAGGGAGAAAGTTTATGTCCGAGACAGCTGATCCCATTCAAATCTAAACGGCGATTTAAAGCAAGATCTCCAAAATCCACGGCCAAACGATTCCAGAATCCTTTGCCAGCGATCGGGTCTCCCCTGACTGCTGAGGGCTTTTATCAACCTGCCTATTGCTCTCCTTGCAACATCTCACTAGAACAGAAGTCTCCAGACTTGGCAACTTGGAAGACTTGTGGACTTCAACTCCCAGAATTCCTCAGCCAGCACAGCACATTCTGGGAGTTGAAGTCCACAAGTCTTAAAAGTTGCCAGGTTTGGAGACCCCCCTGCAACTGGAAGACGTCGCTTACAGCCTTGTGATCCTATGTCCTGTGTTCTCTTTTCCCCTTCCAGGTATGTCTTCTCATTGGGACTGTTGCCTGACAACCAAAAACACACCTCTCCCTCTTGAGTGGTTGCCAGTATTCAAGGGCTATGAAATCCAGAATTTGGACAAAGGGTGTTCCATCAAGGCTTTTGTGTGAGTACACCAAAAAATATGGGAGAGGGGGTGGCTTGCTGGAAAGGTCTGGGAGATGGGGTGTGGAATTGGGGGGGGGGCGGTCATGGGGCACCAGATGTGGTTACAAAGTCACCTTTGCAGTCTAGGTCAGGGGTAGGCAACCTTGGCTCTGAAGTTGTGGCTGCTTCATCACTGGAGGTTTTTAAGAAGAGACTGGACAGCCTTTTGTCTGAAATGGTATAGGGTCTCCTGCTTGAGTAGGGGGTTGGACTAGAAGACCTCCAAGGTCCCTTCCAACTCTGTGATTCTGTTAATCAGTGGAATGGCTTGTCTTCAGAAGCTGTGAATGCTCCAACACTGGAAGTTTTTAAGAAGAGACTGGACAGCCATTTGTCTGAAATGGTCTAGGGCAGGGGTAGGCAACCTTGGCTCTTTTATGACTCGTGGACTTCAACTCCCAGAATTCCTGAGCCAGCCATGCTGAGGGGAAAGGGAGAGGTTTCCAAGCTGAGCCATGCTGGCTCAGGAATTCTGGGAGTTGAAGTCCACGAGTCATAAAAGAGCCAAGGTTGCCTACCCCTGGTCTAAGTTGGACTCCGGTTCCAGCTGCATGCACAGAACACCCTTTATTTATTTATTCATTCATTCATTTTTTTAAACTTACATATTTTTTAATGTATTCATTTATTTTTTAAAAAAGTATATAGTTTATTTAAAAGTATTCATTTACTTTTTAAACTTTACTTTAATTAAACTTATATTTTTAAAAAACTTATTTATTTGAACTTTCATTTAAACTCATGTGACTTAAAAACCTCTTGCCAGAAGTGATCTAGGGGGCTTACAACAGTTCAATTAAAATGCAGTGTAAAACACTGGACCGTGCATAGGAATCTTAAACTAGAAATTTAAATTTAAAAATTCAGTTAGAATGCTCATCCTAGTTCTTGAATAGGAAGCCGTTTGCCTGGATTTGCAGCATGCATCAATTGCATGGGGTGGGTTCAGATAACATGGTGAGTTATAGCAAAGCTACAAATCCAGCTTAGTGTGTTGTGTGAATGGAGCCACTTGATCACAAAATGTTCTTGATGAACATTTATTCCAGAAGACAAGACCTGTAGTTTTGGTCCACTGCTTCCTTCTGTGAATCTCAGATTCAGCCTGTCCCTGCCAGATGTTAGCTGCTGGCATTCTCAATCTGTTCATTTCTTCTACACAATACAGGCTGTTATAAGATAGTATTAAATCTGGTTTCTCATGTTATCAACTTGAATAAAGATTTCGGTTTTAGAGTCTGGAGTCTTCTATTGAGAAAGCTTGCATTTTTTTTTACTTCTTGATCAGATAAAGGCAGGCTGAAAGCAAAGTTTCTTACGTTCATGAAATTCAGAGAATAGGGAAATAGGATCCCAATTAATTAGAACATAGCTCAGGGTTGAAATGAGGGGTCCTTGGTGCACTAGGAACACCCTCGTTGCTAGTCTTCTAGTTGAATCTAGTTCTAGACGACTAGCACTGATGATGTTACCTAGTTTGGCTAATGAGACGTCTGCAAGAGAGCAACCAAGTTTGAAGTAGGACCCGTGTTTGTTCTTGAATGACACTGTGTGTGTGACCTGGGAAAACCGTGTGAGAAATTTGAGGCAAGGAGGTGTTGAGGTGTTGGGCTAGAAGAGTGAAAAAATGTTGGCTGGGTGGAAATCCCCTGGTTTGAAATGGTCCAGGAGATAAGGAGCAACAGAAGCAAACCCACTTTCACTCATCATGTGGGTCAGCTATGGAGCCCACGGCCAGCACTTGTGGTGATGGGGCTCATTTGAGATGGTTTGGGAAGAGACAGGAAGAGCAGTCCCTCAAGAGCTGCAGCCAATGTTTCACCTCACCTGAAATGCCCCTAAGCAGTCCCTTCCTGGTTAGCGATCTTGGATGTTCCTTGGTTTATTGACCATCTCACTCCAATGGGATTGGCCCGTCCCACCCGTGCCAGCGGAGGAGGCACACTGTGATCCCATCACCCAAGGAATTCCGGCTGGTCGTCACCAGGAGAGGGTTTTTGAGAAGAGACTGGACAGCCACCTATCTGAGGTGGTATAGAGTCTCCTGCTTCAGCAGGGGGTTGAACTGGAAGACCTCTAGGGTCCCTTACAGCTCTACTCTGATTGATTGATTGATTGATGGATGGATGGATGGATGGATAGAAGACCTCCAAGGTCCCTTCCAACTCTGTTATTCTGTTATTTGTCCAGAATGGTATAGGGCAGGGGTAGGCAACCTTGGCTCTTTTATGACTCGTGGACTTCAGCTCCCAGAATTCCTGAGCCAGCATGGCTCAGTTTGGAAACCTCTCCCTTTCCCCTCAGCATGGCTGGCTCAGGAATTCTGGGAGTTGGTCCACGAGTCATAAAAGAGCCAAGGTTGCCTACCCCTGGTATAGGGTCTCTTGCCTGAACAGGGGGTTGGATTAGAAGACCTCCAAGATCCCTTCCAACTCTGTTATTCTGTTATTTGTCCAGGAGAAGGTCATTCTCTTCCCTCTGGGACATCCTACCCCCTGGGGTGACATTGATTCCCAGCCTCCTGATGTTTCATAAGGGTCGGAAGACCTGGCTCTGCCAGATGGCTTGGGGAACTAATGGGGGAGCTTCATACTGGAGATGGTTGACCAATTAAAACTGGTCGACAAGGGGCCCCAAACGCTGTTCTGTATTTTCTCCTGACTCAGGCTCATCACCAGGCGTGATCGTAAACTCTGCTACCCTCTTGACTCCAAGGTGGCGGGGGATTTTAAGAAGGCCCTGGATGAAAAGAAAGACAGAAAGGGGATAAAAGTGCTGCATAAGAGGTAGGTGATCTTATCTCCATCTCTACCTCCACCTCCCTCTCAAAATCACGTGAAGTATTAATACCGCTTTATAAAGCCTTAGTAAAGCCACACCTGGAATACTGCATCCAGTTTTGGTCACCACATTACGCAAAAGATGTTGAGACTTTGGAAAAGGTGCAGAGAAGAGCAACTAAGATGATTAAAGGCCTGGAGGCTAAAACGTATGAAGAACAGTTGCAGGAATTGGATTTGGCTAGTCTAGAAAAAAGAAGGACTAAGGGGGACATGATAGCAGGATTCCAGTATTTGAGGGGCTGCCACAAGGAAGAGGGGGTCAATTTATTTTCCAAAGCACAGATAGCAAAACAAGAAACAACAGATGGAAACTAATCAAGGAGAGTAGCAACCTGGAATTAAGGAGAAACTTCCTAACAGTGAGAACAATTAACTAGTGGAACAACCTGCCTTCAGAAAGTTGTAGGTGCTCCAACACTGGAGGTTTTTAAGAAGAGACTGGACGGCCACCTGTCCGAAATGGTATAGGATCTCTTGCTTGAGCAGGGGGTTGGACTAGAAGACCTCCAAGGTCCCTTCCAGCTCTATCTTACCCTACCCTACCCTACCCTACCTTACCCTGCCCTGCCCTGCCCTGCCCTGCCCTGCCCTGCCCTGCCCTATCCTATCCTATCCTATCCTATCCTATCCTATCCTATCCTATCCTATCCTATCCTATCCTATCCTAACCCAATGACCTTGGGGTAGGGTGTTGAGGTGGTACATTCTCTGCTTTTGATTCCTCAACCCTCACACCCCCCCCATTCCTCTCCCCATAGTTCATGGCAGTCTGTCACCACATAATGGTGAACCACAGCAAGCAAAAGACGATAGCTGACCCCAGGCTTTCTCGGGGTAAGCAGGGAGGTGCCACGAAGCAGCTCCATGTGTGCCCACGTGGGCTCTTCATGTGACAACTTGCCACAGCCAATTCGCCACGGCCAATTCACCGTGGGGCAAGAGTTACACACATATCAAAAAAAAAGTGGAATAGAATCATTTAAAAAAGGAGGGACAAAACGACAAACATTAAAATATTTTTTTCAACTATTTGAAATAATTAAACTGAACTGTTGAATTTTCCCACAGTGAGTCGGCCATGGTGAGCTGGCTTCGGCGAGTTGTCTCATTCCACTTTATGTTGGCAGTGGCTGAAGTGGATCCCATAAAAGTTGAGAACCGGTAGGTTCTCACTGGTTGACAATGCCTCAACCCGTGAGAACCCACCTCACAAGAGGTGCTCCCTGCCTCTAGAGTAGACCTAGCAATCTGGGCTCTCTTCATTCTCCAAGAGGGCTCCTGTCCTCGTTGACTCTACAAGGTGGTGGATGTCAGTTCTACAGTGATCCTGGAGGTCTGAAGTCTTCACTGCTTCCAAGCAACCTCATTTCTCTGAAAGTCACCTCTCTGCTTTTCTCTTCTGTGACAGGAAACCATCTTCCTAAGATTGAATATTTCCCAGGCTGAGCTGCGAAGGAGGTTCATCTCCAGTGAACCCAAACCAAGATGGTTGGAATCTCAGAATGGTTGCTTCTCTGCAGGGATGCGCCTTCATGTGAGAAGGAGCCCTATTCATTATTCTCTCAGGTTCTGTCTGCATATTTTGCCTTTGAGCCCACCCCCACCTCTGTCCAGGGATTTGGAGCGGAAAAGTCCATCTAGAAGACGTGCTGATCAGCCCAACCCAGTCCTCCCCTGTCACCAAGAGGTTCTCCAGGTCTCCAGCTAGTCCTGAGTGCATCTTGGAGGCTCTTCTTAAAGTATCAGGGATTTCCCAGAGTCCTAAGCAAGACGACCACGGGTATGTCCAACCTTGGCAGCTTTAAGACCTATGGACTTCAACTCCCATAATTCCCCAGCTAGCATGACTGACTGGGGAATTCTGGGAATAGAATAGAATAGAATAGAATAGAATAGAATAGAATAGAATAGAATAAGCAATAGGATATAGAATAGAATAGAATAGAATAGAATAGAATAGAATAGAATAGAATAGAATAGAATAGAATAGAATAGAATAGAATAGAATAGAATAGAATTCTTTATTGGCCAAGTGTGATTGGACACACAAGGAATTTGTCTCCAGTGCAGAAGCTCTCAATGTATATGCAAAGCTACAGAGTAATAATAATCATTATAATAATACCAATAACGGGGAGGGGGGGAGTAAAGAAGATGAGAAGGATAATGATAATACTACAGCGATACAACATGGGTAAATATACATAGACTTAGGAGAGTACTGTGAGCATTAGGTGTTCAGCAGAGTAATGGCGCGAGGGGGGGGAAACTTTCTCTGTGTCTAGTTGTTTTGGTGTGCAATGCCCTGTTGTGGCATCCCAGTGGGAGGAACTGAAACAGTTTGTGTCCAGGATGTGAGGGGTCTGCAAAGATCTTCTCAGCCCTCCTTCTGACCCACACAATGTCCAGGTCCTCCATGGAAGGCAGGCTGGTTGCAGTTGCTTTTTCCTGCAGTCCTAACTATCCGTTGGAGTCTGTAGCTGTCCCGTTTGGTTGTTGTGCCAAACAGTCCCCAGGTCTTAAAGTTGCCAAGGATGGACCCCTCTGCCCTAGACCAAGGCTCACCTCGCACACAGGTAGGGCTTGGAAAGTATCAGTGGCCGGTTTACCAGCCCCTTTTTGAAAATGACAATTGCTGCACTTTGGCATTTGATAAGAAAAGATGATGGGGGGGAAGCAAACTCTAAAAACTTTGTTAATGCAGACCTTAGCAACATTATACTATCGATAAATAATGTATAAGTCATATATCTTGCTTGGCTCTTAATGTATAAAACACCTGTGCTGACACACACTTCATTAAAAATATGTTTTTAAATAAAAACGGTTTGATTGTTTCATTCTTTCTCTTAACCACACAGTCTTCTTCCGGGCAACAGCCAATATTCTAAAACTGAGGGCATATCACCACTTACTGTTCTTAAAATTTATTTTTTATTGCTTTTTATTTAATAACAAGAGGAAGATAAAAAGAGCAAAACATAAAAATGGTAGTGATGGTGATACATACAAAAAGAATACACACACACACACACACATACACACACACACACACATATATTTGTGTGTGTGTGATGCAAATATATATATGTACATATATGCAATATATATATTTATATGCAATGTATATAAAAATCCTCCCTTTTTACGACCCTGTAATCCCTTAATTCAGTCGAGAATATATATATATGCAAATACAAATTCAAGTATATATTTCTAATGCACTTATACAACTATCTTTTTTTAAGCCTACTTCATTCTGTGTGAGTGAGTCCCATACTTCATTCTCCAGGACTTGTGCCTGCGAAGACAAGCTCTCTAGCCAATTTGTTCATCCAGTGCAATCAAGCCTCAACACACTGAGTGAAGGAAGCCATACATCGATCTTTCCAATGATGCAAGATCACTCTTTTTGGCCAGGATAAGGGCGCGGGGAATCCATTTATGCTGTCTGGTTGTAAAATTCCGTGCAGTAGGCATGGAGTTTAAGAGAAGATTGTCCTCTGAGAATTTTAGCTTTTTATTGAATAATTATATCTATATAATCCACTGCTTTCTGCCAACACTTGGAATAACAGTGCTTGTTGTTTAAGCAACTCCTGGCCTGTAGGTTACGCTAGGTTGATGCTAAACTGGTTTTTAAAAAATCATGTCCTTACATCTCGGCAACAGCTTGTAAGTTATTCAGTCCCGACAACAGCACACATCTATCACATCTATCACACCAAGTGTGTCTGTATGTATCACTGTATCTTTATTTTGCCAATAGACCGTGTGCGTGTTTGAGAGAGAGAGAGAGATGAGATGCTATAAAGCAGGGGTTCCCCCCCCTGCAGGTGCGAGACGATATTCCAGGGGGTGCGAAAACGTGGGTTTGGAAGTTTCAAAATTATAGTGTATATGCATAATTCGTTTTGAACTTTTGTAAGGGGTGCGAGAATATATAAGAAGCGTTCTAGGGGTGCGGAGTATAGAAAAGGTTGGGAACCACTGCTATAAAGGGAAAGGTTTCCCCTGTCCAAGCGTGTCTGATTCTAGGGCTCGCTGCTCATCTTTGTTTCTTGGCTGAGGGAGCCAGTGTTGTCCAAAGACATTTCTGTGGTCATGTGGCCAGCATGACTATAAGCCAAAGGTGCATGAAATGCTGTTACCTTCCTACCGAACTAGTACCTGTTTACCTACTTGCATTTGCCTGCTTTCGAACTGCTAAGTGAGCAAGAGCTGGAGCAAGGAACAGGAGCTCACCCCGTCATGTGGCGCTCGGGTCTCAAACCCTGGCTGTCAGCTGGAAAGCTGACAAGCTCAGAGGCTTTAACCACTGAGCCACCGTGCCCTTCTGAGATGCTATACAGGCAACAAAATGCTCACACATAAAGCCCCAACCCACAGCACGAACATGCAAACCTTCATTATGTCGTTACTGTACTTGCATTCTAGTATACTTTAACATGGATGCTACAGCAGCATAATGATTAAAGAGTGTAATGAAGAAACAGGAGGTTGCAGATTTGAAACTGGAAAGAATTGTTTTGTTTTGTTTTTAAATATTTTTCTTTCTACAGCCTTCCTACTTCTCCCCCTACTTTTCTTTCTTCACTAAGTCCAGCGTAGCACCGTTCCTTCATTTTTCCTGTCAAACCAGACGGAAGGGTCTCATTGTTATCATGGGTTATTTAGGAGAAAGACCAAGGTCCGAGGCTTCTGTCAGGTTTGAACCAGCAACCTTTGTTTTCACAACAGTTGTGGTGAGGGCAGCTTTCACAGGTATTACTGGCAAAAGCAAGGATTTACTCCTTGGAAGGCACAATTCTCCTCCTGCAAAATAGCCAGTGAACCTCTGGTGCTTGCTTGCAGCCATCTGAATGCTGCTACCTGAAACAGCTGGAAAAGCTTGAGGCAACATTTCATGTGAATTGTGATTTGGAAGTGGTGCAGAGATTGTTCCGGTGGTGGTGGTGGGATTAGCAGATGGCCACGTGGTCTGTTTCAGCCACCAATAGGCATTGGTGAAAATCACATCATTTGTTTCTGACGGTCTCATCAAGAAAGAATTCAGGGGTGCAGGAGGAGATACAGTCCCCTCACCAACTGACTCGTTATTCTTTCCTCAAAATGACTACAAAAGAGACTTCTTTCAACCAGTAGGAGTTACACCCAGCAAGGAATGTAATTACATTTCGAACAGCCCTCTTCTTGCCTCCAGAAGTCGTGGGAGCTCCATTGCTGGAGACTGGACAACCATTTACCATATCTCAGAGGATGCTTGAGCGGGGGGCCAGATTAGAAGACCTCCACGGCCCCTTCCAACTCTGCAATTATCAGTGGAAGGGCTTGCCTTCAGAAGTTGTGGGTGCTCCAACACTGGACAGTCCTTTGTCTGGAATGGTACAGAGTCTCCTGCTTGAGGATGGGGCTGGACCCGAAGACTTCTGAGCTCCCTTCAAACTCTCTCATTCTGTCATTCTGCTAACCAGCTCTAATAAGGGACTCTTGAATGGTGATTTTATCAGGAGATGAACTTGCTGGCCCCTTTCTTGCTGGGCCAGTGGAGATGGAGAACCAAAGGATGGGAATTGTTGGCTTTGCCTACATCGGCCCCAAAGCCCCAAAGTCCTTGAAGGACAAGGAGATGAGCAGCAGGTCCAGAAGTTGTACCCTCACATGGATGGGCCACCTGAGCAGCTGCCTTGCAAGTGGTGGAGGCTTCATGTATGGCTACATTGAGATGCTGGAGAAACTAGACAGAGCCGGCCAGGGGGGTGGAATCCAGGCCTCCCAACAGCTGGGCTGTGTAAAATAAAGGATGCTCAAAGAAGGGAGGAAATGCCAGGCCCTGGGACCAGCAGTCCTTTCACTCCCCTGCCTGCTTCCCAGAGGCATGAGATGTTCCTCGGGGTCATTCCTATGTGGGACCCTTTCTTCTGAAGGGCTCTGACCTGGAGTGTCCTAGGAGGGAGGGAAGGGGGAGGAGAAGGAGGAGGAGGAGGAGAAGGAGGAGGAGGGGGGAGGGGAACGGGAGGGGGAGGAGAGCAGTGGGGGAATGCTCATCTCTTCCCACAGAGAGGCAATTCCCAACTGGACCTTCTGCTGCTTGTTCCCTTATCACCCTGGCATGGTGTGTGAGGCCAAGGAAGTAACAGAATTACAGAATAAGAGTTGGAAGGGACCTTGGAGGGCTTCTAGTCCAACCCCCTGCCCAAGCAGGAGTCCCTATACCATTCCAGACAAATGACTGTCCAACCTCCAGTGATGGAACACCCACAACGTCTGGACGCAAGCCGTTCCACTGATTAATTAACAGAATCACAGAGTTGGAAGGGATTTGGGAGGTCTTCTAGTCCAACTCCCTATTCAAGGACAAGACCTTATTCCATTCTGGACAAATGATTGTCCAGTCTCTTCTTAAAAACCTCCAGTGATGGAGCACCCACAACCTCTGAAGGCAAGCTGTTTCACTGGTTAATTGTTCTCACTGTCAGGAAATTTCTCCTTCGTTCCAGGTTGCTTCTCTCCTTGATTAGTTTCCATCCATTGTTTCTTGTCCTGCCTTCTGGTGCTTTGGAGAATAGCTTGACTCCCTCTTCTTTGTGGCAACCCCTCAGAGACTGCTATCGTGTCCCCCCCTTGTCCTTCTTTTCATTAAACCAGACATACCCAATTCCTACGACCGTTCTTCGTATGTTTTAGCCTCCAGTCCCCTGATCATCTTTGTTGCTCTTCTCTGCACTCTTTCTAGAGTCTCAACATCTTTTTTATATCGTGGCAATCAAAACTTACCAAGGCATTATAAAGCAGAATTAACCCTTCAAGTGATCTTGATTCTATCCCTCTGTTAATCACAGAACCACAACTGATGACATTTTTGCTGGAAACGGATATTTATTTTCAATTTCTGGCAAAAAAAATATCCACCATAGCAAACAATAGGTTTGCTTGATGGTTGTGGTGTCTGCTTAACAACCACAGTGTTGTTAAGCAGACACAACTGGCACGTTCGCTTAAGGACCGCTGCAAAAAAAAGGTTATAAAATTAGGCGCAGCCCTATGGTGACCTAATTTACAACTGTCACAACTTACAACCAAAATTGCAGCCTCAATTATGGTCGCACCCAGACTGCCCATGTTTTTTTTGAAACAACAAGATCAATGATGTAAAATCCACAATAGCCACACTCAGGAGATGCAGAGGTTCCCAGCCTGTCAGAAATGCCCCCATATTATATGTTGTGCGTGTTTGTGTATAGTTATGTATTCACCAGAAGCAGTGAATGCTCCAACACTGGAAGTTTTTAAGAAGAGACTGGACAGCCATTTGTCTGAAATGGTATAGGGTTTCCTGCCTGAGCAGGGGGTTGGACTAGATGACCTCCAAGGTCCCTTCCGAACTTTATTGTTATTATATACTATATAGGCAGTCCTCGACCTACGACCACAGTTGAGCCCAAAATTTCCATGGCTAGGTGAGACAGTTGTTAAGGGAGCTTTGACCCATTTTATGGCCTTTCTGGCCATAGTTGTTAAGTGAAATCACTGCAGTTGTTAAGTTAGCAACACGGTTGTTTAAGTGAATCTGGCTTCCCCCTTGACTTTGCTTGTCAGAAGGTCGCAAAAGGGGATCACGTGACCCCAGGGTTCTGCAACCGTCATAAATGTGAGTCAGTCGCCAAGCGGCTGGATTTTGATCATGTGCCCCTGGGGATGCTGCAATGGTTATAACTGTAAAAATGGTCATAAATCACTGTTTTCAGTGACGTTGTAATTTCAAAAGAAGAAGCAGGGAAGGGGAAGGGGAAGGAGGAGGAGGAGGAGGAGGAGGAGGAGGAGAGAAATCACTTTGTATTCCTGCTACATAGAGTTTACAACCTTCACAGTGTTGTTCCACTTGATTGCCTAATCTCTGTGTAACCGAGACGATTTCCACGCTCTCCGACTTGCAATCAAGCATGGCTAAAAGGTTCTGCCTTCCACCCGCAACCCTGGATGACTGTGGTGTCCTGTACACAACTATTGTGTCTTGTTTGTAGTCACTGATCTGGCATACTGTGAAGTCACATAAGCCAGAGTGAAAGGGCTTAGTAAAACGATACTCTCTTTTGCTCGGGTTCATTTAAAAAAATGAACAAAATGTTAAATGTCACGTTCCATTTCGAGAGGCAGCTAATCTGGAGATCTGTCTGCGAAGGAGTTCGGTGTGTGTAATTGCACAATTGAAATTCTCCTCTTCAGCCAAACCGGTGGATGAAAGAGGCAATTTTGCTCAGCAAGCAACCGGGCTCACAGGCCGAGCCACGTTTTGTCATGAATACCGCACAGTTTTTGCCTTTATTCATTTATTACAGGTGCTGTATGGCCCTCCAGCCATGCAAACCTAAGTGGATTACAAGTATAAATAGAGCATAATATGCCGTTTGTCAAAATAAATAACAATACAATGCATAAAATCCTAACATTCACTCCAATTAGTTGATAAAATCATGACAAATAATACAGTAGGACCACGGACTTCGAAATACAAGTAGTCCTTGACTTACAATGGTTCATTTAATGACCAAAGTTGCAACGCTAATGGAAAAAGTGACTTATGAACGTTTTTCACCCTTACAACCGTTGCAGTATCCCCGTGGTCACATGATCAAAATTCAGATGCTTGGCAATTGATTCGTATTTATGACGGTTGCTGTGTCTTGGGGTCACGTGATCCCCTTTTGTGACCTTCTGAGAAGCAAAGTCAATGGGGGAAGCCAGATTCGTTTAACAACCGTGTTGCTAACTTAGCAACTGGAGTGATTCACTTAACAACTGTGGAAAGAAAGGTCGCAAAATGGGGGCAAAAGTCACTTAACAATCGTCTCACTTAGCAGCAGCTCATTTTGGGCTCAATTCTGGTCGTACGTCGAGGACCACCTGTATCTAATCAATCTGCAGCCAGCACATGGCAGCAAGGCAGAACTCGGGCTAAGACAACCCAACATCCGGGGAGGATGAAGGGACCAGAGTTTTGCAGGATGGACCCAAGCAGGTGGCAGTCAAGACCTCAGAATGTTTCTACAGCGATGCCCAGAGGATGGAAAACAAGCATGGAGAAGAAAACCTCTTCGATCAGGACGACCCTCATGGTGTGATAGGCATCTCTGAACTGGATGCAACGATATTTGTCATACAGCATTACTCTTTATTCAAAAGAATACAGACAATAGAAAGAGCGAGGGTCAATCTTGGCTTGTATAAACAAATGCAGAGAATCAAGATCACGCGAAGCATTAGTGCCGCTTTATAAAGCCTTCGTAAGGCCACACCTGGAATACTGCACCCTACTGTTCTGTTCTGTTCTGTTCTGTTCTGTTCTGTTCTGGTCTGGTCTGGTCTGGTCTGGTCTGGTCTGGTATGTTTAGTTCTATTCTATTCTATTCTATTCTATTCTATTCTATTCTATTCTATTCTATTCTATTCTATTCTATTCTATTCTATTCTACTCTACTCTACTCTACTCTACTCTACCCTACCCTACCCTACCCTACCCTACCCTACCCTACCCTACCCTACCCTACCCTATTCTATTCTATTCTATTCTATTCTATTCTATTCTATTCTATTCTATATCTTATTGCTTATTCTATTCTATTCTATTCTATTCTATTCTATTCTATTCTATTCTATTCTATTCTATTCTATTCTATTCTATTCTATTCTATATCTTATTGCTTATTCTATTCTATTCTATTCTATTCTATTCTATTCTATTCTATTCTATTCTACTCTACTCTATTTTTTCTCTTCTCTTCTCTTCTCTTCTCTTCTCTTCTCTTCTCTCCCGTCCCGTCCCGTCCCGTCCCGTCCCGTTCCGTTCCGTTCCGTCCCGTCCCGTCCCGTCCCGTCCCATCCCATCCTATTCTATTCTATTCTATTCTATTCTATTCTATTCTATTCTATTCTATTCTATTCTATTCTATTCTATTCTATTCTATTCTATTCTATTCTATTCTATTCTATTCTTATTCTATTCCATTCCTTCTCTCTATTCTATTCCATTCCTTCTCTCTATTCTATTCCATTCCTTCTCTCTATTCTATTCTATTCTATTCTATTCTATTCTATTCTATTCTATTCTATTCTATTCTATTCTATTCTATTCCATCCCTTCTCTCTATTCTATTCTGTTCTGTTCTACTCTACTCCATTCCATTCCCATTTCTTTCTGTTCTGTTCTCTTCTGCTATACTCTACTCCATTCCACTCCACTCCATTCCCTCTTCTCTCTATTCTATTCTGTTCTGTTCTACTCTACTCCACTCCATTCCCTCTTCTTTCTGTTCCATCTATTCTATTCTATTCTATTCTATTCTATTCTATTCTATTCTATTCTATTCTATTCTATTCTATTCTATTCTATTCTATTCTATTCTATATCTTATTGCTTATTCTATTCTATTCTATTCTATTCTATTCTATTCTATTCTATTCTATTCTACTCTACTCTATTTTTTCTCTTCTCTTCTCTTCTCTTCTCTTCTCTTCTCTTCTCTTCTCTTCTCTTCTCTTCTCTCCCGTCCCGTCCCGTCCCGTCCCATTCCGTCCCGTTCCGTCCCGTCCCGTCCCGTCCCGTCCCGTCCCGTCCCATTCTATTCTATTCTATTCTATTCTATTCTATTCTATTCTATTCTATTCTATTCTATTCTATTCTATTCTATTCTATTCTATTCTATTCTATTCTATTCTATTCTATTCTATTCTATTCTATTCTATTCTATTCTATTCTATTCTTGTGCAGAAATTCAGGCATGGGAGCAAGAGAACCCTGTGGGAAGCTTTTGGGTAGGAGCAAAAACAGAGAGAAATAAAAATGGAACTGCTGTGGGGGTTTGTTATCGACCATCTGGGCAAGCAGAAGACGAGAAGAAGACTTTTCTGCAGCAGATGACCAGGCTTTCAGAGAGGCACGGAAAATGACAACGGGAGAAGTGGCACTTTGGGGGAAAATGACCAGATTATCCTCCAATTTGTGATGTCCAGAGGAACTGAGAAGAGTCAGACGTGCTTGTGGGGCTTCAAAAGAGCAGAGGAACGGTGGAACTCAGCAGGAGATGCAGGTGGTTCTTGATTTACGACCGCCATTGAGCCTATGATTTATATCGCTAAGCAAGACGGTTGGTAAGTAGGTTTTGCCCCATGTTATGATCTTTCTTGCCACAGTTGTTAAGCGAATCACTGCAGCTGTTAAGTTAGTAACAAGGTTGTTAAGTGAACCTGGCTTCCCCCCTGACTTTGCTTGTCAGAGAGTCGCAAAAGGGGATCATGTGACCCCGGGACACGGCGACCGTCATAAATATGAATCAGTTGCTAAGTGTCTGGATTTTGATCCCACGGTCATGGGGATGCTGCAATGGTCATAAGTGTTAAACACGGTCATAGGTCACTTTTTTCAGTGCTGTTGTAACTTTGAATGGTCACTAAATGTACGTTGTAAGTCGAGTTGTGGGTGCTTCATCACTGGAGGCTGTTAAGAAGAGACTGGACAGCCACTTGTCTGGAATGGTAGAGGGTCCCCTGCTTGAGCAGAGGGTTGGACTAGAAGACCTCCAAGGTCCCTTCTAGTTCTATTCTGATTGCTTGATGACTACCTGTACATAAACATCCAATGATCTGAAATAATTAAGGAGAAAGTATTCAGAAAGGATGCGAAACTCTATGAGACGAAATACTTCCCTTCCCTTGGCAGGTAGACGCCCTCCATTTTGGAGTCCAGCATGCAACTGGCAAGGAAGGAATGACCCAGAAGCCCACTCTGCCTGCTGCCCCTCGGAGAGCTTCAGGGCTGGGGTGGTTTCACAGCCGGGGGGGGCGGTGTTATGGAAACGGGCACAAGATGAGCTGAGTCACAGCTCAATCCGGCTTTCCGGTTCTTCTTCTCCCCAAAGCTCTGTGTGGGGAAGGCAACGGTCCAAGGTCGCCTAGCAACAGGAGGGTCAAGGGTTGGACCAGGAATGGGGAGATGCAGGCTTGATTCCCCTGGCCACAGATCTGGACCAGCCACTCTGTTGGCCAAGTGTGGTAGTGGGAGAGATGGGGGTCAGGGATGGTCTAAGGCCCCTTGACAACCTCTGGACTTCAACTCCCAGAATTCCTGAGCCAGCCACGAATGGCTCAGGAATTCTGGGTTCAGGAATTCTGGGAGTTGAAGTCCGTGGGTCAGCAAAGGGGCCATAGTGTTGTCCCAAAATTGTGTCAGCCTGGCGCAAAAGCCAATCAGAGGGACGGACGTTCGCGAAACTTTTTATTGAAGCACTTCAGCAAAAGGGTTCCAGCTGCTCAAGGAGTTGAGACCCCGAACAACAGCAAAGCACAATCTTTTATACAACGGAATACCAGAAATAGGGAAGTAAAAATTTCACAAAGCTATTGCCTTTTATGGAGCTACACCTTGCTTAAGCCTCTGTGTCCTTTTGCCCCTGCTTGCAGTTTCTGTAATTGATCCATATTTAGTTATTCTACCTCTGTGGCCAAGCCTCGTGACTTCCTGTTCGGTTTTGGGGTACGTGTTATCCCATTTCCTTTTCAAACTGACACGTTACTCATTCACATTTTTCTAAGTTATCACTGCCTTCCAGAATGGGGGTATACTGTTTCTTAGTGGGTGATCCACCAATGGTGGCACACCCCTGGTTTAAGGACTCCTGCTTTGAGCAGGGGGTTGGACTAGAAGACCTCCAAGGTCCCTCCCAGCCCTGGGATTCCACGATTCTCAATCTTGGGAAGAGAGACCTGAGCTGAGAGCTGGCCAGAGAGCAGACTGTTCAACTCAGCCTCTTCTCCGACAGCCCCTTTGGGGGTCAGACTGCTCCTGAGTTATGGCCCATCACTTATGGCTACGATGCAGGGCTTGACGGCTACGATGATAACAAACTCAATTAAAATCAAACAAAGGAAAACCAGCTGGTCAGATTTGCATTCATGTGTCTCCGGAGAGCCTTCTAGCAGAAACCAGCTGCTCCCAGCTAGTTTGGGGGTGGCCCTAAAGCCTCCCCCTGAAGCAATGTTCAGAGGGGATGGATCAAACCCCCAAGGGCTGCCCCCGAGCCTGGCACTGGGTCATTTGCCTCCCGGGGGGGGGGTACTTCCTTATCCTGGGCACCACCAAGGGCAGGCGTGTCATGCCCCAAGCAAGGCTACCTTCTGGAAAA
Organism: Azemiops feae; assembly: GCA_023970755.1. Lineage (NCBI taxonomy): Eukaryota > Metazoa > Chordata > Lepidosauria > Squamata > Viperidae > Azemiops > Azemiops feae. The sequence goes on along the minus strand of JALGBA010000931.1, from coordinate 319,021 downwards.
GATGTTGTGGAATTGGAGGGGGAGCTGAGATCTTGGCATAGAAACAATCTAAAATTGCTTCACCAGCACTGATGATGTTACCTAGTTGGGTAATGAAATGTCTGCAAGAAAACAACGAAGCTCAGAGAGCACCAAGGATCTCCCAGTCCTCCTGCTCCTCTAGACAAACCCTCCCCACTTCTAGCACTGCTGATGACACCTAGTTTGGTTCATGAGATGTCTGCAAGAAAACAACCAAGCTCAGAGAGCACCAAGGAACCCCTCCATCTAAAATTACATACAAAAATAGCAAATAAATTGGTTTGCTCACGTGGAGAGGATGTCCTGGGATTCCATACCGTACAAGGCATAGACAAAAAGAGGAGAAGGCCGAAGAACACGAGCCAGACCCGGAAGAAGACGGAGAGAGAACATCCAAGTCACACTACAACAACATCAAATAACAATGGTTGAGGCAGCTAGAGGAGCAAGAGCCGGAGAGGAGGAAGAGGAGGAGGAGGAGGAGGAGGAGGACCGTGGGGTCCTTAGTGCCCTCTGAGCTTAGTGGTTTTCTTGCAGACGTTTCATGACCTGACTAGGGAACATCATCAGTGCTAGAAGGGAGAGGGATTTTCAGGGAGGAGGAGGAGGAGGGGCATTTCAAGGAAGTAGCTTGGCTGTGCCCTGTGGCCCCCTACTCCTTGTCACTTCCCTCAAGGGGATCCTGCTGTGACCCCTGGGATTCTGCAAAATAGCTCCGTGCTTGCAAACCCCCCCGCCCCCATGCTTGCTGTTTTCTCCAATTGCCTGCATTTGAGCTACTCCCTTGTTCTGAGATGGGTCTCTTGCCTCTTTGTGGGGGGTGGGGGGGGAAGGGAGACGGGTGTCTTGGTTCCGACAGATGAAACTCTTCAAAGACCTTTGAGGCATTGTTTACCTTAAAGAATCTTTATTCGAGCAGCATAGCATCGGCACTAACATAATCGAAGCCAAAATCTGGATTCCCCTCCCCTTAGCACATAGTATCAAACACAATTCCCTCCTCTAATTAACAGTCATAAATCACCTTCTCCAATTAGTTTGAAATGCAGGCTTTCCCTCCAGTTCTCCAACCCGCCATTTCTTATCATCTCTTATTTCAAAAGCCCTGAGTTCACACACTATTACAATATTGTTACGTCTAACTAACTCCCATCACAAGGGGGCTGCTGGGGGCTGCCTGGGGATGCTTGGAGCTATGTTTCCAGGGAGCCTCAGCTACCATTTGATCTGGGTTGTTTCTGATCACTCTTTCTGTGGCAGGCTCAAGTTGCTTCATTGGACGCCCTTGGTGACCACAACTCTCCTCCGTTCTGCTGGAGGCCTTGTAGAGCTATCCTTCTCAAGAGATGCTACTAACACATTGTTAGCCAGAGGAAGGAGCTGACCCTGAGCATGTCTGATGCTTTGAGACCCCCTTCCTTCGCCTGGAGACTAAAACATATGAAGAATGGTTGCAGGAATTGGGTATGGCCAGTCTGGAGAAAAGAAGGACTAGGGGTGACATGATAGCAGTGTCCCAATACATGAGGGGCTGCCGCAAAGAAGAGGGGGGTCAACCTATTCTCCAAAGCCCCGAAAAGCAAGACAAGAAACCATGGATGGAAACTACTGAAGGAGAGAAGCAACCTGGAATTAAGGAAAAACTTCCTAACAGTGAGACAATTAACCAGTGGAACGACTTGCCTCCAGATGTTGTGGGTGCTTCATCACTGGAGGTTTTTAAGAAGAGACTGGACAGCCACTTGTCTGGAATGGCATAGGGTCTCCTGCTTGTGCAGGGGATTTGGACTAGAAGACCTCCAAGGTCCCTTCCAGCTCTGTTCTGATTGATTGATTGATTGAAACGTCGAGGTGTCCAGATCTATTAAAAGATCCGGTTGAGCATGTTGTGTGGAGGCTGCCACAGAGCTGAGGTGTCCTCACTCGACCTTCTGGGAGCCCGAGTTCTCCACCTGCTCAAGAAACCAGAAGAGATGATGCCAACCTAGCCAAGTAAGAGACAGGGCAAGTCCTATGCCAACAAGCACAAAGACTTTCCAGCCAAGCCCCAGGCAGAGAGAGATTATCCTTCGGGTGGCCTTTAGGGCTCATCTTTTCATTCTCCTTTGGGCTCCCAGTTTTTCCTGAAGCCAAAGCTGCCCCCCCAGGGGAAAAAGTGCAGTGAATCACCCCGATTCATGCCAAGGAGGGCATTGCCCGGGCAAGCCTCAGGCAGGTTCAAGGAAAAGTCACTTGGAGGACAAGTTTCCTCTTCGACTGCATCACAGCAGAGAACAGGAACCAGTGTGAAGAAATCAAAAGTGCCTGGCAGCCGGGCGAGATCGGTGCAGAAATAGAGAAGGGCAGCGCTGCCCGGCTGGCAACAACAGGACTCTGCCGGCCTTCCCCCAAAGGGCGTTTGATGCCCCGTCTTGGCTGAAGGCAGGGATAAGCAGGATGAGCTGCAGTCCTGGAAAAAGGGGGTTATCTGCATGTTCTTGGTCACTTGGAAGCCGGGCCTTCACTCCCTAGCAGGCCTGGGGGGACAGGATCTGTGGCTGCTGCCAAGGGTGCCACCCAAAGCATCGGCCGGACTCCCAGAGATTCGTTCCCAGCCCCTCTGGCAGGCAGCAGCTTCCGGTCACTGTCTCTATTTCCAAGAGACCAAAGAACAGCAGGGAATTGAAAGCAGCCACATCAGTTCGCTGGCTGAAAAATACCGTTTTTCTCTTCTCTTCTCTTCTTCTCTTCTCTTCTCTTCTCTTCTCTTCTCTTCTCTTCTCCTCTCCTCTCCTCTTCCCTTCCCTTCCCCTAAATCTGGGGGGGACTTATAAATTGGCTGCCTTGGTTGCTGCTTAGCTGGAGATCCTTCCTTCCTTCCTTCCTTCCTTCCTTCCTTCCTTCCTTCCTTCCTTCCTTCCTTCCTTCTTTTTTATTTTTTCTTTCTCTCTCCTTCCTTTCCTTTCCTTTCCTTTATTCTCTTCCCTAGGATGCACCCCGATTCATTCCAATCTTTGTTGTCAGTCAAAAAAAAGAGAGGAAGAAACAATCGCCCCCCATTTGTGCAATTCTGTCAGCGCAAAGCTGATTGATGTGGTGGGGAAGGAAATTGCAAGGATGGGGAAAAGGCCGCATGGCGCAAGAGTAGACTGGCAAGAGAAAATTCCCGTTCGTGTCTTCGACTGCCGGGAGTAATGTGCCAGACAGCCATCGTGCCAGGGGACTTGGCGGGAAGGAAGCAGTTCAGCCGAAGGATATGATAGAAGATGATTACGCAATCTTGGCTATGTGTCCATCAATGGGTTGGAATGAGATCTGAGGTTGCATCAATATGTCTATTTACTTCTATAAACTCTAAACCTAAACCTCCAACCTTGGCAACTTTTAAGACTTGTGGACTTCAACTCCCAGAATTCCCCAGCCAGCATTCCTCCGACAGGTAATCCTCGACTTACAACAATGCATTTAGTGACTGTTCAAAGTTACGGCACTGAAAAAAGCGATTGATGACCGTTTTTCACACTTACAACCGTTGCAGCACCCCCGTGGTCACGTGATCAAAATTCGGATGCTTTGCAACGGACTCACATTTATGACAGTCGCGGTGTCTCGGGATCGTGTGATCCGCTTTGGTGATCTTCTGACCAGCAAAGTCAATGGGGAAGCCAGATTCATTTAACAACCGTGTGACTAATTTAACAACTGCAGGGATTCACTGAACAGCTGTGGCAGGAAAGGTTGCAAAACGGGGAAAGTTAACTTAACAACTGCCTCACTTAGCAACATACATTTTGGGCTTGATTGTGGCTGTACATCAAAGATTACCTGTATTTTCCCCACAACAAGAACCATGTAAGGTGAGTTGGGCTGACAAGAGAGGGATTGCCTCAAATTCACGCAAACACCCTATATATTATTTCAGACAAGTGTGCAGTCTTGTCTTAAAGATCTCCAGTGATGGAGCACTCACAACTTCTGAAGTTGAACTCGTTCCATGGGTTAATTCTTCTCACTGTTAGGAAATCTCTCCTTAATTCCAGGTTGCTTCTCTCCTTGATTAGTTTCCATCTGTTGCTTCTTCTCCTGCCTTCTCGTGCTTTGGAAAATAAATTGACCTCCTCCTCCTTGCGGCAGCCTCTCAAATACTGGAACACTGCTAGCATGTCCCCCCTAGTCCTTCTTTTCTCTAGACTGGCCAAACCCAAATCCTGTAACCGTTCTTCATATGTTGTTGTCTCCAGGCCTTTAATCATCTTAGTTGCTCTTCTCCGCACTTTTTCCAAAGTCTCAACATCTTTTTTGTAATCTGGTGACCAAAACTGGATGCAGGATTCCAGGTGTGGCCTTACTAAGGCTTTATAAGGTGGTACTAATACTTCACCTGATTTTGATTGTATGCCTCTGTTTATACAACCAAGGATTGCATTAGCTTTTTTGGCTGCTGCCGCACATGGCTGGCTCATGTTTAAGTGATCACCCACTAGGACTCCAAGGTCCCTCTCACAGTTGCTGTTTTTGAGCCCAGTTTTGCCTAATCTATAGGTACCCTTGGTTTTTCTTGCCTAGGTGTAAAAAACATGCTTTTTTCCACATTATGTGTCATTTTGTTGGATAGGTTTGCCATGACGCCTTAGATTAGAAGGAACTTCATCCTGCTCAGGGCCACAAATTCAGATGGCACACAAAGGATCAAGACTGTATAAAAGAAAGAATCCCACCTAAGACGCCCAGCTGACTTGGTGCCAGAAGGAGACGCTTGCCCCTCTGCACTTTGGGGGCAGCCGGTTGCCCTTTGCACCAATTGAGTGGTAGACTGCACACCTCACCCAAGTGCCAGCCATGCCAGGGAAGGGAGTCAGGGGCAGGAAGATGGACTGTTCAGAAGACTGCAAGAAGGAGGTTTTGCCTGGACATAACATCTGCAGCCAGGCCCTTTCAGTGGGGTGACTTGCAAAGAGGATCCTGTCAATACAAAAAAAAACCCTTGCGGTTTTTTACAAGAGCTAATGAAACGTCGCGTTTAATTCTGAGAAAATGTGGAGAAGAACCCACATCAGGGGACGATCTGCTTGCCAGCTGCTCTTTCTGGGGTTCTCTCCAGAAGAAGCGCCGTTGTCTGGAAGGTTAGGCTTCGTTATTACATTTTGAAAGAGGCTATTTTAACATGGCAGCCTGGGCCTCTTTTTAAAGAAAGGATGCTTTTCTCTTCTTAGCCAGGGCCCTTTCTTCGCTATTTGAGAACTTGCTTTTTCAGCATTTACGCCATCGAGAGCGTACTCTGAAAATCTCTGAATACACTTGCAAGTTTTAAGAAAGACACGAGCCCAGCTGAGAAAGAGTAAATTTGCCACTTGTGAATCTGAATCATTTTTTTTTCTCTTGTTCAAGTCTCACATGCAATCAGTGCCTTTTATTATTTGAGCACCTGTTTTCTGAGGTGTCACGTCTACCAAAATATGTAGCATTTATTTCTGGGCCCCTATAAAAGGATTTGATCCTCCTCAATAAAAGGCTTTGCCTGAATTACAAGGAGTCCTCGACTTACGGCCACAATTGAGCCCAAAATTTCTATTGATAAGCGAGACAGCTGTCAAGTGGGTTTTGCACCATTTTACAATTTTTCCTGCCACCGTTGTTAAGTGAACCACTGCAGTTGTTAAAGTTAGTCACACGGTTGTTAAGTAAATCCAGCTGACTTTGCTTGTTAGAAGATCGCCAAAGGGGATCACGTGACCCCCAAGACGCTGCGGCCATCATAAGTATGAGTCAGTTGTCCAGCGACTGAATTTTGATCACCTGACCCTGGGGATGCTGCGACGGTCATAAGTGTGAAAAATGGTCATAAGTCACTTGTTTCAGTGCCGTTGTAACTTTGAATAGTCACTAAAGGAACTGTTGTAAGTCGAGGACTACATGTACTTGATGATTTGTGGGGTTTTTATGGGGGGGGGACGGACAAAGCAGCCCCTTTGCAAAGGTGAAAGTCTCTCTATCAACTTCAGGGATCAGAGTCTGATTAGCTCCATGCCAAACTTGGGGTGCCTGAGTTTTGAGGCAACAAGGCCAGGAACCACAGTCTTTTGGGGACCAGCGGGCCCTCTGATGGGGCACCTGAGCACCCCTGGACTTTTGTGCAGGCAGTAAAGGGGGTCAGCCAACTGCCCTGTCCACCCTTGCGACTTTGACCACACAAAAACCATTGCAGGACATTTTGGGGTTCAGCTGGATGCTGACCTCAGCCCCGAGTCCTTCTCAGGGGCTCCTTCCGAGTCTTTGAAAGAAAACCATGGCATTTCTACATGGAAACCGCTTCTGGACATTTCGCTGAAAACTAAAAAAAAAAAAAAATGAAGCTTTGATTTTAGGTTTCGATGATCAGAGTGATTTTATAATTGGAGAAGTGGTTTGAAATGTTGTGAAATGAAAAGCAATAAAGTCCCTGTATTATTTTTTTTGTGTCAACTGCAGCAAAGAAAGCCAGATGTCATAACTATTTTCTCTTTCTTTTTCTTTGATTCTTCTTCTTCTTCTAACTTTTGTTTCTTCTACAGCTTCATCTTATAATGAAACTTAATAAAAAAATGATTAAAATAGAAAAAAAAGGGGAAACGGCCACTAAGAGAGAAAATGCCACAGCTGCAGTGGAGGGTGACTCCACTGCAGCTGTGACATTTTCTCTCTTAGTGGCCGTTTCCTAAGTCTAAAATGAGCCTCTAAAGGCCACATTCAGATCCATTTCCCAACTTTGTGGTGATTTTCTAATTACAGGTAGTCCTCAACTTACAACAATTCATTTAGTGACCGTTTGAAGTTACAATGGCACAGAAAAAAAAATGACTTAGGACCATTTTTCACACAAACGTTGCAGCAATTCCCATGGTGGCGTGATCAAAATTCAGACGCTTGGCACCTAACTCACATTTATGACGGTCGCAGCATCCTGGGGGGGGTCACGTGGTCCCTTCTTGCAACCTTCTGACCAGCAAAGTCAATGGGACAAGCTGGATTCACTTAACGACCGTGTTAGTAATTTAAGAACTGCAGGGATTCACTTCACGACTGTGGCAAGAAAGGTCATAAAACGGGGTAAAACTCACTTAGCAACTGTCTCGCTTAGCCACAGAAATCTTGGGCTCCATTGCGGTCGTACGTCAAGGACCACCTCTACTTCCTCCCTATCGACCTAATTTTTTTCCCTTGCATGGAAAGAAAATCACTCAAAGGAGCCCGGCTGAAAAGGGGACGGCGGGGAAAGGGTTAAGCTGAGGTCTTCCCAAACCCGGGTCATTTCCCCCAAATTGGGCAAAAGTGATTTTTCTTTGGGTAACGACACGCGAATCCATGATGCAACAGGGACACCCAATGGACTTCAAGCATCCTACTTAGGCAAAAAGGGACTTTCTGATCAGCACTTTCGGGTAACGGAGGAAAAAGTTTGGGAAGCACGGGGTTAAGCCCTCTCCTTTCTCCCCCCCCACCCCAGCTGAATTGCAGCCCCCAGAGGGACCCACTGGATCTTCGCTGACCCATCCACGCTATTTATATTGGCAGCGATACAGAAGCACATTTGCGTCTGCAGCCAAAGGAGGGAGTGGATTTACGGGCAATTCTACGCAACATGTTTGTCTCCGAGATGCTGAGCACAATCTTGGATGGGGAAAAGAGGCTCATCAGCAAACCACCATGAAGCATCTTAATCCCAGCCGGGCCGGGGGCCGGCTCCTCCCTCACCCAGCAGCTCTCCGGAGATGGCCCCAGACGGCTGGGGGGGGGGCGCAGAACACAAGGGCTTCCGGGATCCCCCCCAGCTGTTCCCTGCCTCCTGCTGCCCTCCACAGCTATAGGATGCCGATGGCCAGAAGGGCTAAGGTAGCCTGGGCTGGGAGAGGAGGTTCTGCTCACCATGCTGGACAAGCACCTGAACCGAACCTTGTAAGACAAGATAAGATGAGATGAGATGAGATGAGATGAGATGAGATGAGAAGATAGGATAGGATAGGATAGGATAGGATAGGATAGGATAGGATAGGATAGGATAGGATAGGATAGGATGAGGTGAGGTGAGGTGAGGTGAGTGAGATAAGATAAGATAAGATAAGATAAGATAAGATAAGATAAGATAAGATAAGATAAGATAAGATAAGATAAGATAAGGTGAGGTGAGGTGAGGTGAGGTGAGTGAGATAAGATAAGATAAGGTGAGGTGAGGTGAGGTGAGGTGAGGTGAGGTAAGGTGAGGTAATGTAAGATAAGATGAGGTGAGGTAAGGTGAGGTAATGTAAGATAAGATGAAGTAAGGTAAGGTGAGGTAAGGTGAGGTGAGGTGAGGTAAGGTGAGGTGAGGTAAGGTGAGGTAATGTAAGATAAGATAAGGTGAGGTGAGGTAATGTAAGATAAGATAAGATAAGATAAGATAAGATGAGATGAGATAAGATACCATAATGAGACTGAAAATAACCTAGATCAGCAGCTCCCAACCTTTTCTATACCTTGCACCCTTAAAACGCTTCTGATACATTCTCACACCTCTTACAAAAGTTCAAAATAACGGCAACAAATTATGCATATACACTTTAATTTTGAAAACCCAAGTTTTTGCACCCCCTGGAATATCATCTCGCATCCCCAGGGGATGCGAGCACCCCTGGTTGGGAACCCCTGACCTAGATGATATAAATGACCAAGTCTCCAAATTGAAGTTACAACTGGAAAGTTCCCAGATAACGACTACAAAGTATGAACAAATAAACCAGAAACCAGAGGATGGAACAGAAGAAACAGACCAAGAGATGGAGGAGATAGGAAAAGGGAAATATGGACTGCCATACACAAATAAAATACTGCAAGACCTACCTATAACAATGAAAATACAAAAGACCCCTTACTCCTTTCTCCAAAATACACCTGATGACAAGGAAGAAGATTCTAGAAAATGGAATATAGAGCGGGCAGGGGAAATGTTTAGGGAATGTTCCCGCCCCCCAAAAATATTCTATCTAAATAATTGTCTTTCTCATGCCAAGCAGCTTTCATAAAAATAGAAAGGAAATTTTTGGGTGATTTAACTGCCTTGGTCTGGAAAGCTACTTGGCAAAGAAAGAAAGCGAGAATTAGATTTAAAAAACAGAGGATTTGATCTATCAGAGGAGGCTCTATCCGTTTAATATACCTGTTTGAATATGATTAAAAGAATGGATGACCCTTAGATATAACTAGATTTTTATAATGGAAGATATGATTTAGAATTAAAATAGCATATTTTTTTTCTTCTTTTGATATGGGAAATTTGACAATAAGAGGATTGGTATGAATTAAAAAAAAATTTTAGCTATATAAATGTAAATAATATTGAGAAAATCATAAATGACAAAGATACTTTAAATATTGATGGGAAATCAAACTTTAATAAAAGCACGAAAAACAGAATATTGACTTATGAACTGATATTATTATTTGTATAATGCTAGTAAAATATGATGAAGGTGTCTATATCTAATTTTGTATACATCAATAGTGCCAAGAATTGTAATTGTTTAATGAGGGGAAAATGGAAAAATATGGGGAAGAAAGGAGGATCAAGGAAAAAATACTGGATTGTGTAGTACTGAATAGATTTATATTGAAGAAGTTAATGTTAAATATGTGAACCCAGACAACATCTAAAGATTGTAATTTTAAAAAAATTAATAAAACTTATGAAAAAAAAAGACAAGACGACAGGATAGGATAGGACAGGACAGGATAGGACGAGGTGAGGTGAGATGAGAGGATAGAGTAAGATAAGATAAGATAAAGATAAGATAAGATAAGATAAGATAAGATAAGATAGGATAGGATAGGATAAGGTAAGGTAAGGTAAGGTAAAGTAGGGTAGGGTAGGATAGGATAAGGTAGGATAGGACAGGACAGGACAGGTGAGGTGAGAGGATAAGGTAAAGTAAGGTAAAGTAGGATAGGGTAGGGTAGGGTAGGATAAGGTAGGATAGGACAGGACAGGTGAGGTGAGAGGATAAGGTAAAGGTAAGGTAAGATAGGATAGGACAGGACAGGTGAGGTGAGGGGATAAGGTAAAGTAAGGTAAGGTAGGATAGGATAAGGTAAGGTAAGGTAAAGTAGGATAGGGTAGGGTAGGATAAGGTAGGATAGGACAGGACAGGTGAGGTGAGAGGATAAGGTAAAGGTAAGGTAAGGTAGGATAGGATAAGGTAAGGTAAGGTAAGGTAAAGTAGGATAGGGTAGGGTAGGGAAGGATAAGGTAGGATAGGATAGGACAGGTGAGGTGAGATGAGAGGATAAGGTAAGGTAGGATAGGATAGGATAAGGTAAGGTAAGGTAAAGTAGGACAGGATAGGGTAAGGTAGGGTAGGATAAGGTAGGACAAGCTAGGACAGGACAGGATAGGATAGGAGAGGTGAGATGAGATGAGAGGATAAGGTAAGGTAAGGTAAGGTAGGATAGGATAGGATAAGGTAAGGTAAGGTAAAGTAGGATAGGATAGGGTAGGGTAGGGTAGGGTACGATAAGGTAGGACACGATAGGACAGGACAGGTGAGGTGAGATGAGAGGATAAGGTAAAGTAAGGTAAGGTAAGGTAAGATAGGATAGGATCAGGTAAGTTGTAAGGTAAGACAAAACAAGACACGGCAAGGCAGCAAGACAAGTCAAGCTAAGCTAAGAAAAGGTAAGGTAAGGTAAAATGGATAAGATAAGATGTAAGACAGGATGTAAGATAACCTTTATTGTCACTTTTTTTCTGTGAACACACTGGCAAGGTCATGTCCCTTTTTTCCGTGGTGTTGCAACTTCAAACGGTCACTAAATGCCTGGTTGTAAGTCGAGGACTACCTGTGTTTCACAAGCCCCTCTCCGTTGTTTGCACTCCACCCTTGAGTTAATGCAAGGGAAGCATTTGTGCAGCCCAGTTTCAGAGAAGCCAGCCTTGAAAACTCTGCCCCAAGAAGAACTGGTGGAAGCCAGCCAATCTCGTACTTTTGGGGCTGTGGGTCAAGGCTATGCCCCGAAGGGCAGGATTAGGGCCTGAAACCCCTCTCCCACCACCCGCCTTGTGACCACAGCCTCCCCCTCCACTCCTGGGCCTGGTGGTCCCAGCCGTGGAACTCTGGAGAAGTTCCAAAAGAGGAGAAACCGACGCTGGCAGCCATCTTGAGCATCTGGGAAAGTGGTTGTCCGAGTGGGGCCTTCCAATCGGGGGAGCCCCTCCGTGGCCCTTGTTCCCTGCGGAAGGAAGCGACCGAGGACCTTGGTGGACCAGGTAGCCCTGGAGAAGGGGGACCTGGTGGAAGGTCAAGAGGAAGGACCCACCTGTGGCACCGGCAGCCACATCCCTGGGTGAAGGTCAGGAGGTGAGTTGATTCCTGGAACCCAGCCCAGGAGTTATAATAATAATAATAATAAAGTTGGAAGGGACCTTGGAGGTCTTCTAGTCCAACCCCCTGCTCAGGCAGGAAACCCTACACCATTTCGGACAAATGGCTGTCCAGTCTCTTCTTAAAAACATCCAGTGTTGGAGCATTCACCGCCCCTGGAGGCAGGTTGTTCCATTGGTTAATTGTTCTCACTGTCAGGAAGTTTCTCCTTTGTTCCAGGTTGCTTCTCTCCTTGATTAGTTTCCATCCGTTGCTTCTTGTTCTGCCTTCAGGCGCTTTGGAGAATAGCTTGACTCCCTCTTCTTTGTGGCAGCCCCTGAGATATTGGAAGACTGCTATCATGTCCCCCCTCGTCCTTCTCTTCATTAAACTAGACATACCCAATTCCATCAACCTTTCCTTATATGTTTTAGCCTCCAGTCCCCTAATCATCTTTGTTGCTCTTCTCTGTACTCTATCTAGGGTCTCAACATCTTTTTTACATCGTGGTGACCAAAACTGGATGCAGTATTCCAAGTGTGGCCTTATCAAGGCATTGTAAAGAAAGCTGGCCTGTTAAAATTAGCCATAAGGTGGTTTGTTTGCCTGGCCTCGGAGCCCAGCTCTTGAGATTTATCTAATAAACCATAGTTAGAGCCCACAGGCCAACTGGGTCAGGGTGTGCCCGCTGCTTTGGCACAACTCAAGACAATCATTTATTTTCTATTCAGTGGCAATAATCAGCCCAGGGACCAGATTTAAATCTGCTTTGAAGTAGATCTACAGATAGTCCTTGGGTTACGGCCATTTGTTTAGTGACCATGTTACAATGGCTATGAAAAAAGTGATTTATGACAGGTCCTCGCACTTACGACTGCTGCAGCATCCCGCAACCAAAATCCGGGCCATGGTAACCAGCATGGATTTACAACAGTTGCAGCATCCCGGGCTTGTTTGGATCATCCCTTGCGACGTTCCCACTGACTTTCAGTAGGCAGAGGGAATGGGGGAAGCTGCGCTTGCTTAACGGCTGCACAATTCACAACAACTGCAGCACTTCACTTAACAACCACGTCAAAGAAAAGACTGTAAAACCGGGCATGACTCACTCAGCCACTCCACACCTTAGCCCTGAGAATTCTGCTCCCAATTGTGGTTGTGAGTCAAGGGCTACCTGCACCTATTTATTATATGTTTAAACCATCGTGTTTCTGAAAGACTTCTGGGGTGCACAATTAAAACAGCACATTAAAATTTAAGCTAAATAGGTATCCAGCCGTGGATGAAATGAAGTGGAAAGGGAGCTGAGAAAGGGGGCCTGAAGGTGGGGAGAGGGGAGGGGGGCCCTAGCAGCGGTGGGGGAGGAGGAGGAGGATGGGAAGAGGAGAGAGAGGAGGAGCGGGGGAGGAGGGGGGAGGAGGGGGGAGGGGGAGGGGAAGGGGAGGAGGAGGGGGAAGGGAGAGGGAGGAGGAGGTTGGGGAGGGGAGGGGAGCAGGAGGGGGAGGGGAGGGGGAGGGGAGAAGGGGGAGGAGGGGGAGGAAGAGGAAGGAGAGAAGGGGAGGTGAGAGGGAGGAAGAGGAGGGGAGGTGAAGAAGCAGGAGGAAGGTGAGGATAGGGAGGGTTAGGGTTAGGGTTAGGAGGAGGAAGAGGAGGAGGAGGAGGAAGAGGAGGGGGGGAGGAAAAAGGGAGGAGTGGAGGAGGAGTCAGGGCAGTGTGCCCTGACTCTTGAGGACTACACTGAGAGATCCACAGGGTTTTCTTAGCCGCAATGGAAAGAAAAAGTTTGCTCTTGTCATCTTGGACCAGGGGTGTCAAACTGCCGGCTGTATGTGTCCTGCCGAAACCGCGCCCGCCCCATTGCCAGCAATGGAAAAAAAAGTCGTGATACGTCGCGACACGTCACGTGACGTTGTGAGCTTGACACCCCTTGTCTTAGAGATCCTTTTCTATTACCAATAAAGTTTTTAACTCTGAGATCTCCTAGTGGTCTCCCATCCAGGCCCCAACTGAGCCTAACTCTGCTTACTTTCTGAGAACAGACAAGGCTGTCCAACACAATTGGCAAGTGGAGGCCTGGGCAGACCAGCGGGAAACAAGGTGGGGTTCTGAAGTGGGGAGGTGGTCTCAGGCTTTAACCTTTGCTCCCGTGGCTGGCGTGGTGGCCCCGATCACCAGATGCCTCTTTGAGCCCCCTTTGGGGGCTTCTCTGCATCTCAGCTCTGGCTCCGGGCAGGGATGGCCAAGTATGGGGGCCACGGGGTCTCTGGAGGAGCCCAGCTGGCAGGGACTGCAGCTGTGGGGGCCAGATCCCACTTCCTGGGAGCTGCCAACCCCTGTCCTGCTCCATTCTGCCCCCCAGGCTGTCTCCACTCCCCCAAAGTGCCATGGAGCCCCTCCTGACTGAACTATACAGCCTCAAGAGCCCCCAGGGGCCCCCTGCCCAGGTGATCTCCGGCAAGAGGGAGGCGGTGCCCAGGCTGCCATGGGAGAGGAGGGGGGACAATGTTCGGGCAGGAGGGCCCTACCAGGTCAGTGTTTCCTTCGTGGCCCTTCCCCTGGCATAGACGGGGGTGGGGGGTGGGGTGTCACCTGCTGGGTCCCTCCTTGCCCCACTCAACTCAAAAGCTGGGACCAAACCTTTGTCCCCTTCCTCGGTTATCTGTCCAGCCGTCTTGGCAGAGAGCAGGGAGGGGCTGGACCCAACGACACCCCCCCCTTGCCCAACCTGGACCCCAGCGGGACGGCTCACCCACTTGTGTCTTGGATGTGCCAGTCTCCTTTTGGCACAGCAGCGACTGGACCCCCCTCGCGAGCGTGAGAAATCGCTAGGGAGCTGCCTCCCAATCACCCCCCGGGTGTGGGGCTGCCTCCTCCTGTTCCTTAGGGAGGGGGCCCCCAGGCAGGCACCTCCGTCTCCAGTCCCTGGCCAGCCCTCAAGCGCCCCCCCTCCCTCTGAAAAACCTGCTGCGTGCGCCCTCCCCCCCCCCGTCCGTTCATCCCCCCTACTTCTCCGGCCGGCGGCCGGGGGGGGGGTCCCCTCCCCTCCCGGTGGGAGCAGTTGACCCATCCTGCCGGCGGAGCCCCCTGATTTTAAGGGAGAGGCTTGGCCGGGAAGAGGGGGGGGGTTCTGCAGAAGACCCCCTACTCATTTACCCCTCCTCCATTTGCACCCCGTCCAGTCCCAGGAGGGGGGGGTCCGGTCTCACTCTCCTCCCCGCCCTGTTCCTCTTCCTCCCCGGATCGGTCCCCAGAAGCAGAGCCAGGAGCTGGACCAGCATCGGCGGGAGGCGCGGGGCGACGAGAATCGGCCGGTCGCAGGAGCGGAGCGTCCCAGGCAGGTAGAGCGGGAGGCGGGGCGGGAGGCGGGGCGGGCGCGGGGCGCCTCCTCCGGGCTCCGACCACGCCTTCCTTTGATTCGCAGAGCGACCGGGGCGATCAAGAGGCGCCGCAGCAGCCCCCCGGAGGGCGGGAGCAGCAGTGCCGCCTCCCGGCAAGTGGCTCCCCGGGGACCCTCGAGGGCGGCTCAAACGGCCCCGAAAAGCAGTGCGCCCCGGCTTCTCCTTGCGCCCCTCCCGGGAAGACACGCCAGCTGACTGGGAGGGCGAGGGCTGCAGAGGAGCCGGCGGAGGGGCTCCCTTCGCCGACAGGGGGTCCCGCGACCCCCGCCCCAATCTGGCGACCAGGAGCAGCCGAGAAAACAGTGGGCGGACCGGTGAGGTGGGGGTGGCTGCCTGGGGAGCAAAGGAGGAGACCCGGGACAGACTCAGCCTCAGTGCTTGCCCCAAAGCAGGCCTGGCCCAAGGAACTGGGGTGGGATGGGGCAGTGGGGGCCACGGGAGGATGTGGGACATGCCCCCCACCTCCACGATCAGCCAGAAATGCTGTTCCTCTTGTGCAGGAGAGGCTGGAGCACCAGGAGCCGCTGCAGCCGGGCAGCTGGACGCTGGACTTTGAATCCGAGTCAGCCCAGGAGGAGTGAGTACCGGTCCCACCCAGCTAGGACCCTCTGGGTTCCCCACTCGCTGGCCAGCCCAAGCCCCTGGCTCCCAGGCTGAGGTCAACCTCTGTGGCAGAGGTCAGTTGCCTGTGGGGCAGTGGTTGTCTTTGGGGTCCTGGCTCTCCCCCGCCCCTCCCTTGTGCCCCTTTGCTGGGGGGGGGGCAAGGCTGCATTTGGGAGATGGGGAGAAGAGGGTCCACCCAAGAGACAAAGCCCACCCGTGACTCCCCGCAGGAGCCAGGCCAGGCCCCACAGCTCACACCGACGTCCCCAGCTTTTGTGTGCTGTGGTCGCTCTCCTCTGGACATTTTGACTGTACAGGTAGTCCTCGTCTTACGGCCACAATTGAGCCCCAAAATGTATGTTGCTAAGCAAGGCAGTTGTTAAGTGGATTTTGCTCCATTTCACGACCTCGCTTGCCACAGTCATTAAGTGAATCACTGCAGCTGTTAAATGACTAACACAGTTGTGAAGTGAATCTTGGGTTCCCCACTGACTTTGCTTGCCAGAAGGTCGCAAAAGGGGATCACGTGACCCCGGAACACTGCGACCGTCATAAGTATGAGTCAGTTGCCAAGTGCCTGGATTTTGATCAGGTGACCCGAGGGGATGCTGCAATAGTCGGGAGCGTGAAAAAACAGTCATGTCCCTTTTTTCAGTGCCGTTGTAAGTTTGAACGGTCGCTAAATGAACTCTTGTAAGTCAAGGACTCCCTGTAATTAGAAAATCACCCCAAACCTGGGAATGGATCTGAATAGTTCATGATTTGGCCTTTATAGAGGTTTATTTTGGACTTTACTGAGTGCCGTTGTAACTTCAAACAGTCGCTAAAGAGCTGTTGTAAGTCGAGGGGCACCACCTGTGCCCTGCAAAGACCCCTGGGGGCAATGGCCACCGGGTCCTTTCTGCCCCACCTAGCTGCAACGCATGGCCGTGACCCAGCGAGCAGGCTAGATGCCGCCTTTCTGTCCTCAGGCCCCTCTGCCTTGGCTTTCTCACCAAGGTGTGTGTGTGTGTCTGTCTGGTTGTGCTGCCTCCTCCTGTCCCCCCACCCCCTTTTCCAGGATCTACTGGGGCTGCTTCTATTTTTTTCCTTGGCTCCGGATGTGCTGGCGAGACAAAAGGGATCCCTCTTAACCAGGTAGGTGGGGGTCAGGCGTGGGAAACTGAAGAAGGCAACGGGCAGGTGCATGTATGTGTGTGTGTGTGGGGGGTCACCTACCGATCGTGGAGGGTGGGGAACGTTTGCCCCTGGCAGTGGCAGACCACAACAGGTGCAGAGACAACAGGCCACTGTGGCTGAGATCTGAGAGAGGAGACTGGAGGGGCAGGGGTTTGAGCAGAGGGTCCTGTCTAAAGCTGGGCCAGGGTCCTGTGGTTCAACTCCCAGGTCAAGAAAAACTGAGCAAAGGGGACTGCAAATTGTGATTTGGCCACAGTGGGGGAGGGGGGATTGAGCTCCCCCTATAGCAGAGGTGGGGAACTGCAGTATGTCCCCTTTATGACTTATGGACTTCAACCAGGAAGCCCACAAGAACTATAAAAGGGCCTTAGTTTCCCACTCCTGCCCTATAGCAACCTGTTGCAAGGCTGGTAAGTCTGCTTATAGAATCGTAGGGTTGGAAGGGATGGTACAGGTCATCTAGTCCAACCCCCTGCTCACCTCTAGCCAAGCCACAGAAGGCAGTCATGATCCTGGTGGTGGTGGAACATTCGCAGCTTGTCTACAGGCCGGCCCAACAGTGCTGCCGCATCAGAAATAAAATTCAGCACACGTGCCAGGAAAACGATGGACTTTAGCCCGAGAAACGGAAAACTCTAATGCTGCTGCTTAAATCTGTTCCAAATTTTGTACAGTCCTGATTATCCTGTCCCTACTCCCAAATAAAGGCTTTGCAGAAGTGAACCTGGTGTGCCCTGTTTTCAAAGGCCGGAGAACTTTGTTTGGCGGAAGCCTTAAGCAGTTGCAGGCTTTTGGGGGCCGACAAAATTAAAATTAATTGGTGGTGACTGGGAATCCTTCATTGACTAGTCCAGGGGTAGGCAACCTTGGCTCTTTTATGACTCGTGGACTTCAACTCCCAGAATTCCTGAGCCAGCCAGGCTGAGGGGAAAGGGAGAGGTTTCCAAGCTGAGCCATGCTGGCTCAGGAATTCTGGGAGTTGAAGTCCATGAGTCATAAAAGAGCCAAGGTTGCCTACCCCTGGACTAGGAGGAGGAAGGGATGTTAGACACATTCCTCTCCTTGCATTGTTTATAGAAATAATAAATAAATACCCTTAAGGTAGGGCTTTCCAACCTTGGCAACTTTTAAGACCTGTGGACTTCAACTCCCAGAATTCCCCAGCCAGGCATTCTGGATGTTGAAGTCCACAAGTGTTAAAGTTGCCAAGGTTGGAGACCGCTGATTTAAGGAACAAGGCAGGAAGGAGGGGATCAAACGTCCACAGCCGGACAGAGGTTTACTAAATCAAGAGGGCATACTGTTGGTGTGTGGGGGGGAGCAATGTTGCACCAGGGGGTGCTTTCAACTGGATATGCTGCCCAAGTCAGAGCCTGGAGCTGTTTGTGGGCGAAGCTCATGTGCCACTGCTTGGGTGGTTTGGATTCGCAGCCTAATTGCCAGGTCCGGCTGATTCCGAGGGCAGCCAATGGCAGGAAAGCCGGACCAAGCTTCAAAGCTACGCACGGGGGGGGGGGAGTCTCTGGAGAACGGGATGGCACAACTCTCCGCTGCCAACTCACCGCTGCCAATTTGGCATGGTTCAACTTGCTGCGGCCAGCTCACCACGGCCAACTCGCCACAGGACAATTTGCTGTGCCGCAGGACGATTCAATTATTTAAAATAACTTTTAAAATATTTTAAATTTTTGCCATTCACGTTTCCCTCTGCCCCTCCTTTTGCATCCTTCCTTTCCTGATTCTATTTCACCGTGTCTTCGATATTATGTAACTTTAGTCCCAGGGCAAGGTGTCCCGTGGCGAGTTGGCCATGGGGTGAATGTCCCCGTCTCAGATCAACAGAGCCTCCCCTGTCTGGCTGCAGGACTGGAACGGACCGGCCGGCAGCTCTGGGTGCAAGTCTGTCTCCCCATGGCTGGCTCAAGGCAAACACCCCTCCACCCAGCCTCTGAGTTGGGAGAGTCGCAGCCCTTGGACTCTTGGCTGTGGCTGAATGGAGCCGAATGCCCACCTTGGGGCAGCCTTGCCCATCCCAATGCCCTCTGAAGCACCTCCTGTCTCTGAAAGCACAGGCACAGTCACTGGGGCAGGGTGGGAGGTGAGGAAGCATGGATCTGTGGTCCTCCTGGCTGGGTAGGGCTGTTCTGTGCCAGCAGAGTCAAGGCCTGGCTTCTGCCCTCAGCTGTTCCACTTTACCTCCCTCTGGCTACTCCCAGTGGATTGGGGGGTGCTGAGACTCATCACAGGTGGCTCCCTTGCTGCCACCGTACCTCATTTCAGCTGGATGAAACCCCCTCTGTTGGCCACTCTGGTTTCCCAACTTCGTTTTGCCATTTTAGTTGCACTTTAGGAACCTGGAGCAATCTCTCTCCTCTGCCACTAGAGGGCGTTGCATGGTCAAACCTGAAAGAAGCCTTGAGCGATGTATCTCCTCTGCCACTAGGGGTCGTTGCATGGTCAGAGCTGAAAGGAGCCTTGAGCGACGTCTCTCCTCTGCCACTAGGGGGCGGTGCATAGTCAGACTTGAAGGGAGCCTTGATTCCGGACTGGGAAAAAGTAGCTTAAGAGTCACTAGGCTAAAGTTAGCTTTTATTTACTTCCTCCAACAAAATGCCCGTTTCTGCTGAAGAGGAGGAACCTGGAAGAGCTCGTAAATGATCAACCGCCAAACCGAGCAGTGTTGTACCTGGCTGGCATTTGACTGCAGGACCACAACCAGGTGGTGCCGACCACTTCCCTGTTTCTCCCATGCCCATTTCGCTTGCATACGCCCAAGGAGTTAGGCTCCATTCATTGTCGCTTGCATATGCCCAAGGAGTCAGGCTGCATCTCATTGTCAGCTTTTTCCCTCTAGCAAGTATTGCTGTAGTCAGGACTCAGGAACTACCAAACCAATTCCAAAAGCCCCGAAGGATCTTGTGCTAATTTCTTTTATGGTGGGGGGAATTGAATGAAAGGTGGATGAGCTCTTTATTATAACCAGAGGCTGGCAGCTGGAGAAAGCCTGCAAGAATTAAGAGGCCAGACCATAAAACAATAAAGAACACATAACAAACCTTATAGGAGCCTAATGAAGCATAACCACACAACAACAGATGTGTCGGGAGCAGGACCACCTGCAATGCCGGAAACCCTGGTTATCTGGCGCATATGTAGTTGTATAATTTGTGTATAACTTCTTAACTGTCATTATAATAATCCCATGAAAATTCTTTAATCTAGAATAGGGAAACAAAATCATACAAATAGAATAGAATAGAATAGAATAACAGAGTTGGGTCCTTGGAGGTCTTCTAGTCCAACCCCCTGCTCAGGCAGGAAACCCTTAATGTTGGTAGCTGGCCAGTTGTCCACAATTAACTGGTGAGCAAAAACCCCAATGGGCGCCGGGGACATGGCTAAGAGCAGGGGTCTTCAAACTTGGCAACTTTAAGATTTGTGGACTTCAACTCCCAGAATTCCTCAGCCAGCCCTGGCTGGCTGAGGAATTCTGGAAGTTGAAGTCCACAAGTCTTAAAGTTGCCAAGTTTGAAGACCATCGGCTAAGAGGCAGAACAAGTTTACTGTGTTGATAGCTAGAATATTTGTGGCACAACAGGGCACATCTGTTTCTCCTTGTGGGGTGTCCTATTAAATCTGGTTGTAGATTGTAGGTTGTAGCCTGCTGTTTGTCAGTTCTGGCTTGAATAGAATTTGGCCAAGGCTTGCCCTTACTTGGACAGACATTGAGCAGGAACAAAAATTACAAAATTAAGAAAGTTTAAGTCTCCACTGTAGACTTCCAGATTGTGAACATCCTGGATTTGGGGTGAAGAGATCCCAGGATCTACTAATTATAATTATTGTTGTTAGTTGCGAAGTCGTGTCCGACCCATCGCAACCCCATGGACAACGTTCCTCCAGGCCTTCCTGTCCTCTACCATCTTCTGGAGTCCATTTAAGCTCACGCCTACTGCTTCAGTGACTCCATCCAGCCACCTTATTCTCTGTCGTCCCCTTCTTCTATTGCCCTCAATCTTTCCCAGCATCAGGCTCTTCTCCAGTGAGTCCTTCCTTCTCATTAGGTGGCCAACGTACTTGAGTTTCAACTTCAGGATCTGGCCTTCTAAAGAGCAGTCGGGGTTGATCTCCTCTAGGACTGACCGGTTTGATCGCCTTGCAGTCCAAGGGACTCGCAGGAGTCTTCTCCAGCACCATAGTTCAAAGGCCTCAATTCTTTTGCGTTCAGCCTTTCTTATGGTCCAACTTTCACAGCCATTCATTGCAACTGGGAAAACCATGGCCTTGACTATACGTACTTTTGTTGGCAGGGTGATGTCTCTGCTTTTTAGTATGCTGTCTAAATTTGCCATAGCTTTCCTCCCCATTAATTATCTTCTGATAATTAATGAGAGTGCTGCTGCAAAATGTTCTCCCCAGGAATCCGAGACAATATAACAGCCTGCTTGCGTAGAGGTGGGAAAGCTATTGGAGAGAGTGGGCCAAGAGAAGAAAGTCTTGACAATTAATTTAGAAGACTTCAGTCTTAGAAGCTGGACGTCTTCAGAACTAACTTGGAAGTTAATTTGGGGATTGAAAATTGAAAGGGCTCCCACAACATCCAACTGGCTGCCATTCTGGGTGAGGACATTGCAAGATGTCTCAATGGTTGCATCTTAACTGGTGTCCCTATGCTTATTTGTTGCAAATAAGAAGACCCTTAGGTTTTTCTAAGGGAAGGCTTCAAGCCTAGCTTGTCCCTCAAGATTACTCTTACGATAGAATCCAAGGGGTACTTGGAACTCACAACCACTGCACTGTGGTGCCCGTGGTATCCTCTTAGCTTGGTTGCCTCAAAGTTGTTTCTTCCAACAAAAACCCAAGAAAGTCCCCCTTTTGGAAAAAGCACCTTTTGGGACAACAATGACCTGGAATGACTGAGAATCTCCATATAGACGTTCTGAGCTTGGTTGTTTTCTTGCAAGCATTTCATAACCCAACTTAGTAACCTCTTCAGTGCTAGAAGTAGGGTTTGTGAGGAGGAGGAGGGGGGTAGTGTCCCGGGTGCTCTCTGAGCTTGGTTGTTTTCTTGCAGACATTTAATGACCCAAACTAGGTAACATCATCAGTGCTACAAGGGAAATGGGTTGGCGAGGAGGAGAAAGAGAAGGAGGAGGAGGACTGTGGGGTCCTTGGTGTTCTCTAAGCTGGGTTGTTTTCTTTCATGACCCAGACTAGATAACATTGTCAGTGCTACAAGGGAAATGGGTTGGTGAGGAAGAGGAGGAGGAAGGAGAAGGAGAAGGAGAAGGAGAAGGAGAAGGAAGGAGAAGGAGAAGGAGAAGAAGAAGAAGGAGAAGAAGAAGAAGAAGAAGAAGAAGAAGAAGAAGAAGAAGAAGAAGAAGAAGAAGAAGAAGAAGAAGAAGAAGAAGAAGAAGAAGAAGAAGAAGAAGAAGAAGAAGAAGAAGAAGAAGAAGAAGAAGAAGAAGAAGAAGAAGAAGAAGAAGAAGAAGACGACTACGACTACTGTAGGGTCCTGGGTGTTCTCTGAGCTTGGTTGTTTTCTTGCAGACATTTCATGACCCAACTTGGTAACATCTTCAATGCTAGCATACCCAAACTCCGAGAACGCCAAAGACCCCACAGTTCAGCCAGGAGCTACAATATTCTCTCCTATAAATACCTCCTTGTAGTCCTTTGGTCTCGTTGGTGTAGCTTTTGACCCAAGTTCTAAAACCACCTTGGTTCATTTTCATTAGTTTCATGGAAGGGACAATAGAGTTGGCTGTGCGGACCTTGTGCTTGTAACAGAGTTGGAAGGGAGCTTGGAGGTCTTCTAGTCCAGCCCCCTGCTGAAGCAGGAGACCCTGTACCATTCCAGACGAATGGCTGTCCAATCTCTTCTTGAAAACCTGCAACGAAGTCGTTTTCTAGCCTTCCAACTTGCCCTCTGATTGAGCTCCAAGCCCATCATAAATGGGGCCTTTGGCATCCTCCGGAGTCTTCTCCCACAGGCTCCGTAACTGGCCTTCTGGGCTCTGCCTGGTAGGGGAGTTCTTAAGGGCAGACAGCCAGCCGGTCAGCTCCACCTCCGGATGGGGCCACTCCAGCTGAGCCACCCACCCCCAACTCAGTTTGGGCAACTCTGGCCCCAGAGCTTAGGAACAGACCTCTCTCTAGTCCAGGGGTAGGCAACCTTGGCTCTTTCATGACTCGTGGACTTCAACTCCCAGAATTCCTGAGCCAGCCATGCTGAGGGAAAAGGGAGAGGTTTCCAAGCTGAGCCATGCTGGCTCAGGAATTCTGGGAGTTGAAGTCCACGAGTCATAAAAGAGCCAAGGTTGCCTACCCCTGCTCTAGATGGTTATCACACACGATGCCAACGGCTATGATGCCAACAGATGCCCCGACATGGCCCTGGGGAGCTGGGCCAGAAATGAAATGCTCCTGACCAGACATGTCTTGGGAGAGGCAACCACTTGAACCGGGGTGTGTGAGATGCCACGAGAATCCTAGTTTTGGCATTCGGATGGTCCTAACAGCACTCGCAAGCCAGAGATGGCTGAGCAATGTTTAAACTACCTCTATGTTTATTGGCAGAGTGTATTCAGCCTCCCCCCCCCCATCAGAAAGAGGGTGGCATTTAGCTGCTGTTGCCATTTCAAGGAGGTCCTCCTGATTGGGAGGGTGGGAGAGGGTGCTGAGCAGCCTGATGGGGCAGGTGACACAGTAAAAGAGCTTCTCCCCTAAGATGCTGGGGGTGGGGTGGGGGGTCACATAGGTGCTCTGCTGCAGGCCAGTTGTTGGGGAGGGGGCATTAACGGCTTAACTCCCCCACCATGACTGGTGATTTTTAAGAAGACCCATTTGTCTGAAATGGTAGAGGGTCTTCTGCTTGAGCAGGGGGTTGGACTAGATAGATGACCTCTGAAGTCTCTTCCAACATTATTATTATTATTATTATATTATTATTATTATTAACCAGTTCTTGCCCAGATCCCATCGACTCCGGCTGTCTCAAAGAGCAGAATTCTGCTCTTTCATTTTAATGGGGGGGGGGCATAACGGCTTGACTCTCCCACCTTCAAAACCTTTCAGGGGTTGGTGTTTCTCTGGTTCCTAACATACCCAGACTTTAAAGCAGGGGAGGGGGGGTGCTTTTCTTTCCAGGATCAGCCTCCCAGCCGGGTGAGGGTGGAGCAAGACAGCTGCCCTGAGTTTGAGAGAGTGGGCCTGGGAGCACCCCAGCCAGAGGCCCAGGGCTGGCTGGGGAATCCTGGGAGTTGAAGTCCACAAGTCTTAAAAGTGGCCAAGTTTGAAGACCCCCGCTTTAAAACAACCCCCCTGGGTCCTTCTGCCCCCCCCTTTCCCTCCTGCCAAGTACAGAGACCTCTTTGAAAGCAGATTAGGCATTTCACCCATTGCAGAATCCCCTTTGAACAGTGTTAAGTCTGACACCCAAGAGCCCAGACAGCCCAAGAAGTCTGCATCGTGGCCTCTGTTCCTCCCTGGGCAGAACCCCCCCCCCAGGGTCTATCATCTCCCCAAACAACAGCTCTGATTTTCAGAAACGGGCCTTTTGGGGTGCAAGTTCCCCCTCCCACCCATTCCCAGGTAGCCACCCCTTGGCGGGCAGGGCTACCTTGATCCATCCGGGAGGCCGGCCGGGGCAGCTCCTGGCAGGAGAGCGTGTTCCTGGCTATTTTTAGCCTGTCCGCCCATCTGGCACTCCAGATCTTCGCCTCAGGAAATTTCTGCCCAGTTTTCTGGCTGTGGGACTTGCCAAGGGCTGACATCTCCCGCCACACTGCTTGGCTGCATTGCGTCTCCAGACAAGCCCAGGCCAATTTGGCAGAGCCAACTCTGGGGGAGGACCCAGAAGGCTGGGTCTTCTGGCTGCTCCCTGTGGGCCCCTCGCCAGCAGGGAGTCTGATGCCCCAGTGAATTCGGAAGGCAGACGAGAACCAGGGCAGTTATTTCTTCACTCGCCATTGGTGTCTGCGCAGGGCCCACCGCCCCACTCTCTGTGGGGGCCGTGCACTAACTTCCCTCTGCTGAGCAAGGCAAAGTTTGGACTCCACTGTCTGCAAGCCGGATCTGGCTGAGCCATCTTGTCCCTCGCAGGGTGCCTGGAAGCCAGCAAGTTCCTTATTCACACAACATCTTCAAGTAGCCTCCATCACTGGAGGTTTTAGAAAAATAGATTGGAAAAACCATTTGACGGGGATGGTGTAAGGCAGGGGTCTTCAAACTTGGCCCTTTTTATGACTTGTGGACTTCAACTCCCAGAATTCCTCAGCCAGCGTGCCTGGCTGAGGAATTCTGGGAGTTGGGAGTCCACAAGTCATAAAAGGGCCAACTTTGAAGAGCCCTGGTATAAGGACTCCCAGCCTTGAGCAAGGGGTTGGATTAGATGACCTCCAAGGTCCCTTCCAACTCTTGAGATTCTAGCCTCTTTAAAGCCTGGTCTTAGTCCACAGCTGTCCTCTCCTTTCTTGCAACCTGCCCTGGGCCTCTGGCTGGGGTGCTCCCCGGCCCGCTCTCTCGAACTCAGGGCAGCTGTCTTGCTCCACCCCCACCCGGCTGGGAGGCTGATCCTGGAAAGAAAAGCACCCCCTCCCCCTCCTCTCCAATCAAGCCCTGCATGTTCCAAATGGATGGACTTTGAGCAGTTGAAGAAGCCTTAAAGAGGATCTACGCCATTGGGTGGTCTCATTCCCTGAAGGTTTGGAGGCCGCGGCAAACACAGAAGCCCACCTGGGGGCAAACCCACAAACCAGCCTGCGGTGGCCACATCCAGTCTTGTGGCCATTTGGATGAGGCTGCCCGCTGTCCATCTCCCCCACCCCCTCCTGCCCACCCAAGACCAGCTCCATAGTGGTGCCTCGCTGGTGTCAGGAGGTGGATTTTCCACCGACACACCAACCTCTATGCCAGGGGTCCTCAAACCTGGCCACTTTAAGACTTGCGGACTTCAACTCCCAGAATTCCCCAGCCAGCCATGCTGGCTGGGGAATTCTGGGAGTTGAAGTCCGCAAGTCTTAAAGTGGCCAGGTTTGAGGACCCCTGCTCTATGCCAATGTTTCTCTGTCCTTTGCTTGTTGGCATTTGGCTGTCCCAGCCAGGGGGCTCTGTAAGAGGCAGCAATAATGGTGGTGGGGGGTCCTCAGCCCTCTGGCCAGGGAATCCCTCTGGCCAAGGCTCCGAGCAGAACCCAAAGCACCTTCTACACCCAAGGAGGGTTTACACTGCCCAAGATTCATTAAAAAAACCCAACATTTGAAATTTAATTCTCTGAACCAAACCAAGCGCAGATGTATCCACAAACAAACACACACACACACACGCAGCCCCACAACTGGCATATGGGGAGATCTCGGGTCAATGTCTCTGCTCTGCCAGGCTGTCCTCTCCCCCCTGCCCCCCCGGTGCCAAAAACAGTTGCCGGTGTCCCGCCAGGCTGGTCTCTCTCAGCAAGGCTGTCCCGAGGAGTCTTGGTTCCTCCAGTCTGCAGAGCTTCAGTCTCGCGGGAGAGACAGGGGTGCCAGGAGCAAGGCTCAGCCAACAGCAGCCCTTTTCCAACCAGCTGCTCCCCGGTTCTCCCTTCCCACAAGGAGCCCCTGACGAGTTCAAAATCGGCACCCTCTGGCAGGCAGCCTGTTTGCAGGAGAGGCTGGGGACTGGCTGGGCCACCGATGCCAAGTTCCTGTAGATAAGCAGCAGGTCCAAGGTGGCTGGGGAGGCCAGGGTGCCTGGGTCCTGTGCCCTGGAGAATCAACAGCAGCTGCAGTGGGTGAGGTCCATGGTTCCCTGGCTGGGAGAGCAGGCTGATCTGCCAAGGGGAGGCAGAGCTGTGCTACAAGATCTGAGCTTCTGCAGAGGGAGAGAGAGGAGAGAGAGGCTGGTCAAGACAGAATAGAAACCAACATTTGCATTGGATCACAGAATAATACTGTTGGAAGGAGTCTTGGAGGTCTTCTAGTCCAACCCCCTGCTCAAGCAGGAGACCCTATACGAGAGGTCTTCAAACTTGGCCCTTTTATGACTTGTGGACTTCAACTCCCAGAATTCCTCAGCCAGGCACACTGGTTGAGGAATTCTGGGAGTTGAAGTCCACAAGTCATAAAAGGGCCAAGTTTGAAGACTCCTGCCTTATACCATTCCGGACAAATGGCTGTCCACTCTCTTCTTGAAAACCTCCAGTGATGGAGCACCCACAACTTCTGGGGGGCAAGCTGTGCTTGGATTTCTCCCAGGACAGACAGTTTATCACCAACTGGATCCCCAGAATTCCCAGCCTACTTCAGCTCAGGCACCCACTTGCTTTGTGCAGTAGACAAAGGCAATTTTGGCCCACAAAACATCTGGATCCCTGGGAGGCCCTTTAGGGAGCGTGCACCATTAATTTCTGGACTGGCCAGCTGCAGGGCCTCTCCATTCATCTCTGGCCTGAACAGACCTCCAAACTTAACGGGATTAAAAACGATTCACAACAGCCATCACTCAGGAAACAGGAGCCAGGAGCCATGGAAACCTTCAATCCACAGCACCTGAAGGCTGAAACACGCTTCCAATGGATCGGGACCCACCCAAAGGAGTTGTTACCACTGATTTGACAGCAATAGAAGAGAATATTTGCAGTTCAGGGTTGAAATGAGGGGTCCTCGGTGCTCTCTGAGCTTGGTTGCTTTCTTGGAGATGTTTCATGACCCAACTAGGTAACATCATCAGTGCTAGAAGGACAAGGGGTTTTTCTCTTTGTTTAATACAGGGGTCTTCAAACCTGGCCCTTTTATGACTTGTGGACTTCAACTCCCAGAATTCCTCAGCCAGGCGTGCCTGGCTGAGGAATTCTGGGAGTTGAAGTCCACAAGTCATAAAAGGGCCAAGTTTGAAGACTCCTGGTTTAATATATAGTGTCTTGCCCTGATTTGATTATCCTCCATGATCCTGTGCCCTGCAGGATCCAAATTGTTCCCTGCATAGGACCAGAACCACCTCCTTGAGGGAGTCCCACCAACTGAGGGGGGGAGGGTTGCCGTGCCCCCTCCCCGCAAGAGGCCCAGGCTGTACTCACTTGGCAAGGCCTTGAGGTGGGTGGCAGCTGGAAGCAGGTCCTGGTGTTTGTCTGCCTCTTTGCTCTGCTTCTTTGCCCGGATCCTTTCCACAGAAAGAGAGAACGAGAGAGAGAGAGAGGAGGAGAAAGATGGAGAAGGTCCTCCAACAGGCCCCAACAGGTGTTTTTCCCAAAAGGCAACTGGACCTTCTTGGCGTTTTCTTTGAAAACGTTTCGCTTCTCATCCAAGAAGCTTCTCCAGAACCGAAGAAGCTTCTTGGATGAGAAGCAAAACATATTCAAAGGGGGGAAAAAACAACAACAACCGAGAGGGTCCAGTTGCCTTTTGGAAAAGCACCTTTGAGACAACCATGGCCTGGATGACAGAATCTCCACAGACGTCCTCCTAGGAGGCTTGTCCCACCAGACCGAGGCTCCTTGCCCAGCCCAGTGGGCAAGCACACACTCCAACCCGGCCATCCCCTCTCCAGGTTTTCCACCTACCACACCAGGAAGGCAAACAGCAGCAGGGCCATCAGAGCAAAGAAGGCGACGATGCCAAGTGACACCAGCGTTGCTACCTTCTCCATGGAGTCACCGTGCCCTGCTGGGGACAGAAGACATCCCTGAGCTCCGTCCCCCTGCGGGCACCTGCCAGATATCACCCTCCCCCTTGCAAGTCGAGGGCAGAGGTGCTGGGGCCCCAATGCAGACCATGCCAGCAAAAGGGGGCTGGAGATTCCCAGTCTCTTAACTGCAGCGCCAAACACACATAGCAATGGCAGCTCTTTTGCCCTGGGAGATCTAAAGATCTTTGCAGGGATCTTAATTCTTCAAAGCAAATATCCCAGGTCTCAAAGGCGAGCATCGGCACCCTGGCCTTGCTCTCCATGCCGACCTCGGCTTCAGGCCTCCCACATACCGACTGGCTCGTTGTCGGGGGACGGAGAGGGCTCCTCGGCTGGCGGGTCCAGCTCAACGGTGTCCGGGGCAGCTTCGCTGGGCTCAGCAACCTGTCCTGCAGGAGGGAAACCCCAAATTGGACAGCTTGAGAAAATGCAAGGTGGGGGACACAGTGCTCCCCACTGCCTGACCCATGGTTAAGTGTAGAGCAGGGGAAGGCAACTATGGTAACTTTAGGACCTGTGGACTTCAACTCCCAGAATGCCTGACGGCAACTTTAGGACCTGTGGACTTCACGTCCCAGAATGCCTGACGGCAACTTTAGGACCTGTGGACTTCAACTCCCAGAATGCCTGACGGCAACTTTAGGACCTGTGGGCTTCAACTCCCAGAATGCCTGACGGCAACTTTAGGACCTGTGGATTTCAACTCCCAGAATTCCTGACGGCAACTTTAGGACCTGTGGATTTCAACTCCCAGAATTCCTGACGGCAACTTTAGGACTTGTGGACTTCAACTCTCAGAATTCCTGATGGTAACTTTAGGACCTGTGGACTTCAACTCCCAGAATATCTGACGGCAATTTTAGGACCTGTGGATTTCAACTCCCAGAATTCCTGATGGCAACTTTAGGACTTGTGGACTTCAACTCCCAGAATTCCTGATGGTAACTTTAGGACTTGTGGACTTCAACTCCCAGAATGTCTGACGGCAATTTTAGGACCTGTGGATTTCAACTCCCAGAATTCCTGATGGTAACTTTAGGACTTGTGGACTTCAACTCTCAGAATTCCTGATGGTAACTTTAGGACTTCAACTCCCAGAATTCCTGATGGTAACTTTAGGACTTGTGGACTTCAACTCTCAGAATTCCTGATGGTAACTTTAGGACCTGTGGATTTCAACTCCCAGAATTCCTGATGGCAACTTTAGGACTTGTGGACTTCAACTCCCAGAATTCCTGATGGTAACTTTAGGACTTGTGGACTTCAACTCTCAGAATTCCTGATGGACTTCAACTTTAGGACTTGTGGACTTGGCAACTTTAGGAATTCCTCAACTCCCAGAATTGGCAACTTTAGGACCTGTGGATTTCAACTCCCAGAATTCCTGACAGCAACTTTAGGACTTGTGGACTTCAACTCCCAGAATTCCTGAGCCAGCACAGGTCCTAAAGTTGCATAGTTGCCCACCCCTGGTATAGAGACGGAGAAGGTCAACCAATACCCACAGAGGGGGCCCCACAGCAATCACACCAGGCCCAGAATCCCCAGCCCGGTGGCCCCACAGGTCTGGACCCCTCCACCCTCAGCAGAGGCTCCTGCTTTCTGCAACTCTTCATCTACTTTGGGTTCAAAAACAGCTCTCGTTGCATCCTTTCAACCCAAAATGCCAACGAGAAGGAATAGCCGGCCAGCCCTGGAAGCATCAAGCTGCGTCTTCCAAGGACCCGTTTTCCAGATGGAAAAATGCAAGGAAAAGAAATGGGGGGAAAAAAAGGTAGCCGGGAATGCTCCGCAACGCCCCCCCCCCTTCTGCCACCCACTCTCTTTCTTTTCTGAAAAATGGAAAGAAATTAAACTTTACAAAGCTGCCTTAATACTTTCTTTTGGCGTGATGGATGCACTGAAAAGGTTAGGAAAAATGTTTCCATATTGCTATCCAGCCCCAAAAGAGGCCACAAGCAGACTTTGCGGTCAGACTCTTGACCAGCTCTGAGTGTTACAGCCTCAGGACTCAGAGAAAGCCCCCCCCAGCCCCCCCCAGGCCGGATTCCCGCCACGAGGGTCCAAGGGAATTCTCCTGGCCTCACTGTCCCTCGAGGCTTTTAATCTTCAAAGAGTGTGCGTGTATGTGTTTGCACATGGGTGCGCATTTGCTATGTAGAACACAGAACATAAAACCCCAAGGCCGGAAGGGACCTTGGAGGTCTTCTAGTCCATCCCCCTGCTCAAGGCAGGAGAACCTTACGCCATCCTGGTCAAATGGTCTATTTTTGGTATATAGGGTCTCCTACTTGAGTAAGGGGTTGGACTAGAAGACCTCAAAGGACCCTTCCAACTCTGTTATTTTTTTTTTTAAAAAACCCACTAATGGAGCACCCACAACCCCAGGACAGTTATCATGCAACAAGACGACATCTTGGCCGCAGCATTATCCATCTCTGCAAACACAGGCAGTCCTCGACTTAACAGCCATTCATTTAGTGACTGTTCGAAGTTACAACAGCACTGAAAAAACTGACATGGGACCATTTTTCACACTTATTGTAACATTCCCTCAGGGTCATGTGATCAAAATTAGGATGCTTGGCAACTGACTCCTATTAATGACGGTTGCAATGTCCCCGGCTCACTTTTGCAACCTTCTGACAAGCAAAGTCAACGGGGAAGAAGCCAGATTCACTTAACAACCGTATTGCTAACTTGACAACTGCAGTGGTTCACTTAAAACGGTACCAAGGTTGTAAAACGGGGCAAAACTCATTGAACAAAGGTCTCGTTTAGCAACCGAAATTTTGGTTGTAGTTCTAAGTCCAGGATCACCTGTAGGTCTCCTATTTTAATGTCTGCCCGAGATTTAGTCCCCATCTCACCCCATCTCAACCCTTTCCCCCTGCCCTGTTCTTCTCTCCCTGTTCCCCTCCAAGTGGTGCCCTTTCCCTGCCCTTACCAGCAGCCGGCCAGCCTCGTGCCTCCGGGCTCCACTCGCTCCAGCTGCCAGCATCCAGGAAGTCCTTGGCGCTCACCTGGACTGCGTGTTCCAGACCCATCAGGGCGTCCGTGATCACCTCGGACACGTTGCTCGTCTCCACCTGCCGAGCCAGGAGGCGGCTCCCATCAGCCCATCCGCTGACTCCAGCTGGCCGCGGACTCCGCTCACACAGAGGTCTGAGCAGAACCGACTCCCCCCCTCCACCAGCCAGCCACCCCAAATGCCTGGGGCACATTCTGGGAAGGACAGATAGGATCCCTGTGCAAGCACGGAGTCCCCCGCATTCGAGGACCCCCCCACACACACCTGCACCTCGACTCACCATTGACCAGGAGCCATGAAGGACCGGCCGGTAGCGCACCCGGAAGTGGAGCTGGAAGGAAGGCTCCTTGGGCCAAGAGGAGGGGTACGCCCAGCTGACGCGCAGCCGCCGGGGGGCCAGGGGCACCGGCTCCACCCGCACATGCTCTGGAGGGTCTGGCTTGGCTGGAGGGGAGGCAAAGGAGGGGAGCTGAGACCCTGGAGGGGGAACAAGCCAGCCCCCTCCCCGTGCCTTTCCCCATTCTCTGGGCCCAAACTCCGTTTGACTGGGAACGTTGAGGAACCATCTCACCCTTGTAGGACTGACCCACCCCACCTCCCCTGGCAGAGGAGTCCAGCTGCAGGCCCCATCAGCCAGGGTGTATCTGGTGGGGCGGGGGGGAGATGTGACGCAACCCCTTGTTGCGTCACAAGAACAACAACAACCATCCACGAGATAGTCCTTCTCTACTGTGGCTCCTGTCCTTTGGGACATCAAGGTGAGGTCATCCCTAGCCCTCCTCACCTTCCGGAAGAGCCCGAAGGCCTGGCTCGGCCTGGCTGGCTTGGGGCTCCAATGGAGGGGGTTTCACATTGGGGGTTTTGCGATTAATACAGATCCCCCCCTACCCCAGCTCAGCCTATTCCCTCCCTCCCTATCTTTTAGCTTTATTCATAGCCGATAATTTGGATTTTTATAATATTTTACTCCAATTATATGCATACAGGTAGTCCTCGACTTACAATCGTTCATTCAGTGACTGTTCAAAGTTACAACAGCACTGAAAAAAAGTGACTTATGACCTGTTTTTCAGACTTACGGCCATTGCAGCGTCCCCGTGGCCATGTGATCAAAATTCAGACGCTTGGCAAGTGACTCACATTTATGACGGCTGCAGTATCCTGGGATCCCGGGATCCCCTTTTGCGACCTTCTGACCAGCAAAGTCAAGAGGGAAGCCAGAATCACTTAACAACCATGTGACTCACTTAAGAACTGCAGTGATTCGCTTAACAACCGTGGCCAGAAAGGTCATCCAGCACAAATCTCTTAACAACTGCCCCGCTTAGCAAAGGAAATTTGGGGCTCAAATGTGCTCATAAGTCGAGGACTCTCTGTAAAGCAAAAGGAAGCTGAAGGAGCACAGAATAAGCCCAGGGGCAGCTTCATTTAGAAAGTGCTTCACTTAACGACCGGGTGGCCGGTCGCTAAATGAGGACGGCCCACAAACAAGAGTCCCTTCCCTTCTGAGGCAGCCCGGGTGCTCCTCCCCCAAAGGGCGGGGCTTACTGATGCTGTGGGCGATGATGTCCAGGAGAGAGAAGCTGGAGCCCAGGGGGTTCACCTCCGTCACGTTCACACGGTAGGAGCTCCAGAACTGGGACTTGCTGACGGTGCAGGAGAGAGGGAGGACAGGATCCTGGGCACACAGACCCACGTTGCTGACCGGGGATCTGCTTGCACAAAGGCAAGAGAAAGCGTTCGTCCTGAAAGCTCTTGGCCAAGGGGAAAATATGACATAAACTCCCAGAATCCCCAACCACAAACCAACATACCGGGGGAAAAAAAAGTCTACACAAACTGGTGAAGTTAGAAAAACTAGGGAACCCTAACCTCTCTCTTAAAAGAGAGACCAAGCGAAGGTGGGGGAAGAAGGGGGCCCTGGTGTCAATAGTGGTCCGGGTGCACTTGGCACCATCCCAAAAGCACCATCTGGAAAAGCACCCGGACCCGAGGGGAATGGAGAGAATCTCCCAGCCCATCATCTCCTAAACGTTGCACAGTCTGGCACAGGCCAAATCTTCCAACTCTTATCATTAGCTCTCTTCGATCCTTGGGCAGAATCCAGCAGACAAAAGGACTAAATCCAGTCGAAGCTGTTTGCAGTCTGGCTAAATAGCAGTTCCCAGACCCATCATAATAATGCACAATAATGGTAATGCGTAATAGTGTATAATACGTTGATTGGTATCCATGCTTTCTTCCCAACAGCCATCATCAACGCAAGTTCTTCCATAGACTGAGTTTCTCCAAAGTGTATTACGAACGGTGCTCTGATGCCGCCATCCTAGACCCTTAGACCTTAGATCCAGCTACTCTGGATGCGAAGGGGGAAATCTGGGGCGGTGGGCAGATGTGAACTGCCAAAGGGCAGGACCTACCTTGACTTGTCAGTTCCGGGCGGCTGTTTCATCCTGGGAAATGAGAAAGAGGAAATGAGAAAGAGAAGGAGGGGTGATCCAATGGGACCCCCCTACCCCACCCCCACCCCCGGGCATCCAGAAGAAACGCGAGGCCTTTTTCCCCAGGACCCCGACTGGCCATCCCTGATTCCAGGCAGCCTCACCCCAGAGGCAGCAGAGGCAGCAAAGGGGAGCAAACCACATCTGATAAAGGCTGCCTTGACCCCCCCACGGGACAGGCAGCCTCTTCTATTGCCACGTGAGGGCTGAAAGGACCAGCTGGGCCGTGGCTGCCTCCTTTGGCTAATAAACCAAGCAGAGTGTCCCCCCTCCGCCCGCCTTAATACAAGCCTAGTGAAAGTCCCCCGTTGGTCTGTTGTGGGCTCAAAATCCTTATCGTGGCCCCACTCCACTCAAGACGCCTCTCCCCCCCTGGCTGCTGTGGTGAAGACGGTGGTCCTTAAGCAATCCTTCTTGCACCGGGATTGCCCCGTTCAGGACTCTCTGACGGGAGTCACAGCTCCCCATGCCTTCCAAATTGATGGCTGGCCAAGGCAGAAGGTGCAGGCTGCCTCCGCCCTTGGCTGGAGAGCCCAGCTTTCCTCTGACCATCAATTTGGAAGGTGCAATGGAAACCTTCTGGAGAAGTTTGGGTCAAAGTCTTTGTTCGTTCCAAGCAGGGCTCGGGAGAGGAAACGCCCATGGGTTCCTCCGCTGGAGAGCAGGAGGATCATTAAAGAAGACGTGGAGGAGGCAAAAATGCCTTTTCTTCTTCTTCTCCGCCCCTCCAGCTCCTCCTCCAACATTCTCCTTGCCCCATAGATCTAGGCCACCCCTCCCCTTAGTAGACCCCCTTTGCAGCCCTCCTCAGCTCCGCTGACTCCTGCCCAACCCAGCCCACCGATATACAGAGAGGTGTCCCAAAGGTTCGTTTCCCAAAAGGCAAAAGGACTTCCTTGGATTTTTTCCAGAAAGTCCAGAAAGATGACTTACAATTTTCTGGCCTTTCTAGTTATTGTTAAGTCAACTGGATGGTCAACTTAACACCCACTCATCAAGGAGAGAGAGAGAAGCAACCGAGAACGAAGGAGAAATCTCTTTTAATTGTGAGAACAATTGACCAGTGGAACGGAAGTTGCCTCCAGAAGTTGTGGGTGCTCCATCACTGGAAGTTTTCAAGAAGTGACTGGACAGCCACTTGTCTGAAATGGTATAGGGCAGGGGTAGGCAACCTTGGCTCTTTTATGACTCGTGGACTTCAACTCCCAGAATTCCTGAGCCAGCCATGCTGAGGGGAAAGGGAGAGGTTTCCAAGCTGAGCCATGCTGGCTCAGGAATTCTGGGAGTTGAAGTCCACGAGTCATAAAAGAGCCAAGGTTGCCTACCCCTGGTATAGGGTCTCCTGCTTGACCAGGGGGCTGGACTAGAAGACCTCCGAGGTCCCTTTCAAGTCTGTTATTTTGTCCAGTTGCCTTTGGGGAAAAGCAGCTCTGGGAGTGACGGAGGATCTCCACGGACGTACAGGTAGGTGGCGATGTATCTGGTGGGCAGGTGTGTCTCCACGCTGGGGGTCCAGAAGCAGGAGAAGTTCTCGTAGTTGGAAGCTCGGCAGGCGACGGAGGGGGGCCCAGGGAGCCCTGCAGGCAAGGAGGGAAACACAGTGCTTGGCAAGCAGGGAGACCAGTCCCTCTCCGGTTCCGCGTGTGGCTCTCCACTACAAGCACAGGGGGTCCTCGACTTGTGACCACGACTGAGCCCAAAATTTCCGTTGCTCAACCAGACGGTTGTTAAGCGAGTTTTCTCCCACTTTACAACCTCTCTTGCAGCCATTGTTAAATGAATCGCCACGGTTGTTAAGTTAGGAACACGGTTGTTAAGTGGATCTGGCTTCCCCCTTGCCTTTGCTTGTCAGAAGGTCGCAAAACGGGATCACTTAACCCCAGGACACTAAATAGGAGTCAATTGCCAAGCGTCTGAATTTTGATCATGTGACCATGGGGATGTTGCAACGGTCGTGTGAACAACGGTCATAAGTCACTATTTTCAGTGCTGTTGTAACTTGAAACGGCCACTAAAGGAAGTGCTGTAAGTCGAGGACTACCTTACCTGCCCGCAGTTCACCACTCAGCGGCATCTCCTTTAACCTGCAGAAGCTCAGAGTGGCCCCCCTCCCCACCAGGCATGTATCACTCCCCCCCCCACAGGAGACCCACACTCACGGCCGACTCTGAGCGCAACGGAGCCCAGGAGAAGCCCACTGCCATCCTGGCAGCTGTAGGTGCCTTCCGAGGAGAGGTCCACGTGGCTCAAGAGCAGCTGGCCCTGATGGACACTGGAGTCCGTGGGCAGCCCGGAGCCCCCACTCCGCTGCCACCCCCTCGTGGAGCTGAGGACAGAAGAGTTGCTGTAAGACCAGGGAAGAAGACCATTGGCAGGACGGGGGGTGGTGGTCTTCCAGACAGCAAACCGGGGGTCCATCCCACATTCTCAAGAAACGCCTAAGGAGGAGAAGCTGCAAGGTTCCCCCCCCCCCCCCCCCCCCCCCCATTTGACTTCCTATCTCTGAACGGGCTGCCCCACAATTGCTACCAAGGAGAAGATGCACAGTTCCCCCCCCCCCCGCAGTTGACTGCCACTGGACGGGGTGCCCACCGATTGCTACCAATTCTGCCCCCCTCCCAATCAACCCATTGCTGCTGAGGCCCTTCCCTGTGGCTTCCTTCAAGAATAAACATCACTGCCGGCCTTTAGCAGAACGACACAAAAGGCGGGTGTCCCTTCACAACTAGCCAGGTTGCAAGGCAGAAGGCAATGCCCAGAAAGAGGCTTCTTTCGGGGGGGGGGAAAGGGAGGGAGTAAAGGACAGCCAGTTCAGGAGGAGCACGAGGAGGGAGCAGAGGAGGGCCAAGGGATTTCCCCAACGGGAAGATTTCTGTGGTCCTTTCGGTGTCACTGCCCACAAAACAGGGCTAAGGAGGACAAATGGCCGGCTCTTTTCCTTGTGGTTTCCCATGCGGAAACCTGGTTTCCCACCACAGGAATGAACAGCATGCTAGAAGGGGCATGGCCCAGGCTGGTACAGATGGTGGAATATTCCTCTATATTTGAAATATATTACCTTAAAATGCCTGAAACTCTATCTAGGGTTTATTTTTCCCAAACGGATTGAATAAAACTAAAACTTTTAAGAAAGACAGAGAATGCTTTTTTGAAAACGCACTATTAGACAACAGCAGGAGCTCAAAACTGGTAGGTTTAGGGCAGAAGATCAAAAGGGGTCCTTCAAATGGAAGAGAATATTTGTAGCTCAGGGTTTAACTAGACTGCTCTCTGTTTTCTTGCAGACCTAGGTAACATCATCAGTGCTAGAAGGGAGGGGGGTTTGTGGAGAGGAGGAGGAGGAGGAGGAGGACTGTGGGGTCCTTGGTGTGCTCTGAGTTTGTTGCTTTTCTTTCAGTTGTTTCATGAACCCACTAGGTCACATCATCAGTTCAAGTGAGTTTTGCTCCGTAATCCTTCCTTGATTAGGATATTGCTTTCAACTTGATTGTTTGACTGGTGTTAATCCCTGCTTATCTGGTTATTGGCTGCTGGAGACCGATGTGTGTCTGGCCTCTTTGTTTCCTTCTTAGCTTTTTTTATTGTCTCTTTTGAATGGTGTGCAGATGTAGGTTATCTTTATGCGTCTACTGATGGCTGACTGGTCTGCATGCCAAGCCTCAGGGAATTCTATAACATTTTGGAGGGTGTAGAAAACTTACAACCCTACCAAACAGGGAGCACACGTCACATTCGCTCACACTGATGATGTTTGCTAGTTAGGTAATAAAATGTCTGCAAGAAAACAAGCTCAGAGAGCATCAAAGACTGCACATTCTCCTCCTTCTCTTCTCTGCAAACCCCACTCCCTTGTAGCACTGATGAAGTTTCCTAGTCAAGTAATTGAAATGTCTGCAAGAAAACAGCCAACCTGAGAGAATATCAAGGAACTCCTCCTCCTCCTCCTCCTCCTCCTCCTCCTCCCTGCAAACCTCCCTCCCTTCTAGCACTGATGATGTTACCTAATTGGGTAAAGACTAGGTCAGGGGTAGGCAACCTTGGCTCTTTTATGATTCGTGGACTTCAACTCCCAGAATTCCTTAGCCAGCATGGCTCAGCTTGGAAACCTCTCCCTTTCCCCTCAGCATGGCTGGCTCAGGAATTCTGGGAGTTGAAGTCCACGAGTCATAAAAGAGCCAAGGTTGCCTACCCCTGGGCTAGGTAAAAAACCTGATTGCCACAAGACATCCAAGCTCAGAGAGCACCAGAGAGTCTATTCTCCTCTATTGCTGCTACATATGGGCATCAAATGCTTCAGAAAGCTGGTAAATGGGAGAAATTTGCATGTAGGCAAACCTCCACTGGGGAACAACTGTTTTTCTGCAGGAAAACTTAGGGCAGCATGTCTTCCCCACCAGGGCCAGATACAAACCTGCAATAAACTGCCCTGCTGGGTGGAAAATAGCTCAACGAAGCAGCTGAAAAACGATAGGGCTAATGATCCCGGACGCTCACCTCAGACTAAACAATAGATAACCTCAAGGAGCAACTGGAACAAACTGTATTACACAAAAATGCTGACAACCGCCATCAAGACTGCCTCTCTAAGATTAGTTGAAAAAAAATAAAAAATGAAAACACAACTTCAAACGAAGCTGCTCGATCTAAACTCCAGAAGCAAAGAGGTACCTGAATCCAACTAGGCCAGGGGGAGGCAACCTTGGTTCTTTTATGACCCGTGGACTTCAACTCCCAGAATTCCTGAGCCAGCCATGCTGAGGGGAAAGGGAGAGGTTTCCAAGCTGAGCCATGCTGGCTCAGGAATTCTGGGAGTTGAAGTCCACGAGTCATAAAAGAGCCAAGGTTGCCTACCCCTGAACTAGGTAGTCAAAATGTCCTCATTTTCACCCCATTCAAGAGACAATTAAAAAAAATAAAAAACTCTTGCATATCCCTTCTACAGTGTGAAAGTAAGACCTGATCTTATATTAATTTTTTGTTCCAAAAGACACATTTATTTTCCGATTAGGTCTTATTTTTGGGAAAATACGGTACTAAATGCGTCCGTCTGGCTGACGATCTTAACTGGGGCTTATTTCTGAGTTGGGGTTTATATTACGAGCGTCCTGAAAAAAATCATGCTAGAGTTTATTTTCCAGTTGGGTCTTATTTTCAGGGAAACACGGTAGCAGACAGAGAAGCAGGCATCAACACCAGACAAATTATCAAGCAGAAAGCAATAATCAGGGATTCACCAAGGAGGAAACTACACCCCTATCAAAACTGGCAGGGCAAGCTGTTGCATATAACAGAGGTCCCCAACCTTTTGGGCACCAGGGACCAGTTACGTGGAGAGAGGTTTTTCCACGGACCAGAGAATGCGTGGTTTTGTGTGCTGCCTGCATCTCACGGATGGGGTTTTGCTTGTTTGTGTGGACCGGTTGCTGGCATGTCGTGGCCCGGTACTGGTCCACGGACCGGGGGTTGGGGACCCCTGGCATATAAAAAGGGAGCAAACTCTACCATCCCAGGCACTGATGATGACCCCCAGTTTGGTAATGAAATGTCTGCTAGTAAACAACCAAACTCAAGAGAGAACTTCTCCTGAACTTCTGGCCTCTTAAGGAGGGATGTTAAGAGGTGGGGTCTACAATAACTTGCCATGGCTGACTCGCCACGGGCAACTCGCTGCAGCCAACTTGCCACAGAACAACGGAACAACTCACCGTGGGCAATTTGCCACGCGACAACTCGCCGTGGGACAAGAGTTACACGAATATCATAGAAATAGTCAAACGGAATCATTAAAGAAAGGATACCAAAGGAGGGACAAAACGAAATGTGAATGATAAAAAAAACAAAATAATTTTCTAATTATTTTAAATAATTACATTGTCCCATTCCATAAAAGGGGGATTTTAATGACAGACTCAGTGCAAACAGGGATAGACGGCAAGGTACCTTCAACTGCCTTAGGGACCACCTTGGGGATCTTCAGACCCTCAGCTGGACACATTCTGCACAAGACACCTGGATGGGACCAGGATCGGGCCTGCTCAGGTACCTACCTTGGGTTTGCTCCAGGGCATTTCAGAGCCACGTCACTCCCGAGCTCGGCATAGGTCACCCCTGCAAGAAAAGCCCCAGAGCATGAGACTTGGTGCTCCACTGCTTCATATGGATCCCAAGTCTGCCAGAGGATGTGCAGCCATGCCTTTGGCCTTAAGAGTGGGACCTTGCAGTCTCTCTTCCCTACTTCTTACGAAGGGTGGTGGGTTGTTTTGGCCAAAAGTGACCCCCCCCACCCTCTGCAGGCAGCCCTCCCAGCCCGGGCTGAACGTGGGGCTCACCTTCTTCTTCCCATTCTCCTGATATGGTAATGGAGGTGGTTGTGAGCACCATGGCAAAAAGGACCAGCCCTCTGCTCACCCAGCTGGTGAGGCTCAGCATCTAAGGGGCCAAAGGGGGGGGGAGGGAGAAAAAAAAAAGAACATCAGGAGGTTGATTGATAAAATTGAAAAGCTGTGGGGTCGCTGTTTCCAACCCGGTGACCCTCTTTCTTTCTTTCTTTCTTTCTTTCTTTCTTTCTTTCTTTCTTTCTTTCTTTCTTTCTTTCTTTCTTTCTTTCTTTCTTTCTTTTTCTTTCTTTCTTTTTCTTTCTTTCTTTCTTTCTTTCTTTCTTTCTTTCTTTCTCTCTCTTTCTTTTCTTTCTTTCTCTTTCTTTCTCTTCCTTCCTTTCTTTCTTTCTTTTTCTTCCTTCCTTCCTTCCTTTTCCTTCCTTCCCTTTCCTCCCCTCCTCCCTCCCTCCCCCCTTCCTCCTTCTTTCTCCATACAAGACTGGAGGCTAAAACATATGAAGAACGATTGCAGGAATTAGGTATGTCTAGTTTAATGAAAAGAGGGACTGGGAGTGACAGGATAGCAGTCTTCCAATATTTAAGGAGCTGCCACAAAAAAAAAAAAGGGGGGGGGGTCAATCTATTTTCCAAAGCACTTGAAGGCAAGACTAGAAACAACAGATGGAAACTAATTATGGAGAGTAGCAACCTAGAACAAGGGAGAAATTTCCTGACATTGAGAACAATTAACCAGTGGAACAACGTGCCTCCAGAAATTGTGGTGCTCCATCACTGGAGGTCTTCAAGAAGAGACTGGACAGCCATTTTTTTTTGAAAATGTTATGGAGTTTCCTGACTTAGCAGAGGCTTGGACTATAAGGCTTCCCAGGTCCCTTCCAACTCTGTTATTCTATTATTCATCTTTCCTTCCTTCCTTCCTTCCTTCCTTCCTTCCTTCCTTCCTTCCTTCCTTCCTTCCTCCCTCCCTCCCTCCCTCCCTCCCTCCCTCCCTGATAGAAAGTTCCACTCAAATGATCAGGAAGGATCAGATCCTCCAGGGGACAAGGGGCTGGCTCACCAACAGATGCAAGCTTTTCACAGGCAATAGTTCATGGAAACTCAAACAGCTGCTCCCGCTGGGCAAATATTGGCATGGGGAGACATCAGTGGCAGGAACGAAAACAGAGGCACCCTCCCTCCACCCTCTGGGCAGGTGTCACCTTTGGGCATGGTTTGGTTTGAAGAGATAGGTGAGAGGGCCTCCCAAGATGGCATTTGTATTTAGACGCACAAAGGTGGGCGAAGGGTGGGGGAGCACAGCAAACCTGGGAGGGGGAGTTGGGCACATGCTGCTGGCACAGATCCAGATCTGCCCCCAATTTCCACCCCAACCCCCATCTTGCCCTAACAGAATGGCTGCATTCCCTTTGCCTCTTTAATCAGACTTTCTTACCCTTCCTTTGATGATCAAAGTAACGCACAGAAGTTAAAACAAAACAGATCCACTCAAGAGATCCCTGGCCTGCATTGCTCCCTTTTTCTGCCCAAGATCCCCTGGCAGTTTTGTAGCAGGGCAGAACTCCCCTCCCCCCCAACATGTGCTCATGGAGACCCCAGAGCCAGAAATGCTAGACTACAGGAATTTCCCCAGGCTGGACAGCAAGGACCGTTTGGATGATCTCACAGCATCCATGCTGGAAGAAATGCACTGCAGGCAGATAACGATGTCAAAGACAAAGCTGCCCAGAAAAGGGAGGGATAAAATCAAGATCATGTGAAGTGTTAATGCCACTTTATAAAACCTTGGTAAGGCCACACTTGGAATACTACATCCAGTTTTGGTCACCACAGCATAAAAAAGATGTTGAGACTCTAGAAAGAGTACAGAGAAGAGCAACAAAGATGATCAGGGGGCTGGAGGCTAAAACATATAAGGAACGGTTGCTGGAATTGGGTATGTCTAGTTTAACGAAGAGAAGGACGAGGGGGGGACATGACAGCAGTGTTCCAATATCTCAGGGGCTGCCCCAAAGAAGAGGGAGTCAAGCTATTCTCCAAAGCGCCTGAAGGCAGGACAAGAAGCAACGGATGGAAACTAATCAAGGAGAGAAGCAACCTAG
The DNA here is from genome assembly GCA_023970755.1 of Azemiops feae. NCBI lineage: Eukaryota > Metazoa > Chordata > Lepidosauria > Squamata > Viperidae > Azemiops > Azemiops feae. The sequence continues at coordinate 276,842 of JALGBA010000931.1, read as the reverse complement.
AACTAAGGAGAAACTTCCTAACAGTTAGAACAATTAACCAGTGGAAGAGAAATTGCCTCGAGACGTTGTGGGTGCTCCAACACTGGAGGCTCTTAAGAACAGGGGTCCCCAACCCCCGGTCCGTGGAGCATGCCAGCAACCGGTCCGCACAAACAAGCAAAGCCCCATCTGCGGGATGCAGGTAGCACACAAAACCACACACCTTCCGGTCCGCGGAAAAACCTCTCTCCACGGAACCGATCCCTGGTGCCCAAAAGGTTGGGGACCTCTGTCCTATAGAACTGGCTGTGCCTCGCTGAAAGGGATTTCAGTGTGGCTGTTAACCTGGACAGTGAACGTGTGAGTTAGCGAACATAGGAGAATGTGCAACGCACCGAAGGGCAAGAAAGCCCCAGGGGGAGAGGGGGCTTCTGCTTAAGAAGATATTGGACAACCATTTGTCCAGAATGGTCTCTTGCTTGAGCAGGGGGGTTGGACTAGAAGACCTCCGAGGTCCCTTCCAATTCCGTTCTTCTGAGGTCCACCTACTTCTTTAAACTTTAGCACCTGATCAGAGCCACAGCTGTGAGGGGACTCTGTTCTCCCGTCCAGAATGCTGCTTCTCACAGAGACTCCTTGTCCTCCCCGTCCCCCTTAGCACATTAGGGTGGCTGAGGTTTGCACTGCTCCGTAGCTGCTCAGGGTTTCCCCCTTCCTCCAAGTGGCACCACTCAGCCTCCCAGCAGCTCAGCCCCGGATGTCCTGGCATGAACCCCTCAGGTGTGCCCTGCCTTAAGTGCCAATTCTGTGCACGCTGCGCAGAGAACCAGGCAGCAGGGTGGCGCCACGGGGGATTGCAACGATCGCTGTAGTAAACAAATGAAAGCTTTGGCGTTCAGCAAGATGAACCCAGGACAAGACATTGGAAAGGGATGGAAATATTTCTGCAATTAGCTGTCTCTAGACTGGGACTGAGGCTGAATTGTTCTGCCCTGAACTTCCTCAATCACAACCTCAGACTAAGCACTGCTCTGGCCTGCAGCAGCCCGCCCCCCCCTCTCCCGGACCCCCAAGCCCCCAAACCACAGCCAAGATCAGCCTGTGGTTCTCCTTTTATCCCCCCAGGCACTGAGAGGGAGACTAAATCCCCTTTAAGCCTGGTTGTTGTTTTTTTTTTTTTTGCTCCTCCTACCAAGCAGGCTGAACAGATTTTTTTTTGGGTGAACTGCGATGTCTGGAATCGTTTGACATGGAAAAAACAACATTATCTCCAGCCCATAATGGATCGGCGTGTTTATTTAGACGGAGATTCCACAGGCGGCCTGGAGCGAGGCGTGCAAAACGCAGGAAATCTGCACGGGTGAAGGAGGGCAGGCCAGCCTCCTGCACTGCTGCTTTCTCTCCCCAGAAACCACTCAAAAGTAGGCAAAATCAAACCGCTCTCTTCCCCCAAAATATAGGCAGATGCCCAGGCATTCGCACAGCCACAGAAGAAACCAAGATTGGGCTGAGCCAAGTCTTGGTATAACCGAGAAAGGGGGTCTCCTGCTTGAGTAGGGGGTTGGACTAGATGACCTCCAAGATCCCTTCCAACTCTGTTATTCTGCTATGATTAAGGGTCTGGAGGCTAAACCTTACAATGAAAGATTGAGGGTACTAGATATGATTAGCCTACAGAAGAGAAGGATTAGGGGTGACACGATAGCATCTTCCAATCCTTGAGGTGCTATCCTAGGGGAGAGGGGGGTGGAGCTTATTCTCCAAAGCACCGGAAGGCAGGACAAAAAGTAAGAGATGGAAGCTTATCGAAGAGAAATCCAACCCAAAAGTAAGGAGAAACTTCCTGACAGTGAGAACAGTTAACCAATGGAACAGCTTCCCTTCAGAAGTTGTGGGTGCTCAGACACTGGAGGTTTTTAAGAAGAGATTGGACAGCCATTTGTCTGGAACGGTCCTGCTTGAGCAGGGGGTTGGACAAGAAGACCCCCAAGGTCCCTTCCAACTTTTGTTAGTCTGTTAATCAGCAGAATGCTTTGCCTCCAGAAGTCATGAGTGCTCCAACACTGGACGCTTTTAAGAAGAGACAGGATCTCCTGCTTGAGTAGGGGGTTGGACTAAATGACCTCCAAGGTCCGTTCCAGCTCTGTTATTCTGTCTGCCTCACTTCTCACAAGAGGCTGCAGGGCATGCAAACTGCGGCAGTTTTGTGTCCATTGCAAAGTCCAGAGTCAGTTTGGGTGCAGCTGCCAAGCTTGCGTGCCACAACAACAGATTGGCAGTCGCTACACAATCTCCTACGCCAGAGGTCCCCAACCTTTTGGGCACCAGGGACCAGTTCCGTGGAGAGGAGATGGGGCTTTGCTTGTTTGTGTGGACCGGTTGCTGGCCCGGTACTGGTCCACCGATGGGGGATTGGGGAACCCTGTCCTACGCTTTGCAATCTCTAGAGCAAAATGGGATCTGAGCTATAAAGTTTGCCTCTGCAGGTTAGGATGGCTCTTCTTGCTCAGGATAGGCAGTTCTTGACTTATAACCAATCGTTTAGTGACCATTCAAAGTGACAACGGCACTGAAAAAAAGTGACTTATTTTTTACACTTAACGACCGTAGCAACCTCCCCAGGGTCACGTGATCAAAATCCGGACGCTTGGCAACTGACTCATATTTATGACGGTCGCAGCATCCTGGAGTCATGTGATCCCCCTTTTGCGACCTTCCGTCAAGCAAAGTCAATGGAGATTCACTTAACGGCCGTGTTACTAACTTAGGAACTGCAGGGATTCATGTCACAACTGTGGCGAGAGAGGTCGTAACATTGGGCAAAACTCACTTAACACGTCTCTCTCGCTTAGCCACAGAAATTTTGGGCTCCACTGTGGTCGTAAGTCGAGGACTGCCTGTTTCATCCTTGTGGCTCTAAAAAAGAGAGATAACATGGCTTACTTTCTACCGTGCTCAGCTGCGCTTCCCTTACCCCAAAAGCAATCAGGTTAAATGTCTGTTTTTCTTCCTTTGCAAATGGTTGTTATCATAATGAGCTTCAGAGCAGGAAAATTACAGCCGGGACATTTTCAGAGCCACATGAAAATACGAGATGGGAGCCCTAGTCCAGGGGTAGGCAACCTTGGCTCTTTTATGACTCGTGGACTTCAACTCCCAGAATTCCTGAGCCAGCACGGCTCAGCTTGGAAACTTCTCCCTTTCCCCTCAGCATGGCTGGCTCAGTAATTCTGGGAGTTGAAGTCCACCAGTCATAAAAGAGCCAAGGTTGCGTACCCCTGGCCTAGTGACTCATCCAGACCTCCCCAATCCTGGACACCTGATTTTCTGGGGGTGCAGTTTTCGCAAGAAACTCAGGTAGTCCTCGACTTACAACGCCTTTTTTTTAGTGACCATTCAGAATTTTAACGGCACTGAAAAAAAGGGACCTATGATCATTTTTCACGCTTACGATCCTTGCGGAATCCCCGTGGTTATGTGATCAAGATTCGGACGCTTGGCAACTGACTCGTATTTATAACGGTTGCAGTGTCCCGGGGTCATAGGATCCCCTTTGATGACCTTCTGACAGGCAAAGTCAATGGGGGGGGGAAGCCAGATTCACTGAACGACCCATGTTAATAATAACTTAATAACTGCAGTGATTCACTTAACGACAACGGCAAGAAACATCACGAAAGGGAGCAAAACTCACTTGAAAAATGTTTTGCTTAGCAACAGAAATTTTGGGCTGAGTTGTAAGTCCGAGGACTGCTTGTATTCTTTTCCCTGTATTCATTAAGTGTGCTAATGTAGTATCTTAAGAACGTTGATATGGGCAGTCCTGGAATTCTAACGATTCATTTAGCGACCGTTCAAAGTTAGAAAGGCACTTATGACTGGTCCTCAGACTTACAACTGTCACAGCACTCCCTCGTGATCAAAATTTGGGCAGAGCCTGTATTTACGACAATTGCAGTGTCCCGGGTCACGTGATCCCAGCCGGCTTCCACCAAGCAAAATCAAGGCCGGGAGAGGGGAGCTAGATTCACTTAACAACCGAGTGACTCACTCAGGAGCCACGTGATCTACCTAACAATTGCAGTGATTCGCTTAACAACTGTGGCAAAAAGGTCGTAAAGCTGGACGTGACTCACTTAACAGCTGCCTTAACAAGAGAAATTCTGGTTCCAATTACGGTCGTAAGTCGAGGACTACTTGTATCTGAATCGGTTCCCACTTCTTTTGAAGAGGCCTTTTGGGCAAGAAGCTGTTTGGAGGCCAAATCAAACAATGAATCAACCTCGCTCAGGAAAGCCAAGTGTGGTTTCGCTTTGGAGAGCTTTCATGCCTTCCAGGACCTCATCAATCACAGAACGGAGCTGCCTCGTTGCTTTCTCGTGGAGTTGGCAGCTCAGAAACGGCTTTTCATCTATTTGGCAGCTGCAGGGCTGTGGAACTCAGTGCCACATGACAAGCCCGGGCCAAGTCCAACTGTCTGGGTAGATGCCTGCAGGGAATGTGACTGCATTAGGCAAGGAAATATTTCCAGATAAACCGTTTATTCCATTACAAATTACTATTTAATGCAGTGTTTCTCAAGCTTGGGAACGTTCAGATATGTGACTTCAACTCCCAGAATTCCCCAGCCAACATGCGCTATTGTGTTTCTCAACCTTGGCAACTTTTAAGGAATGTGGACTTCAACTCCCAGAATTCCCCAGCCAGCATGCGCTATTGTGTTTCTCAACCTTGGCAACTTTTAAGGCATGTGGACTTCAACTCCCAGAATTCCCCAGCCAGCATGCGCTATTGTGTTTCTCAACCTTGGCAACTTTTAAGGAATGTGGACGTCAATTCCCAGAATTCCCCAGCCAGCATGCACTATTGGGCCAATTACCAGGAGACAATGAGTTCTAGTTCTGCCTTAGGCATGAAAGTCAGCTGGGTGACTTTGGGCCAGTCACCAGGAGACGGTGAGTTCTAGTCCCACTAATGGCATGAAAGCCATCTGGGCTACTTTAGGCCAATTACCAGGAGACAGTGAATTCTAGTCTGGCCTTAAGCATGAAAGCTAGTCAGGTGACTTTGGGCCAATCACTCTATCTCAGCCCAGCCCATCTCACAGGGTTGTTGTTGTGGGGAAAGTAGGAGGAGGAGGAGGAGGAGGAAGGTGTGTTGGATACGTTTGGCACCTTGCGTTATTTGTAAAAATACTAAAGGCAAAATACAAACGAAAAAACAAAGATGTAATAAAAACCCTCCCGTTGAGACGCGTGATCCTCAAAGGAGGGGGGGGGCTGAATCTGGGGAGGGGTCTTTCTCGAGACACATCCACAGGGCGAAGTTGCCTTTGTTGCATGAGGCAACCAAAGTTGTTGATTGTCCCAAAGGATCCACGGAGGTTGACCCAAGATGGGGGAGCCAGGACCCCATCCCTCACAAGGATACCTTTGAGCTTTGGCCCAAGAGACTCTCTGTATGTGGGAGGCGGACCTGCTGTGATCAGCAACAAAAGTGGCTCCTCCTTCCATAGAATACAGGCAGTCCTCGAACTTACGACCATTTCTTTAGTGACCGTTCAAAGTTAAAACAAGAATGATAAAAGTGACTAACAAACACCCCTGTGCTGGTGACCGCTGTGGCATCACCACGGTCACATGATCAAAATTTGGGCATTTGGCAACTGACACGGACCTATGACCGTTACAGTATTCTGGAGTGTGTGTGTGTGTGTGTGTGTGTGTGTGTGTGTGTGTGTGACGTGACGGCCATTTGCAACCTCCCCAGCCAGCTTCCGACAAGCAAAGTCAATGGGGGAGCCGGATTCCCTTAATGACCACGTGATAAAATTGTGTTTGATTCACTTAAGAACCACTTTTGCTTAGCCACGGAAATTGTAGTCCCCATTGTGGCTGTAGGTTGAGGACTGCTTGTTCTGCGGCAGGATGGGGGAGCTTCTGGAGGCAAATTCTCCCTATCGGCCGTCTTGTTATGGGTCCGTGCCCAGCATACTTGGTAAGTCTGGCCAGAGAAAGTGGAACAGAATTACAAAAATATTCATTTTTAATTCTGCGGTCTTCCCTTTCTGAATCGGTATTTTGGCTGTGCAACAAAAAGAAAGATGGAAAAGTACAACTCAAAGGCAAAACTCACTGGAGCTAAAGAAGAAAAATTACCACATTTGAGGTCTTTTTCCTCCCCCAAAGCCAGAGAGGGCCCTATTAGGGGAATATAAAATAATTCCTAAATCGAAAGCCTCTGCCAGGCGGGGGCCTCCCGGCATCTTTTGAATATGCTCCAAGAAAGTCAGTTCAGCATCTTCCAGAGCTGGACCTCCTCCTGACACACACACACACACACCGACCCCTTCAGTGGGGGGGGGGGGAAGTGGCATTTTCCCAACAGGTAAATTTCTACCTTCATTCCTGAGTGGATTTTTCAAAGGAGAAGGAAATGGGAGATGGGGAAATGTTTTTAACATTTTAACCGATTTGAGTTTTATAGTTTTAGTATGATTTTATATGTCTTCTAATTTTAGATGGTGAGCTGCTCAGAGTTGGTTGAAAGATGGGCGGCTGAACAAATTTATTCGTTTTATTTATTAAATGTATTTGCTGCTGTCTCGCTGCCAGACAACTCTCATACAAATGTTTTAAATAAATACAAATGCAATAAATGAATGAACGAATGAATGCCAGGCCAAGAATGGGGGATCCGCCTGGAGAGACCCGGGAAAACATTCTCTGTTGTTTTCGTCTGATAAGATCTGGAATACATTTTGCCCTCTGGTTATCTTGGATTACGAGTCCCATCCTCCCCAGCCAGCCTATTTTCCAGCTCATCTGCAGAATGAGGTGCTAGCGATGCTGCCCAGGCTCTTTGGAGGCCAGAAAGAAACTGAGGCTGGGTTGAACGCTTAACCCCCAAGAGGAGTGCCAGAACCAGGTTTGGGAAGGTCCCAAGAGACGCCCACCTGGGAGGCCAGGCTGAAGCTGCCACGCTAAAGATGAAGGAGGCACCTAAGCAAGGTGGACGATAGCCACGAATCTGAACTGGTCCGCTGCACACTCAGGGCTTCGTCCACTGAAGATCTGTGGCTCAACTCCACCAAAAGTTGGAGGGAGCTGCAGAAGTTGGAGGGAGACCCTCAACTGGTGGAAAGCACTCTGACGCCCAGGAGAAGTGGCTGCTGTGGCTGCGAGGCCAGGCTGAAGCTGCCACACTAAAGACGAAGGAGGGTGGGTGATAGCCAGGAATCTCCTCTACGAGATTAAACAGAACAAGAATAAAAGAGTTGGAAGGGACCTTGGAGGTCTTCTAGTCCAGCTCCTGTACCATTTCATGCCAATGGCTGTCCGATCTCTTCTCGAAGACCTCCAGTGATGGAGCAGCCACAATTTCTGGAGGCAAGCCATTCCACTGATCCCTTTGGGAGGTACATAACAAGGAACCGAGTCCTTAAGGAAATCAAGGAAAAAATCTCACCTGGACCAGATAAAAGAAGTTGGGCCTGAATACATGAGAATATCCTCCCCAAATCCCATCAGCAGCTACCAGACTTGTCAATCAACAAGGGAAGAGTAGCTGCAGGTCTTGTCAATCAACAAAGCCAGCATTTGGGGGGGGGGGGGATGAAAGAGGTCTTGAATCACACCCATTTTTGGAGTCTTTGTTGGATCCGTGCCTTCCGTCCTTCTGGCTAGTGCTGCCAGCCTAGTTGAGAAGGACTTGAGTGTGTGTGTTTGGGTGCTTGTGAAAAAGAGCAAATGTACTGTAATCAATAAAGTTGTGCTGAGGGATCCTTGGTGCTCTCTGAGCTTGCTTGTTTTCTTGCAAACATTTCATTACCCTAGCTAGGTAACGTCATCAATGTAAGAAAACAAGCAAGCTCAGAGAACACCAAGGACCCCTCATTTCAACCCTGAGTTACAAATCTTCTTCAAAGTTGTGCTGTTATTTTAAATCTACTGGGTCTACAGCAGGGGTCCCCAACCGGGCCGTGGCATGCCAGCAACCGGTCTGCACGAACAAGCAAAGCCCCATCTGCGGGATGCAGGCAGCACACAAAACCACGTACTCTCCGGTCCGCGGAAAAACCTCTCTCCACGGAACTGGTCCCTGGTGCCCAAAAGCTTGGTGACCTCTGTTCTACCGAACTGGCTGTGCCTCGCTGTAAGGGATTTCAGTGTGGCTGTTAACCTGGACAGTGAGTGTGTGAGTTAGCGAACATAGGAGCATGTGTAACACACCGAAGGGCAGGAAAGCCCCAGGGGGAGAGGGGGCTTCTGGGTGCTGGAAAGCCTGGCTGTGCATGAGGCGGCCGGGCGGGGGGGGGGGGAGAGATGCATCTCCTCTTCCTCTCTGATGTCTAGAAAGGTGGAATGACGCCCTGCTCTCCTTTCTTAGCAGTGCCAAATCCGCCCCTTTCCAGCCTGAGTCTCGTCCAGATCCACGCAGAAATACGGGGCTATAAATCCTCCATTCAAACCGATGAAAAGCCCATCGCTCTCCAGAGTCTGCCCCGTAAAAGCGAAGTCTTCCTTCTCTGCTGCCACATGAAAAAACTGGCAGCCTCTGGGCTGAACTGTTTAACTCTGAAAGGAAAACTTGGGGATTCTTTAAATGGGGAATTTCATCTCTCGTCTTTCTTGAAAGCCCAAAATACAGGCTGGAGAAGAATGACCCCCCCCCCAAAGGGGCTGCGGGAACCTTGCTGGGGGGGCGGGGGAGGGCAGAGGATGTGGGGAGATTGCAACGCTTGGGAGAATTGCTGCCCAGTTGGGGGATTTGGAGTCCAACTGCTAGAAAGTGGGGGGGGGGCTGCTATTTTGCAGCGAGGGGGGGGGCTGCTTCCTGGAAAACAGCGTCTTCATCAACTACAGCCCGAGACACCAGAGGGTCTTCCGGCGTATTTATTATTTATTTATGATTTTTTAAAATTGTTTACAGATAGTCCTTAACTTATAAACCACTCATTTAGCTCAAAGTTAAAACACCACTGAAAAAAGTGACTTAATGCCCGGTCTTTGCACTTAGCAGCCGCTGAGGCATCCTCATGGCCGTGTGATCAAAATTCGGGTGCTTGACAACCGGGATGTGTTTGTGACAGTTGTGGTGTCCTGGGGGTCAACGTGATCACCACTTGCGACCTTCCCAGCCGGCTTCCGACAAGCAAAGTCAATGGGGGAAGCTGGATTTGTTTAACAACCATACAATTCACTATAAGAGCCGCAGCGGCTTGCTTAACAACCGTAGCACCCAAAAAAAAAAAAGTTGTACAATTGGGTTCAATTCACTGAACACCTGTCTTGCTTAGGAACAGAAATTCTTGTTTCAATTGTGGTCGTAAGTCGACGACTGCCTGTATTAAGAAAATGTCCTCTGCGTGATTTGGAAGTGGACAGATTTGATGTGGGGGCTCTGTGGTTTTTAATCTCATTTTTGCAAGGGGAGATTTTTACTCCGGATTTTTATTTTTTAAATCTGGGTGTTGCAAATGGCTGCCGGCTGATTTTACTCGGCGTGAAGATCACCCGTGAATAAAGTAAATGAGCTTGGCCTCCGATTATGACACGGTCCCTTGAATATTAGCAGAAGGAGGGAGTCGGAAAGGAAAATAAAAGTCTGCAGGAAGCCAATTTTTGTTTTAACCTACCTCACTCCCGTGGGCTTTAGCTCACCTTTTCTCTTTTTTCACTACTGTTTGCCCCAGAGCCCCCTTACACACATCTGGAGGGGGCAGAATTAACAGAATAACAGAGTTGGAAGGGACCTTGGAGGTCTTCTAGTCCAACCCCCTGCTCAGGCAGGAAAAACTATACCATTCCAGACAAGTGGCTGTCTAGTTTCTTCTTGAAAATCTCCAGTGACGGAGCGCCCACAACTTCTGAAAATAAACCTTTCCATTGATTAATTGTTCTGACTATCAGGAAATTTCTCCGTAATTCTAGGTTGGTTCTCTCCTTGATTATTTTCCATCCGTTGCTTTTTGTCCTGCTCTCAAGTGCTTTGGGGAATAGTTTGACCCCCCCTCTTTTTTGTGGCAGCCCCTCAAATATTGGAACACTGGTTATCATGTCACACACACACACACCCCAGTCCTTCTTTTCATTAAATTAGACATCCCCAATTCCTGCAACCGTTCTTTATATTCTTACCAACCACCTTTTCTCTTGTCTGGGCCGTGTCTGCATGCAAAAACTTTCACACAGGATCAAAAAGGGCACTGGGTTTAAGTTGCCCTGAATTAATTAACTGGTGCAAATCCCGAGCCCCTTTAAAAAGCCCTTTGATCCTCACAACTTTGTTAAAAGGCAACTGTGACCGCTTGGGTGAAACATTAAGTAATCTTTTGCTTGTCACACCCATACCCAGGTGGCAATTAATGCTGAAAAGAGTTTTGACTTTTCTCTTTTTAATTTCAATAAGCGTTTTAAATAATAGAATATTAATATTTTTAATCATAGTATAGAAACATTACCACATTGATATCTGCATGGGAATAATACAATGCATTTTGTTTTACAACTTTGCAAAAAAAAAAAAAAAAGGAAGGAAACAAAAGCAGCTTTTGTGCCCACAAGCACAACCAGATCTGGCTTTGGAAGCGCAAGGTTTAGCTGTAGAGTAGAGGGAACATGAATCAATAAACTCTTGTGCAATTTTTTTTTAATCATTTGCAATCCTGATTAATTTTCATGGCTCCAAGTAGAGATTCACAGCAGATAGGACAACTGAGGGAGTGGGAGACTCTCAAGATGGGGTTAAAAACACCCCAGAAAGGAGGGAAGGAGCACGCAGGAACTGTGTTTCTACAATGGTCCGGTTACCACTGCGCGAAGCTGGGATCCCCAAATAAACTTATTATAAGGGGGTCCACCTATTCTCCAAAGCTCCTGAAGACAGATCAGAGAAGCAACGGGTGAAAACTAATCAAGGAGAGAGGCAACCTGGAACTAAGGAGAAATTTCCTGACAGTGAGGACAATTAATCAGTGGAACCGCTTGCCACCAGAAGCTGTGAGTGCTCCATCACTGGAGTTTTTTAAGAAGAGATTGAACAAACCATTTGTTTGAAATAGCAAAAGGTCACCTGCCTTGAGGAGGGGTTGGACTAGAAGACCTCTAAAGTCCCTTCCACTGCAGCCAAGAAATTAAAAGACGCTTGCTCCTGGGGAGGAAAGCTATGGCAAATTTAGACAGCATACTAAAAAGCAGAGACATCACCCTGCCAACAAAAGTACGTATAGTCAAGGCCATGGTTTTCCCAGTTGCAATGTATGGCTGTGAAAGTTGGACCATAAGAAAGGCTGAGCGCCAAAGAATGGAGGCCTTTGAACTATGGTGCTGGAGAAGACTCCTGCGAGTTCCTTGGACTGCAAGGTGATCAAACCGGTCAGTCCTAGAGGAGATCAACCCTGACTGCTCCTTAGAAGGCCAGATCCTGAAGTTGAAACTCAAGTACTTTGGCCACCTAATGAGAAGGAAGGACTCACTGGAGGAGAGCCTAATGCTGGGAAAGATGGAGGGCGATAGAAGAAGGGGACGACAGAGAATGAGGTGGCTGGATGGAGTCACTGAAGCAGAAGATGGTAGAGGACAGGAAGGCCTGGAGGAACGTTGTCCATGGGGTCGCGATGGGTCGGACACGACTTTGCAACTAACAACAAGAACAACAAAAGTCCCTTCCAGCTCTATTCTGATTGATTGAATAAACAAAGTTCATGGGACCTCAAGGCTGGCTGCTTCTCAGGAAGACCACCGGATCCAGCAACCCCTTCAAGGGCAGGAGGCAACAGAGGTGCCAGCCAGCCCCCCTCTGTCCTGTCCCCATTTAGGGATGCTCCCGGAAGCCTCCCCAGCCCAGTCGTGGGAGAAGGTGGCATTCACCGAGAGCGAGCTGGAGCAATCTGCCCCTTTCAGCTTTGGGGGATCTTGCCCATGAGGTTTGCACTAGGAGAGCCAAGCTCAGCCATAAATGAATCGGCAGCCCATTTTATGAATGGCCCAAACAATTAATTGCAGCTTCCCTTCCCCGTTCGGAGGGCACAAGTGTGTGTTTGCCAGCAGAGCCCATGCAAATAAAGGCAGAGGCCCCAGAGAGCTAAGAAACCCTTTTTATGCCCCTGTGCACAGAATAATTTATAGTGAGGCTTCTTTTCTCTCTTCCTGGGCACCGCCTGGGCTATTTCTCTCCGTGGCTGATTAGATCCTGCTTTCTGTGCTTTAAATTTTATTTTAAATTACCCTGTGGTAAGATGGGCAGCCGATAATTTTTCAAATAAATAAATAACATAAATAAATTGGGCCAAGATATAACGGTTGAGTAACATACTGGTGTGAGAAACAAATGAAATATCTTCAGTAATAGAAAACACACACACACACACAAGGAAGCATGAGGACTAGCATCATGGCATGCCACAGAAGCCGAGAAGGCTTCCTTTCGAGCCCTCCAACCCTGTCTTGGGCAGGGGAGCAACCTTCCTTGGAGAAACTTTGAGTTCTCCCAAAGCCAAAAACATCCAGGGTGCTCAGTATCACCCCAGGATTTGTTTTGGGGGGGGGGAGCTGACACTTCCGTGCTTCTGAAAAGAGGGAGATTAAGAGAGTCTGGACAGCCCACCCTCCCACTTCTATCTACAGAAGCAGCCCCTGAATTGGAGACAAAGCAGACAATCGGTTTCATTTAGCTGGCTAAATTCCAGCAACCAAGGTGCTGTTTAAAAAGTCTGCTTGGATACGAGGCCTGACCCAAATTCTAAAACTTGGCCAGAAAGAACATTTCTGAGATTCTTTTGTTTGGGGGGGAGGGGGGGAGGATAAACCACAATGAAACCCTGAGTGAGTCGGGCACACACAGAGGTTTTCAAAACAGACCAGAATACCAGAATACCAGAGTTGGAAGGGACCTTAGAGGCCCCTCTGGTCCAACCCCTTGTTCAAGCAGGAGACCCCATACCATTTCAGACAGTTAATTTGCTATGGAAACTGTAAATCTCAAAGCTCTGCAAAATCCACACAGAATGCCTAGACAAAAATTAAAAACAATATGGACTAGCTCCTTGCCAGGCTTTGAAATCTGTGTTTGGTACAATATGTTGACTTCTAATGCAAATACATCAGAAAGTGGAATTTCATGTTTATTAGAACCATTAAAGAATGTTCAAAAAGGGATGGCTACTAGATTTTTTTGGGGTCGATGATTTTATAAGAAATCTGAAGTTTCTTTGATTCATATCTTGTCCTCGACTTACAGCCATTTGTTTAGTGATCATTCGAAGTTACAACGGCACTGCAAAAATTGACTTAGCACCGTTTTTCACTCTTATGTCCATTGCAGCATTCCCCACAGTCAGGTGATCAAAATTCAGACTCTTGGCAACTGACTCGTATTTATGACGGTTTCAGCGTACCGGGATCACGGGATCCCCTTTTGCGACCTTCTGACAAGCAAAGTCAGACAATGGGGGAAGCTGTTAATAGGAAAAAAAGAGATCCATATATTAACTGGATAGAACGTAAAAAATTAATCCAGTCCTTGACCTTATTCTTAACCCCAGATGATACGGAAAGAAATGGATCGTCCTTTCATTTTTAGAACACGGAAATGTTTCAAGAATAAACTACACACTCACATCCTGGATCCATTGTTTAAAAGGAAGAGGATGAGTTTCTGTACAAATGATTAAAATTGCCCTTTGTTGTTCCCTGGCAGGCTGGCGCCAAAGCTCCTCATCGGAGGAAGAATTCCACAGAGTATTTCAAGAACATACTTCAACCTGACATAAAGTTGCTTTATTATTAGACGCCTTGCCAAGACTGCAGGGCTGCAGGCAGTGATCGCAAACCAAAACAAGGCTATAGAGGAAGTCCTCAACTTACGACCACAATTGAGCCCAAAATTTCTCTCGCAAAGCGAAACATTTGTTAAGTGAATTTTGCCCCATTTTACCACCTTTCTTGCCACAGTTGTTAAGCGAATCAGTGCATTTGGCAAGTCAGTAACACGGTTGTTAAGTGAGTCTGGCTTCCCCACTGCTTGTCAGAAGGTCGCAAAAGCGGATCACGTGACCCCGTCATAAATATGAGTCAGTTGCCAAGCCTCTCGATTTTGATAATAAGTCACCTTTTTCGGTGCCATTGTAATTTTGAACAGTCACTAAATTAATGATCGTAAAGTTGAAATCTACCTGTAATCGTTGCCTGTTTGGTAAGATATTGTATTTCACTATTAAATACACCACCTCAAAAACCAAGATCATGGTCGTCAGCAAACAACCCGTTAACTTACCACCAGTAAATTCAGAAGGAACACCACTGGAAAAAGTTGAAAGGATCACGCACCTCGGTTCTAATTTACATGAAAGCTGGGACATGACCGCTGAAGTAAAGACAAGGATAGAGAAAGCTCGAACAGCATTCTTCAAAATGAGAAAGGTCTTCTGCAGTCACGACATAAGCCTAAGACTGAAAATCAGGCTTGTCAGATGCTATGTTTTTTCTATCCTGCTCTATGGAGTAGAGAGTTGGTCTCTGACAGAAGGCCACCTGAAGAGACTAGAAGCATTTGAAATGTGGATTTACAGGCGGCTGTTACGTATAAGCTGGATTGACAAAATCAGAAATGAGGGGGTGATAAGCCGCCTGGGAAAGCCGAGGGAAATCATCAAAACAATTAAAAAACGAAAGTTAGAATATTTCGGACATGTGATGCGACACCCAGAAAAATAGGACATACTCCATTTAATCCTCCAAGGAAAGATTGAAGGCAAACGAGGTCCAGGCAGAAGAAGAACATCATGGCTTCAAAATCTAAGGGACTGGTTTGGACAAAACTCAGCAGCACTTTTTCATGCGGCTGCTGATAAAAACAGGATCGCCAACATGATTGCCAAAGTCCGATAACGGATATGGCACAAGAAGAAGAATTAAATACACACGCCCTCACACACACACAAACACACACACACGTACATACTTTTTGAAAATCTTCCTTTGATGGGCTTTCCTAACGGTGCCCCATCACTGGAGGCTTTCAAAAAGAGACTGGACAGCCATTTCCCTGGAATGGTTGGACTAGAAGACCTCCAAGGTCTCTTCCAACTCTGTTAGTCTATGTTCTGTGTTCTAACAGCGCAGCAACCCTGTGTTTCTCAGTCTCAGCCACTTTAAGAAGGGCAGACTTCAACTCCCAGAATTCCCCAGCCAGCATGCTGGGAGCTGAAGTCCACATCTAAATTATGCTTGGCTGGGGAATTCTGGGAGTTGAAGCCCGCCCATCTTGAAAGTCTCTGAGACTGAGAAAGAGAAGCTTTAACCACCCAGGATGGATTAAGTGACACTGATAAAGCATGGCATTTCCTGGAAAAAATTCTGACCGGCAGATCGTTCTATGAATGAGAAGTGCCAAGCCGAAGGGGGGGAGGGAGGATAGATTTAAGATCTCCCCTCCCCAAAAGACCAAAGGAAGAGCCGTCTCTGCTGCCTTTTTCCCACAGCTGCAAACTTGAGCTGGACAGAAGCTGCCACCCACCCCACTGGCTCCATAAATTTTGCTCTGCCAAGCCTAACAAAGCAGTCTGCCTTCAGCCCCCCGGGCAGTTCCCATGGCACTTTTATAGGCCTTTTAATTGCAAACTGTAGTAATTGCGCAGCAGCCCCAAGGCCTGGAGTAAGCTTTACACAGAAAGGGGAAGGGTGGTCCACCCTTCAGCCCCCCCCCCCCGCAGCCCTCTGGCTACCTGCCAGAGAGAGAGCCTTGAATGGACAGCTTGTTGGGGGGATCAGGGTGGGGGGTGGCCCTTGTGCCCCAGAAGCATCCAGGGACGGTGGGGAGCCGCTTACTGGCAGGCCTTGCACGTTCTCAGAATTTTTTCCCCATTATGTTCTTTTTGGAGAGCACCGTTTTTCTTCGGTGGGCAGCCAAGTGGTAAATCTGGTCTGCTAGCTAGGACCGTTTCCATCTCTAAAATGCTCAACGAGTGTGCATGGGTGTGGTATGTGGGGAGGGGGGGAAACTGAGCTGTGGCCACCTGCCTAGAAAGTGCACAAGTAGGACACTGCAACAGAAGACACAAGCAACACATGCAACACACGTGGCCAGAATTACACAATTGCTCTCTGGCCTTTCCATTTCCTCAACTGACAAGAGGCAGTGGGCTGACCAGTGGGTCACAGAGGCTGGCTGGCAGAGTGACACCTTTGTGGCCAAGAAACATGTGCCTACACACTTCCCCTCCTAGGGCAGAAAGCTCCATGGGGAAGCAGAATCACAGAACAACAGAATAACAACACAGTAATAACAGAATAACAGAGTTGGAAAGAACCTTGGAGGTCTTCCAGTCCAGCCCCCTGGTCAAGCAGGAGACCCTGTACCATTTCAGACAAATGGCTGTCCAATCTCTTCTTGAAAACCTCCAGGGATGGAGCACCCACAACTTCTGGAGGCAAGCCGTTCCACTGGTTAACAGAATACCAGAGCTGGAAAACCCCTTGGAGGTCTTCTAATCCAACCCTTGGACTAGGTGTTTAGTCCAAGGGGGTTGGACTAGAACACCTCCAAGGTCCCTTCCAGCTCTATTCTGATTGAACCCCTTGCTCAAGCAGGAAACCCTGTACTATTCTGGAAAAATGGCTGTCCAGTCTCTTCTTGAAAGCCTCCAGTGATGGAACACCCACAACTTCTGGAGGCAAGTTGTTCCGCTGGTTAATTGTTCTCACTGTCAGGAAATTTCTCCTTGTTCTAGGTTGCTTCTCTCCTTGATTAGTTTCCATCCGTTGCTTCTTGTGCAGCCATCAGGTGCTTTGGAGAATAGATGGACCCCCTCCTCTTTGTGGCAGCCCCTCAGATATTGGAACGCTGCCATCATGTCACCCCCTAGCTACCTTCTCCAGCAACATGGTGTCATGGCGGGTGCTTTTTCAAACCGTAAGCAGGAGAATGGACAAAGATGACGATCAGTTTGGAGATGAAGTCCTGTGAAGAACATTCTGCCATTCCCATGATTTCTCTAAGTCAACAAATATGCAATTAAGTTTGTTCCTTACTGTCATATATTTCTCAGTGTGCTCTCCGAATATGAAGAGGGAAAAAAAAGGAGTGGTGGAAGAACTGTCAGAGCAGACCCATAAAAATGATGAGGTGCTTGGAGGGTAAAGCCTACAAAGAGCAATTAAAGCAACTGGGCACGTTGAGTTTCCGTTGAGTAGGCTAAGGGGAGGCATGAGAGCTGTCTCGCCCCCCACACAAAGGGCTGTCATGGAGAAGGGGATGCAGACCGATGCTCCATAGTTCTTGAAGGCAGGACAAGGACCAACAGATGGGAGACCTTTTGCAGGAGATCCAGACTCAGAAAGAGGAATTTCCTAACCTTGAGAGCTATTTGGCAGCGGAACAGCTGCCTTCTGGAGTCCTGGGTGCTCCATCGTTGAAAGTTTTTGTTACGGGTTCTTCTACGTATGCCCAAGTCATTGGGGTTCTTGATATTTTCTGCGCTTGGTTGTTTTCTTGAAGGCATTTCATTGCCTAACTAGGTTGCTAGCACTGAGGATGTTACTTAGCTGGGTCATGAAATGTCTGCAAGAAAACTACCAAGCCCAGAGAGCATCCTGCTCCTCCTCCTCCTCCTCCCTTTCCTTCTCCTTTCTCTTCCTCCTCTTCTTCCTCTTTTCAACCCCCTCCTTTCCAGTACTGATGTTACCTAGTTGGATCATGAAACGTCTGTAAGAAAACCACCAAGCTCAGAGAGCACCAAAGGACCCCTTAGTTCTCCTCCTCCTCCTCCTCCTCCTCCTCCCAATCCCCCTCCCTTCTAGCTCTGATGATGCTACCTAGTTGGATCATGAAACGTCTGCAAGAAAACCACCAAGCTCAGAGAGCACCAAGAACCCCTTAGTTCTCGTTCTCCTCCTCCTCCTCCTCCTCCCAATCCCCCTCCCTTCTAGCTCTGAAGATGCTACCTAGTTGGATCATGAAACGTCTGCAAGAAAACCACCAAGCTCAGAGAGCACCAAAGGACCCCACAGTTCAACAGCGACAAAGATTCTCTTCTATCAATACCCAATTCAGTGGGTTCCAAAACACAAGAGACCTCACGCAACAACACAGACAACACGCTCACAAGTATACACATGGTAGCACTCACTGTTCACCACTACTTCCTTCCCTACTGCTACTACACCTACTATTACTGTAATAACAGCGTAAATACTGTAAAAATACAGTAGTAGAAATTACTCCTGGAGAAACAGAAATCAAAGAAACAGATAAGCACAGGTAGTCCTTGATATATGACCATGACTGAGCCCAAAAGTTCTGTTGCTAAGCGAGACAGATAGGTGAGTTTTGTCCCATTGTACAACCTCCTTGCCACGGCTGTTATGTGAATCACTCTGTTGTTAAGCTAGCAACATGGTCGTTAAGCGAACCCGGCTTCCCCCTTGACAATGCTTGTCAGAAGGTCGCAAAAAGTTGATCACGTGACCCCAGGACGCTGCGACTGTCATAAGTATGAGTCAGTTGCCAAGCATCTGGATTCTGATCACGTGACCACGGTGCAGTGATCATGTGAAAAACGGTGATAAGTCGCTTTTTTTAGTGCCATTGTAACTTTGAACAGTCACTAAACGAACTGTTGTAAGTCAAGGATTACCTGTATGAACAGACCCAGAGCAAATAGGTTTGACTTCCTGCCTCCAGAACACCAAGATACTTTCCAGGCACCCCTGTTTTCTGATTTTAAAAACAAGCAGCCCCATAAACTCCACACCTTGGGCTGCAATTTCCCCTGAGCTAAATCTGCCCATTCACCAAAGACGTTAATTTTTTTGGCCGCTTCTGGAAAAATAAACAAGAGTCACAGAGGCATCACCTTACACAGGGAATCAGCTGACTGCTCTGGCATTCTCCAGGAGGCAGCGCAAAATTCATTATTTACAGGATGCATTTGCATCTGTGCAGGTCTGTTTGGTTGGCAGTCAGAAAATCTAAGCTGGCTGTTTTTGAAAGCACTTTGCCTATTGAAAGAGGAAGGAACAGCAAGTCAACAAAAAGAAAGGAAAAAAGGAGGAAGAACAAAGAAAGGAGGAAGGAGGGGAAAAAATAAAGCAAATGAACAGGATACCCCAAAGGTGCTTTTTAAAGAGGAAAACTGGACTTTGACTTTTGAAAAAGCACCTTTCGGACAACCATGATCTGAATGACTGAGAATTTGGAAGCTGATCAAAGAGAGAAGCAACCTGGAATTAAGGAGAAACTTCCTGATAGTGAGGACAATCAACCAGTGGAACAGCTTACTCCCAGAAATCGTGGGCGCTCCATCGTTGGAAGTTTTTAAAAAGAGACTGGACAGTCATCTGGCTGAGATGGTATAGGTCCTCCTGCTTGAGCAGGGGTTTGGACTAGAAGACCTCCAAGGTCCCTTCCAGCTCTATTCTATTCTATTCTATTCTATTCTATTCTATTCTATTCTATTCTATTCTATTCTATTCTACTCTACTCTACTCTACTCTACTCTACTCTACTCTACTCTACTCTACTCTACTCTACTCTACTCTACTCTACTCTACTCTATTCTCCATAGACAAAATTAAGGGGAAGAAGGAGGAAGATAAAAGAAAATTAACAGAAAGGAAGGAAGAAGGAGGAAGGAAGGAAAAAAAGAAAACAGGCCCATGCTGTTTCCCAGGGATATTCAGAGAAAACCAGACCCTCTGCCCTCTCCTTCTCACCCTCCATAAGTCCTCTCTGTCTTCTACAGGTCACGGAGAGCTCTACAAATATCCTCTCGGCTCACACGTCTGTCTTCTCACCAAGACAGCAGGCATTTCTAAACATTTTGTTGCAAAATAACACGGGGGAAAAAACCCAAGAGGATTTAAGGAGACTTTAATGACTAACCAAGAAGCCAGCCAAGAAAAACTCTTGCTAAATTATCTGTGCTGTCTTGAGCATGTCACTGACAGGAGTTGCTAGATTTGGCTGTCCCAATCCGCTCTCGGGTCAGGCCTGCTCAGGGTCTGAATGAAAGGCCAAGCAGGGCTTCATTCCAGGGGCTGTTGGCTAGTCGGACAAATACAACACAACAACTCCTAGGCAACCCTCGGCAATTCCTTTACCCAGGAAACTGCATGGGCGACTCAGGGCCAAATGCAAAGTGAGGAAGTTATATTCTTGGGCAGCAAGAATATTTTTCTTTTCTCCCTCTTTTCCTCTGCTGATTCTCCCATTTCAGTTCCCTCTCCCCTTATTTGCTTCCAAGAAAAATTCCCTTATTTTCCCCACCACAACAACTCTGCGAGGTGGGTTGGGCGGTGAGGTATACGGCAGCAGCCAAAAAGGCCAATGCAGTCCTATGTTGCATTAACAGAGGGATAGAATCAAGATCAGGTGAAATGTTAGTACCGCTTTACAAGGCCTTGGTAAGGCCACACTTGGGATACTGCATCCAGTTTTGGTCGCCATGAGGTAAAAAAGATGTTGAGACTCTGGAAAGAGTGCAGAGAAGAGCAATAAAGATAATCAGGGGACTGGAGGCTAAAACATATGAAGAATGTTGCAGGAATTGGGTATGGCTAGCCCAGGGGGTAGGCAACCTTGGCTCTTTTATGACTCGTGGACTTCAACTCCCAGAATTCCTGAGGCAGCCATGCTGAGGGGAAAGGGAGAGGTTTCCAAGCTGAGCCATGCTGGCTCAGGAATTCTGGGAGTTGAAGTCCACGAGTCATAAAAGAGCCAAAGTTGCCTACCCCTGGCCTAGCCTATCAAAGAGAAGATTATGGGGGAGATAACTATTTTCCATACTTAAGGGGCTGCCACAAAGAAGAGGGGGGTCCACCTATTCTCCAAAGCACCTGAAGGCGCAACGGATGGGAACCAATCAAGGAAAGAAGCAACCTGGAACTACGTAAGAAGGAATTTCCTGACAGTGAGAACAATTAATCAGTGGAACAAGCGGTTTGCCTCTAGAAGTTGTGGGTGCTCCAATACTGGAGGTTTTCAAGAAGTGATTGGAGAGTCATTTGTCCAGAATGGTTGGGTCTCCAGTTCGAGCAGGGGGTTGGACTAGATGACCTCCAAGATCCCTTCCATTATTCTATGTTCTAAATGAGAGTGGGGGGACTGGCCCAGAGTCACCAGCTGGCATTTATGCCTAAAGCGAGACTAGCATGTTTTTTATGATGTACATCATCCAGCATCACTGGTTGAGATGGGCAGCTACGGAAATCAGTCAATCAAATAAATAAATAAATAAAAGTGACATATCCATCAGTTCACCATCAGAAGCCAAGCACAGCCGGAGGGATTCTCTGTATTTCATCCTGAAGGTGCCACGTGGCTCTGGATAGATTTGGTTAAAAAAAAAATAAGGATAGCAAAACATGGTTACTTTCCTACCACCATATAGGATGGGGTGTGTGGAACTATGGCCCTTTTATGACCTGTGGACTTCAACTCCCAGAATTCCTGAGCCAGCATGGCTGGCTCAGGTATTCTGGGAGTTGAAGTCCACAAGTCATAAAAGGGCCGTTGTTCCCCACCTCTGATGTAGGAGGAGAGCCAGGTTACTCTACACAGGAAAAAGATCAGATCTGTAACCCTTTTTCCAACTAACAAACTGCAGCTAAACTATCTGAATAAAATTTACTTGGTTGGACAACGGGCTATAGACTCCCTCTGATCTTTTCCCCCCTGCGGCTTGAAAGTGCAGCGGCCACAGTTAAGAGGCTGCATTCCCACAAATGCTATTTTCTCAGCTAGTTTTGTTCAGAGAAACCTGCTTCCAACCGCAAGGCTTACATCTTCTGCAGCCAGCAGCAAAAAGTGCCAAAAGGACTAAGCCAGATCTGGAGACGGACGCCAGACTTCATTAGATTCACAAGGCCATCGAAACGATGCAAGATAAACTATCCTAAAACTCTACCTATGGTGCAAGAAAACGTATTTCCTAAACTGCAAGCTGGGGTTGGAGTAGAAGACCTCCAAGGTCCCTTCCAACTCTGTTAGTCTGTTATTCTTTTGTTGTTCTGTTTTCTTGAATTTTTCCTTTTCACATAACCACAACTGTTAATTTACAAGAACTGCCCCCTCCCACTTGCTCTCCGAGACACATTGATGTGTGTCACCCTCTACAAAGGCACCAGGAATAGAATAGACCTGGAAGGGATCTTGGAGGTCTTCTAGTCCAGCCCCCTGCTCAAGCAGGAGAACCGTCCTATACCATTTCAGACAAGTGACTGTCTAGTCTCTTCTTAAAAACCTCCAGTGATGGAACGCCCACGATTTCTGGAGGCAAGCTGTTCCACTGATTAATTCTCCTCACTGTCAGGGAGTTTCTCCTTAATTCCAGGTTGCTTCTCTCCTTGATCAGTTTACAACCATTGTTTCTTGTCCTGCACTCTGGTGCTTTGGAGAATAATTTGACCCCCTCTTCTTTTTGGGCGTAGGGCCACCCACACCAGCCATCACTTTCTTCCCAGCTGCTCCTGTCAACTATTTTTTTTTTTCCTGACCCATAAAAATGTGTGGCTGGATTTCAAAGCAAAGATGCACCCTCAGTTTCAAAGATCTCTGCATTTAATAAGTTTCATAAATAATAATTCTTCCCGTGGGGGCAAATGCTCTACCTGAGAACCCTGCCCACTCTTGTAGCTGCAGTGGAACCCGACCAGTGCTTGCAATTATTCTGGCTGCAGGATCCACTTAGGAGCTTTTCGTAGCTGAGAGGCTCAAAATGGGCTTGAGTTAAAGGCACAATGGTGGTGATATTATTGCTCTTTGTCCCTTAGTCACCAGTGTTTCGTGCAGTTTGAAAAACCTTTCTCTAAGACAGTGTTTCTTAAAGTATAGTCCTAGGACCCCTGAGGGTTCCTGTGACCCTCTCAGGGCGGCCCACAAAATCAAAATTATTTGCCAGATATTAATTTAATTTTTTTTAAAACAATGACACTTTTCTCACTGTTTTAATGCAGTGGTTCTCAACCTTTTCTTCATCATGGACCCCTTATAAATACCGTTTGTGGCCACGGATCCCCAAGATTAATTTAACATTTAAATCGTAACATTTTTTTCAAGCCTTTGCAGACCTCCTTGGACAAACATTGCAGCCCCCCCCCTCGGGGGGTTCTACGGACCAGAGGTTGTGAACCACTGTTTTAATGTATTCAAAATATAGTTTTTTTTAATGAATAATATTTTATCTGTTCATATCGAATGGGTTTCATATTCTTATTTTTTTCGTGATTCAAAAAAAAACAAATGTTCTACAAATGCATGCATTTTGATTTTTAATACAGCACACATCGATGACTATAGCCCCTGCAAATAAAAGCTCTTCTGGGGCCCTCCATAATTTTTAAAAGTGGGGAGAAGTCCTGAGAGGAAAAGTAATTAAGAAACACTGCTTTAGACCAATCACTGGGCTTTGCTGAGTATTGAGATAACTCTGTAATTTTCCCACTGCAAAAAATGATCCCCTGCAATACGTATGCAAAAAAATATAAATAAATCAGGAGTCTGGTAGCACTTTTTCCATTATTATTTTTTTAAATTTGAAAGGTATAACCTTTCATGAACTGTAGCTGACGCCTTTTGATAAAAATTTGTCAAAAAAGATGTTTCTAGATTCCTGTGGTTTTTTTTTTGGCCATTGAAGACTATCAGCCTTCTTCCTCCAAAACCTGGGGGGGGGGGGAGAGAATCAACGGGATGGGAAAGTCATCTTTTCAGGAAGGTATTTTCCCTTGCTGATCTTTCCTCCACAATTCTTGAGACATTTGTAGGAAGCTAGAAGTTTCCTGGGGGGAAAAGTTCTTGCAATGCTGCCTCAGCCCATCTTCAAATCTACAGTAAATCAGTTACCCTTTCCTCCTGTTTCATACAATGGAAATTCAAACTGGGGGAAAAAGCCCTGCGTCAATTAAGCTTCATGCTGTACAGTTCTTTTCCATGTCCTCACAAACTTGTTAGATGGGGAAATATTTCCCAGATCCCTCAAAGGGCTCCCGGAGAATACCAGGAGAAGGGGAACGGGAATGAGAACAAGAAGGAGGGGAAGGGGAGGGAAAGGGAGGGAGGGAGGGAGGGAGAGAAGGAGGTGGGAGGGAGGGAGGGAGGGAGAGAAGGAGATGGGAAGGAAAGGAAAGGAAAGGGGAGGAAAGGAAAAGAAAGGAAAGGGGGAGTGTAGGAAGGAGGTAGGGAAGGAAGGAGGGAGGGAGAGAGGAAGGAAGGAAGGAAGGAGGGAGGGAGGGAGGGAGAGGAAGGGAGGAAAGAAAAGAGAGGAAGGGACGGAAAAGAAAGAAGGAAGGAAGACGATTGGTCCAGTAAACTTTTCCCACTGCTTAAAGCAAAGGAGTCCGAAACCGTCCCGGTCAACTTGCCCACTGACTCAGCCCGACCCGACAGGAGAAGCCGGACAATGAACGGAAAGGAAGCAGCGGGCAGTAAAAGAGCCGCAGTTGCCTTCACGCCGCTCGGAGCGGCGAAGCGAGCCGGGTCAGCCCCGACGGTCCCGTCCAATAGACCAAACGAAGCCGCCTCTACTCGGTCACCTTCGCCCCGCTTCTCTCCGGAGGGTCCCGCTGCCCAAGAGGCGAACCCGGGCCGGGAAAAACCTTGCAGGAGAGCCCCGGAGACCCCTGCCCCACCGACGCCTGGTCCGGGGACCCTGGTGGCTCCGGTCCCTCCGCGCACTTGGAGGGCGCCACCTTGGCGCAGGACCTCCGAGGCTGGCGGGGGGGGCGCCTTCGCTTTCGGCCTGCAGCCCCCCCGGACCGGCTTGGCAGCCGAGCGTCTCCGGCAGGGGGGCTTAAAGGGCTCCCTCCCCCAACCCGGGAGGCTGCAACTTTTCCCCCGCAGCGGAACGGCCGGAGAGGCTCCGGGGAGGCGGCCACACTTCGGGACCCCAGTCCGGGCTGCTGCCCCATCCAACCATCCCCGGGAAGCTTCGAGCGCCTCCGCCCGCCGCCCCGGCGCTACCTTCAGCTGCGGCGGCTCCGGCGGCTCTCCATGGCCCGCGCCCGACGGACCCGGCGGCTCTTCCCGCGGGCTGCCCGGAGCCCCCAACGGGCCCGGCCGCCTCCGCTCCGCTCCGCGCCGTCCGCAGAAGGGCGAGTTGGCGCTGCCCCCCGGGCTGGCTCCAGGCGCAGGGCGGCCCCGGCGGGGTAGCGGACGGCGGAGCAAGCAAGGCGGGCACTGGTCTCCGTTCAGCCCCGCCAGACCTTTCCCGTCCGGCGTCGCCAAGTGCTGCGAGCTGGCGCTGCCCCCTTCCCTCCGCCGAACCCCTCCTGGGCTGCCGGGGAGGAGCCGCCGGGGGCGTCTCTGCGGGCGGGGGCAGGAGGGCGCCCTCCCCCTTCTCCTCCTCCTCCTCCAGAGGGCAGCGAAACTTCTCCAGCCTTTCCGCGCGCCGGGAGAGAGTCGCAAGACCCCCCCTTCTCCCCACCTGGGGAGGGGGCAGCGCTTTCCAGCCAGGCGCTTTTTTTCCCCGCCGCTGCCGCCAGGCAAAGCCCTTCAGGTCTTCTGTCGAGCCTCTGCAGGTCTCTCTCTCTCTCCCCGTCCGTCCGTCCACCCACCCTTCTCTTCTAGAGGGACTTTGAGCACCATACAGATAAAACGTTAAAAACATAAAAACGGAATATAAATATTATTTATAAATATAAAATATTAATTTTTGGTTGCTACAACCAGATCCCATGCAGGGGGCAGGCTGGGGTCCACCAGGTGCGCTAGAAAAAACAAGCCTGGGAAACTGCAGTCATCCACTTAACAAGCCAGGCTGTGTTTTTGACAGGGATTAAAGAACCTTCCTTTGACTAGGATCCCAATCCAGAGGGTTAGGATTGCCGGTAAAATCTACTGCATGCCCCGAAGCCAAGCACAGGACAAAGTCCATACATTTCTGGGAAGTAGTAAAATCAGTGGTGGGATTCAGCTAGATCGCACCACTTCGGCAGAACCGGTAGCTAATTTTTTGTTGCCTAGGCCCAGAATGGGCTTCTGGAAGCGGCATCCACACAGAGAACCGGTTGTTCACATATTTGAATCCCACCACTGATAAATACTCCAACCGAGGGTGACTACTGCAAAATCCCAAATTAAAGTTCTGCATTTGGGGCCACTGGCACAACAAAGCCAGACAGAAAAACAGCCCAGATACCCAGTTGCCAGAAGCCACCTGAGCGATGTTGGCACCAGACTGGCACAATTGCTGTGCAAAGAAAGCTCTGCTCATTCCTGCATTTCCTCCAAGTAGTAAGCATCAAAAGCTCCACACGCTTCCTTAGGATCTCTACGCCCTGCCATGCAGCAGAAGACGGGGACCTCGGTTGTAAAGGACATACAACAGATGCCAGATGCAGAAATGGGATGGGAGGCTACACTCCTGGGAGTGGAAAGTGCATTCTGCAGCAAGCATGGCCGGCCCCAGCCCAGCCTAACAGGCACCTGGATCAGTTTTTTGAAGGGCTGCAGAAACTCAACTAGCCAGCAGGCATGCAGCAGGAGGATATTTTTTTAATTCTTATTTATACTTCATATTTCTTAACCACCCACCTTCTTAAAAACCTCCAGTGATGAAGCACCAGCAACTTCTGAAGGCAAATTATCCCACTGATTAATTAACAGAATAATTCAGTGGGAAGGGACCTTGGAGGTCTTCTAGTCCAACCCCCTGCTCAGGCACAAGACCATTTCAGACAAATGGCTGTCCAGTCTCTTCTTAAAAGCCTCCGGTGATGAAGCACCCACAACTTCCACAGGCAAATCTTTCCACTGATTAAATGTTCTAAGTGTCAGGAAATTCCTCCTTAGTTCCAGATTGCTTCTCTCTTTGGTACGTTTTCATCCGTTGCTTCTTGTCTTGCCAGGTTCTGCTAATTTCTTTTACTTGGTGAAATGCAAATAAGTAGCTAACAGATATGTATTAATTGCATCTGGACCGCCTAGCATTTAAAGTGTTTATCATCCCGCTAGTTACATTCACACAGCACAGCCAGCCAGGTCAGAGAAAACCCTCTGGGATGCATTCACACAACATGCGAGGTTGGTTTAGCAGTGGTTCATTTTCCTTTCCTGATTTAGTGTATTACGCTGGCTCTCCCTGCTTGGCTGTGACTCAGTGTCCTGTGTGGATCCGGAAAACAGGACGACAAGCCTGTGAGCAAGTTAAATGTGCTTTGCTGGTGCCGTAACTGGATTACTGTAATCTTTACAAGCAGGCCTGCAAAGGTCAGGCTCCTTAATCTTCAAGGAGCTGCTCAGATCCATTCTGGAGACATAGCAGGCAATAAATTTAGCCCGGACTTCAAAGCCAACCCTAGCCACCCTTCCTCAGTCCCTGGGATAATCCAATAGCTGTGTGAACCCCCTGCGCTCATTCAGGGCCGTTAAAGAGCCTCAACTGTCCTCAACTTACAGCCATAACTGGGACCAGCATTTCTGTGGTTAAGCAACATGGTTGTTGAGTGACTCATGCCTGATTTTATGACCTCGTTTGTCAAGATTGTTAAGTGGATCACTGCAGTTGTTAACTGAATTATCAGGTTGTTGAGTGAATCCAGTTTCCCCCATTTAACTCTGCTCGTTGGAAACTAGTCTGGAGATTGCAAACAGCGATCACGTGACCCCGGGACACCACAAC
Organism: Azemiops feae; assembly: GCA_023970755.1. NCBI lineage: Eukaryota > Metazoa > Chordata > Lepidosauria > Squamata > Viperidae > Azemiops > Azemiops feae. The sequence continues at coordinate 249,247 of JALGBA010000931.1, read as the reverse complement.
CATCATAAACAAATGCCAGTTGCCAAGCACCAAATTCAGATCACGTCACCCTGGAGATGTGGTGATGATTGTTAAGTGTGAGGAAAAGTCACTTTTTTTCATGTCGGTGTAACTTCACGTGGTTGTTAAAGAAATGATTGTAAATCAAGGACTGTCACCACTGAGCCGAAATTTTCCGTTGCTAAGCGAGACAGTTAAGTGAATTTTGCCCCGTTTTACGACCTTTCTTGCCACAGTTGTTAAGTGAATGATTGCAGTTGTTAAGTGAGTAACACGGTCGTTAAGTGAACCTGGCTTCCCCATTGACTTTGCTTGCCAGAAAGTGGGCAAAAGGCAGTCACGTGATCCCGGAATACGGCAAACATCGTAAGTGCGAGTCAGTTGCCAAGTAACTGAAGTTTGATCACCTGACTATGGGGCTGCTGCAACGGCCGTAAAGGGTGAAAAACCGTGCTGTCATTTTTTCAGGGCTGTTGTATCTTTGAACAGTCACTAAATGAAACGTTGTAAGTCAAGGACTATGTGTATTTATGGATTTACGTTCCGCCTTTATTTTTATAAATAGCTCAAGGTGGTGAACATTGTTGCCTCTGTTTTAGATGCTCCGTGCAGGAGACCCTCTCTTTGGGCAGAAGGGTAGACTTGAATTTGGGGGAGGGTGCAGTTGTTGTTGTTAGTTGGGAAGTCGTGTCGGACCCATCGTGACCCCATGGACAACGTTCCTCCAGGCCTTCCTGTCCTCTACCATCTTCTGGAGTCCATTGAAGCTCACGCCTACTGCTTCAGTGACTCCATCCAGCCACCTCATTCTCTGTCGTCCCCTTCTTCTATTGCCCTCCATCTTTCCCAGCATTAGGCTCTTCTCCAGTGAGTCCTTCCTTCTCATTAGGTGGCCAAAGTACTTGAGTTTCAACTTCAGGATATGGCCTTCTAAAGAGCAGTCGGGGTTGATCTCCTCTAGGACTGACCGGTTTGATCGCCTTGCAGTCCAGGGGACTCGCAGGAGTCTTCTCCAGCACCATAGTTCAAAGGCCTCAATTCAATAAGAAAGGCTGAGCGCAAAAGAATTGAGGGTGCAGTGGTGGGATTCAAATATGTGAACAACCGGTTCTCTGTGTGGACACCGCTTCCAGAAGTCCATTCTGGGCCTGGGCAACAAAAAATTAGCTAGCGGTTCTGCCGAAGTGGTGCGATCTAGCTGAATCCCACCACTCTATCTATCTATCTATCTATCTATCTATCTATCTATCTATCTATCTATCTATCTATCTATCTATCTATCTATCTATCTATCTATCTATCTATCTATCTATCTATCTATCTATCTATCTATCTATCTATCTATCTATCTATCTATCTATCTATCTATCTATCTATCTATCTATCTATCTATCTATCTATCTATCTATCTCTATCCATCCATCCATCCATCCAGTGGTGGGATTCAAATAAGTGAACAACCAGTTCTCTGTGTGGACGCCGCTTCCAGAAGTCCATTCTGGGCCTGGGCAACAAAAAATTAGCTACCGGTTCTGCCGAAGTGGTGCGAACTGGCTGAATCCCACCACTGGGAGGGTCTCTCCTTAGATACCTCTTAAATAGGGCAGGGTTTGAACCTCCAAGCTCTTGACAATTCCAAGAAGTGATAAAAGTCCCATTTGAAAGCATTTGGGTTCCTTTCTTCTTCTTACAGAGCCCGAAAAGCTGGACAGATGCCTCCCGGCAGGATACACAGACCCAGCTGGGCCTTGGACCCCAGGCCCCCTCTTGGTACCAGCCCCCCTTTTTTTCCAAAGCCAGCATCCCGCTCTTTTGCATTGCTTCCCTGCCCCGGGAGTCCGTCCTGCATTCCAGCAGCACAAAACAGCCTCCTGGCCAGCCTGCAAAAAGCTGGCTTTGCAGACAAAAGGCCCTTTCGGTCTCCTTGGCATTCCAAGGGAACGTTGGCAGGGAAGCCAGCCTGAAAAAGGTGGGGCAGTGGACCGGGTTCAGGGATTGCCAGGGCCATTTCACCTCTTCATTCCCAGACCTTGAGGAGGAAAGAGGCCATACCCCTCCCCAGCCATACCCCAGATCTGCCATCACCACAGCAACTCGGATCAGAAAGAAAATCCCAGCAGGAATAGGGGGCTGTTTGTCCTCTAGACCAGGGCTTTTCAACCTTTTTACCGATTGTACCACTTTTAGGATATGGCAATATTCGAGTACCACCTAGCAAGGTGTCAAAAACTTGGTGACAAAATAAAACCCTGTTCAAAGTTGCAATTGCACTGAAATGACTTAACGACCATTTTTCACACTTATGACCATTGCAGCAACAGGGTCATGTGATTTATATTTGGATGCTTGGCAACTGATTCATATTTATAATGGTCACAGTGTCCCAGGGTCATGTGATCCCCTTCTGCAACCTTCTGACAAGCAAAGTCAATGGCAGGGCTGCTGGTGGCCAAGTGCTAAGGCGGGACTTCCTTCCCTGCCTCCCTTCCCTGCCTCCCTTTTTCTCATTCCCATCTCCTTCTGAAGGAAGAATTTGAACCCCCCCATATTTTCCCTCTTCCATATATTCATCAAACAAGGAAAGGCCTCCAGAGACAGAAAAGACAAGCTGCTGAGTGAACTAGCTTAAAAAGGCACTTCCCCTTTAAGAATTAGCTACTGGCTAGAAAGGAAAGGAGCGTAGCCGGCACTTAAGGAAGAAAAAAACATGTAGTAAATATTGGCTGCCGGCTAAGGCAGCCTCCCCAAATGGCTCCATTCATAAGTAAAATCTGCAGCTCCAGAGGAGTCTCTCACTGTAAGTCTTTGCCTGTGCTGGCTCTTTCCCTTCCCCACCACACTTGGCTAGGCAGGGCTGCGTACCACCTGCCACTCATTAATGTACCACAAGTGGTACGCGTACCACAGGTTGAAAAGCCCTGCTCTAGACAGGGATTCTCTACCTTGGCCACTTTAAGACATGTGGACTTCAACTCCCAGAATTCCCCAGCCAGGCACTCTGGGGGTTGAAGTCCACACATCTTAAAAGTTGCCACGGTTGAGAAAACCAGCTAGTAGTAGCAGCAGGAGCAGCAGAGAAGGAGACTTCAGCAACAAAAAGGCAGAATTATCCGTGAGTTCTTCTATGAAATGGAAATATGTCCCAAAAATCCTTTTGGTTTCTAACTTGGCAAAAATATAGCCAGACCTCCAAGGGCTCCATTGTGAAACGCCCTGGGGTTTTAATACATTTCGGTTGCTAATTTAAGGGGTGCCAGTCCTGTGCTTCCCCTGCATTGGCATCACCAACCTTCTTCTCTCCCTCCCCAAATTAGCCACTCTGTGCCTCTGGCGAAGGAAGGTGTGTGACTCACAAAAACGGTTGTAAATCACTTCAAACCTTCACTAAACGAATGTTGTAAGTCCAGCACCACTTGCGTAAGGCTGAGAGACCTATCCTCCCCATTTCCCAGCTGGCTGCATTGCAACGCCCTCTGTTTGGCCAAGACAAGCTTAACACATTACTGCTGTTATTATTTTAGATCAAACATTTATATGGTTGCCCATCTTCGATGAAACTTTGGTACCTTACAACACCCAAATAAAAGCAAGATACCGTTTGTTTAGCAACCAGTGAAAGTTACAACGGCACTGGAAAAAAATGACTTATGACCATTTTTCACACTGATGACCGTTGCACGGGTCACATGATCAAAATTCAGAGGCTTGGCCACTGGTTCATATTTATGACGGTTGCAGTGTCCCGGGGTCACGTGATCCCCTTTTGCAACCTTCTGACAGTAGGGAAGCCAGATTCACTTAACAACCACGTTACTAACTTAACAACTGCAGCGATTCGCAAGAAAGGTTGCATAATGGCGCAAAGCTGGCTTAAAACTGTCTCGCTTAGCAACAAAATTACTTTGCTCAATTGTGGTCGCAATCCAAGGACTACTTGTACAGCAACCATGAAATAAAATCCTTACAACAAACAGACCTCATCCTAGGATACCATCATGCCATCGTTCAGCAGAATCGGGGAGGGTCCCAACCCCACCTCCCAGTGCATTATGAGACTTCAGTCTGAAAATGTTGCTTCCAACAAATAAAGAGAGAGAAAAAGCTGGAAAAAAATAGCAAAACCGAGGCAGCCATTACGGGAGGACAAGCTGACCCCCTACCCCTAACACCCATAATTTGAAGGGCCCCCCTCTTTTCCTGTGCTGCCCCTGTTTGCACCCCGTAGGGCTGACTGCTCTGTGCTGCTCCCGCTGAGCATCTGGCTGCAGCACGGAACAGCCTTCGCCGAGCGGGGTACAGCTGGCAGCTGGCAGGCCTCCCTCCCCTGTCAGCAGAACCCAGAGCCAAAGACCCAGCCTCCCCTCCCAGCCCACTGCCCCAAATGCAAGGGGCCATATTTGGGGAAGAGTAAGAGAAGACTCCCTCAGGTGCGTCCCCCTCAATTAGAGCTGCTACAGAAACACACGTTTCAAAGCCAATGGAAGAAAATAATTTTTGCTGGATCGAACGGTGCCCATGTTTATTTAATCAAACCCAGATGCTGAAGGTGCTGGGCCAGGGAAGGAGGATGCAAAGCCCAGGATGGGGGGGGGGGGGAAGAGGGAAGAATAAAGGGGAAGCTTGTCTCAGACAGGCCTGGGGGGGGCTGGCTCCTGAAGTGCCAGATGATGGGGGCAGGAAAGGCGAGGGGCTTGGGAAGGGGAAACAGTGGGAGCTGAAGGAAGCCTGGTTCTGATTTTGGAAACTTGAAGCTGATCCAAGGTCTGTTGCAAAAGCAGACAGCGTCTTGGGAAAAGAGAGGCCAGGATCCATGTCTTCCCTGCTTCTCCCCACGGCAGCCTTTGGGGTGATGTGGTGCATCCAAACATTATATGCACCTCTCTATCAGTGAATCCCTAAATGAACAAGTGGATACCATCTCTGCATGGTAGAAAGTTGCACAGGGTGTCTTTCTGCATGTGCGAATGCATACTGGTGTGCGGTTGTTTACGGATTCGGAATCCGAAAACTGGGAGCATGGCAGGTGCAGACCTTTGGATCCCTACTTTCTATCTTTTGCAGAAATAAGGGCTTTGCCTATTTCCTAGAGCCAGCTAAACAGTCTTTTATTCACACTAGCGGGATTTTTTTCTCCTACTCTTCCTTACAGAATTCTTTTAACTCAAAAATATTCTTAGCTCTTTTTGGATAACTGAGATCTCCTCCCATACTTTCATGTCTATGGACGGTAAAGGCCCCTCCAAAGCCTTTTTCCTTCTTTTCTGTAAATACTTCGTGGTTGGTTCGGAGGTATATTTTGGATCTTGTCTTGCTGAACTGTCTCACTTCAGCATCAATTTTTTCGCTACTGGGAAACATTAGTTTCTAGGATATTTATTTGAATCCTTTCTTCTTTTCATTCTCCCAGTACATCCTGTGCCACTGGCTGTCACGCTATCTTAAGGTGCAAGAGAGTCACCCTTCACACTTACAGGCAAGCCTCGCCTTATCATATTCATTGTCAGTTTGTTTCTGGGTTCAATTCAAGCTATTGATTATGACCTATAAAGGCTTAGATGGTTATCTGAGGGTATTTCTTCTACCCATCGTATCAGAGGGGCATGTTATGGGTCCAGGAAGAGACCCTTTTTTTGCCATGACACATACACCCCTCCTCCCATTTGGAACATCATCTCCTTTTAGGTTAGGCCCCAAAGCATCAGGTTTGGGGACCCTGTGGGGGTGTGAAACCTGCAAAATGAATACATTGTCCATAAGCTGTTTGTTGGTTGGCCCTGTCCTCTGTTTTATGTTTCTGGTAAAATTGGTTTTAATTATTTCAACTTTTTAATTGTTTTTATTTCTACAATTTCTTTTTTCTTTTTTTTCTTTTTTTGTTATTTTAATTCATGAGCCACCCAGAGTCTCACAGAAGAGATGGATGGTTATATAAATTTGGAGGAAATAAATAAATATTCATGTTTTCTTCTTTTGAAACGCTGAAGAGCTGCGCACACATCACAAGCGTGCATTCAATTTGGCAGAAAGACATTGTGATGTCACCACATAAAGGTTCAGCTTCTTTCATTAAGGGATTCCTTGAAATGGACCACCTGGCCAGAAGGGAGGTTAGCCCACAGCAACAAAGCCCAGATTGTGAAGCTTATCTATGGCAAAAGCGAATTGCCTGAATTATCTAAGCCAGGAGACTCCAAACTTGGCAACTTTGAACATTGTGGACTTCAACTCCCAGAATTCCTCAGTCAGCCATGCTGGCTGAGAAATTCTGGGAGTTGAAGTCCTCAAGTCTTCAAGTTGCCGAATTTGGAGGCCCCTGGTTTAAGCAAGCATAACATGAGACATGACCTAATACCCAGGTTTATTAAATATGACTGTATTACCTATCACAAGGTAGCCAAATTAAATGTTCTTATTAAGTAGATTCATGTCAAGTGATAAATAATTTGGATCTATATGGCCTCTTGTGACAATGACGAGATGTTTCTAACAAGGTTAAGAGCAATCCATCTTCCAGAAGAACATAAGTGTGAAAAGGGACCTCAGCCCGGGTCAACTTTTTGGTCTTCTCTGGAGAAGACTCAGTTTAATCCAGCTTGAAGAATCTTAGAACCCGGTTCATGGATGACTCACCATCACAAGATCCCTTCTTGCCACATTTTCATTAGGATGGCCGGAACAGTGAACCTCTGCAAAGAACCATCATCCTGGGTGCAAATTCTGATAGTTGTAGAACCAAAGTATCTGCGGAGAGAGAGAAGTAGCAAATGAAGATAAAAATACGTGTCCCAGGATAATGTTGCAGGATCCAATCTGGGTTGGTCACAGGAACCAAAGTTTTATTTTTCAAAGCTTTCAGACTCGTTCTGGAGCCCATCCCCAAGTAACTTTTTTCTTTCCAGAATGTGTGCCCTGGGCTGTTCTGTGTGTTGTATTTAGAATGGAATGGAATGGAATGGAATAGAGGAGGAGAGTAGAGTAGAAAAGAAGGTATGGAATGGAATGGAATGGAATGGAATGGAATGGAATGGAATAGAATAGAATAGAATAGAATAGAATAGAATAGAATAGAAAATATGGAATGGAATGGAATGGAATGGAATGGAATGGAATGGAATAGAATGGAATAGAATAGAATAGAATAGAATAGAATAGAATAGAATAGAATAGAATAGAATAAAATATTGGAATGGAAGGAATGGAATGAATGGAATGGAATAGAATAGAATAGAATAGAATAGAATAGAATAGAAGAATAGAAAATATGAATGGAATGGAAGGAATAGAATGGAATAGAATAGAATAGAATAGAATAGAATAGAATAGAATAGAATAGAATAGAATAGAATAGAAAATATGGAATGGAATGAATGGAAGAATAGAATAGAAGAGAATAGAATAGAATAGAATAATGAAAGAATGGAATGGAATGGAATGGAATGGAATGGAATGGAATGGAATGGAATAGAATAGAATAGAATAGAATAGAATAACAGAGTTGGAAGGGACCTTTGAGGTTTTCTAGTCTAACCCCCTGCTCAGGCCGGAAACCCTATACAGAGGTCCCCAACGTCCGGTCGGTGGACCGGCACCGGGCCGCGGCATGCCAGAAACCGGGCTGCGCAAACAAGCGAAGTCCATCCATGGGATGCAGGCAACACAAGAAACCACGCCCCCTCCGGTCCGCGGAAAAACCTCTCCCCACAGAACCGGTCCCTGGTGCCTAAAAGGTTGGGGGCCTCTGCCCTATACAATTTCAGACAAGTGGCTATCCGATCTCTTCTTAAAACCTCCAGTGATGGAGCACCCACAACTTCTGGAAACAAATTGTTCTGCTGATTAATTATTCTCACCATCAGGAAATTTCTCCTGACTTCTAGATTTCTCTCTCTCCTTGATTAGTTTCCATCCCTTGTTTCTTGTCCTGCCTTGGAGAATAGGTTGACACCCCCCCCCCCGTCTTCTTAGTGGTTCCTGGTTGTATATAGCTTTTACTTGTTAATTAGGGTGTTGATGATAATAATAATAATAATAATAATAAAGTTGGAAGGGACCTTGGAGGTCCCTGGCTATTAAGTCGTTAATTGTTGTTTCCTTGTAACCACATAAACCATATAAATGCAATGCGTAGAACAACTCAGTGCGCACATTCTGGAGAGAGAAAAGTTCCCTGAGGATGGACTCCAGCACGAGCCAAGAAGCTTGGAAGAACAAACCTTTGCTCCCAGTGACCGACTCAGATTGGATTCTCCAGAAAGAAATACCCACACATTAACTTCTGTCCACATGATCACACTCTCTACCCGTAAACGCTTGGCAATGTGGCCATGTTTATCTGGGAACATGGACCGGGAAGGGCGCCTCCAGCCCCCAAGAGCCCCCTGGATCTCACTGGCCTTTCCATAGCCAGATCTGACCATCCTCCTTTCCCTCCCTCCTTATTCGCCAATCCTCCCTTTCTGTGCATTGTCCTCTGGGAGGCTTCCCAGCCCTTGACCCACAAGCGGTTGGGAAGAGGAGCCCATCCGAGTTCAAGGAAGACTTGGCAGCCTCTTCTTCTGTGGCTGCCTTGGGCATACAGCCAAGGCAGCATCTCTGCTTCTCCATCAGCAGTCACCTTTCTCCAAGGGCACCAATCCCGTTAAGGCAGGGCTCTCCAACCTTAGCAACTTTAAGACACGTGGACTTCAGCTCCCAGAATTTTCCAGCCAGCGTGAATTCTGGGAATTGAAGTGCTGGCTGAGGAATTCTGGGAGTTGATGTCCACAAGTCTTAAAGCTGCCAAGTCTGGAGAGCCCTGCCATAAGGGCCCAGCAGAGCCCAGGCACTGCTCCTGCTGGTTTGGGAAGACCGCAGCAATGATTGGAGCAGCTGTGTTCCTGAGATACAGTGGATCCCCTGGGTCGATCCCAGCTCTTTTTTTTATTTTCACTCTTCGTAATTCAAAATTTTTATTAGTTTATCCAAATGCAATATAAAATACAAAAACACAAAAGGAAATATACTCTTCTATAGCTTCATCAATGACTTAGATGAGGGAATAAAAGGGGAACTCATCAGATTTGCAGATGACACTAAGCTGGCAGGAATAGCCAACACCCCAGAAGACAAGCTCAGAATCCAAAAAGGTCCTGACAGACTTGAACAATGGGCCCTATCCAACAAAATGATATTTAATGTGGAGAAAAGCAAGGTTTTACGCCTGGGCAGGAAAAACCAAAGGTAGAAGTACAGATTAGGCAAAACCTGGCTCAAAAACAGTAACTGCGAGAGGGAACTTGGAGTCCTAGTGGACCATCACTTAAACATGAGCCAGCAGTGTGCGGCAGCAGCCAAAAAAGCTAATACAATCCTTGGTTGTATAAACAGAAGCATAAAATCAAGATCACGCGAAGTATTAGTACCACTTTATAAAGCTTTAGTAAGGCCACCTCTGGAATACTGCATCCAGTTTTGGTCACCACATTACGAAAAAGATGTTGAGACTTTGGCAAAAGTGCAGAGAAGAGCAACTAAGATGATTAAAGGCCTAGAGACAAAAACATATGAAGGACAGTTGCAGGATTTGGGTATGGCCAGTCTGGAGAAAAGAAGGACTAGGGGGGACATGATAGCAGGATTCCAGTATTTGAGAGGCTGCCATAAGGAGGAGGGGGTCGATTTGTTTTCCAAAGCACCAGAAGGCAGGACAAGAAACAATGGATGGAAACTAATCAAGGAGAGAAGCAACCTGGAATTAAGGAGAAACTTCCTAACAATGTGGACAATCAACCAGAAGTTGTGGATGCTCCATCATTGGAGGTTTTCAGAAAGAGACTGGACAGCCACTTGTCTGAAATGATATAGGCCAGGGTCTCCTGCTTGAGCAAGGGGCTGGACTAGATGACCTCCAAGGTCCCTTCCAGCTCTATTCTGATTGATAATGGAAAAATAAGGGAGGAAAAGGGGAAGAGAAAAGTGTAGGGCAAAGGGAAAAAAGAAGGAAAAAAAATCTTGACTTCCGAATCCTTTTGGGGCAGTAGAATAAGATAGTAGCATCAAACCTCAACATTGCAATTTTTATATAATAATATAAACTAGCCATTTCTGTAACAACAAACCTATTAATCTGCAAAACCCAAGATCCCAGCTCTTTTTAAATCAGCCCAGCTTCATGGCTTCCTGCACCTCAAAGTTCGCCTGCTACTGGACCCGGGAAGACAGAGACCCAAAGAGTTCCTCAACCATGGCAGCTTTAAGGAGGATGGACTTCAACTCCCAGGATTCCCCAGGCAGCAGGCTGGCTGGGGAATTCTGGGAGTTGAAGTCCACTCATCTTAAAGGAGCCACGGTTGAGAAACTCTGCCCTACAGCCAAACACCTCCCAGAAACTTCTTCTTCTTCTTTTTTTTTTTTTGTTAGCTGAAAATGTTGATAACCCATCCAGAATGTTGCGGCAGGATGTTTCCCTTGCCAATCACAACTACTGTATAGATTGTTTTATTTTAAATTTTGTATATAGGACGTCAGCCAAAGTTGTAATGGAGTTGGGCAGCTTACAAATTTAAACCAACTTTAAAAACAAACAAATAAATAATACATAAAATTAAGGAAAAAATTACATTTTTAGGGGGGGAAATGAAACACCAAGAGTTGGCGAAAAATCAATTTTAGGATGGAAATATTGCAAAACTGCAGCATACATTCTGAATTGTTCCTTTTATTTATTTACAGGGCTTCCAATCGGTCCAATTCGGAGTAGGATACATTTCCCCAAATCCATTACTCGGGTAAAACAGATATAAAAGAAAATAAACGAAGTCAACGCAATATTGCTCGTTACAAAATCAAATGAAAACGAAAACTTCTTCCATTACAATACAAGCCATAGAGAATCTAAACACTATAACCCAAAGAAACGTGAGCTCAGCCCTGCCTGAAGGGCTCCATGACACAGCCCAGCCTCTACAAACTTTCTGGAAACCAGGGACAGGGTGTGTATGTGTGGATTGTTGTTGTTGTTGTGTGTTTAACTTCATTCTTTTTTGTTTCTCTAGCCAAGAAAAAAACTTGCAGTGCTTCTCCAAATCTCCAGGCCTGATGCAGCCACCCTCCCTGTCCCTCAATTCCACCCTGTGCCCCCCCCAATGCTCACACAGGAGCACTGCCTGCCCCCCCCAAAGGTTTGCCCATCGGACCCTCCCTGCCCGGCTGTGGGTTCTAATTCTGGAGAGAGAGGCTCAACAATTCCTATCCCATGGCCAGGTTTAAACACCTCGGCTACTTTCCTGCTTGTTTTTTCCAAAGTCCCTCCAATTCTGCCCAAGGCAGGTGCTGCAGGGGCTTCTGCCCCCTCCCCTCATTTCCCCATGAAGAAGGGGTGGTGGTCTGGGCAGAGGACCTGACAGTTCCCCCAGCCTCATTTTCCCACTGAGACAGGAGGCAAGGGATGTGTGGCTGGCACAGGCTTTGCAAAAGGCAGTAGCAAAAGGCGAAGCCGGGTCCTCCCCTCCTGCTTTGCTGGTCCCCACAGTTCAGGCTTGGCTGGCTGCTCTGCTCAGCCCCCCCCCCCCCCGTGACCCTCCAACCCCCCCCCCCAGGCAAAGACCCTTGCAAAGGTTGCACTGCCTTCATTGCTCCCGGACAGGGAAGGTTGGTATATAGCAGGGGTAGGCCACCTTGGCTCTTTTATGACTCGTGGACTTCAACTCCCAGAATTCCTGAGCCAGCATGGCTCAGCTTGGAAACCTCTCCCTTTCCCCTCAGCATGGCTGGCTCAGGAATTCTGGGAGTTGAAGTCCACGAGTCATAAAAGAGCCAAGGTTGCCTACCCCTGGTCTAGGTTCTCCTGCTCGAGCAGGGGGTTGGACTAGAAGACTTCCAAGGCCCCTTCTAACTCTGTTACTCTGAAGATGGGCAAATGCAGCCTCCACCCCCTGCCTGAGTGGGACCCCTGCTTGGCCCAACACCCGTGGGGGTCTTCTGGTTCATGGCTGAGAAACTCCACCACGCCCCCCCTCCTCAGACCCCCCCCCCCAATGTTCAGAATGCTGACATAGAACTTTTAGGAAGAGGAAGTCCTTCTGAATTCAGCAGAACCCAGAATTTCCTTCCGTCACAAAGTTCTTCACTGGAAGAAAATTGCAGACTTCCATTTAATCAGGAACTTGCACACAATAATCAGGGCAGTACATAAATCTTTTCTTCCCGAGGCCCTGGTGAATAAGTTGCAATTCTTAAGAGTTCCCAAGAAGCAGGCTGGGGAGGCTGGGAACTGATCCGAGCATGGCAGGGGTGTGTTAGGGTGTGTGTGTGTGTCAGGGTGGATAGGGAGATTTAGCAGAAGAGGAAGGAAGCCGTTTGGGGACAGTCCCGGCCTCTCCCTTACGCAATGGGAAGGGAAGCCAGCCTAGAGGACTGGGGCTGGCATCTCCTGGCCACGTTGTGCCCCCTCAGTGGTCTGGGGGGGGCAGAGGGGGGAAATCTGACCCCTTTTCCCTGGGGAGGCCGAGCTGTGAAGGGCTGCCCTTTGCTCCTCCCGAATCGCCTCCCTTGGCTGAGGTTCCTTGGGGTAGGCAGAGGGCTCTGTCTGAACGTGGTTGTGGGGGCTCCATCACTGGAGGTTTTCAAGAAGAGACTGCATAGTGCCATTTGTCCAGAATGATAGAGGGTCTCCTGCTTAGACAGAGTGTTGGACTTCCAAGGTCCCTCCTAACGCGGTTATTCTGTTAACTAATCAATGGGTTGGTTTGTCTTCAGACGTTGTGGATGCTCCATCCCTGGAGGTTTTGAAGAAAAGACTGGACAGCCATTTGTCTGGAATGATATAGGTCTGCTTGAGCACGGGGTTGGACTAGAAGACCTCCAGGGTCCCTTCCAACTTTGTCATTCTGTATTCAGACCGCGCCCCCCAGAATATCCTTCATCAACCAATGGAACCATGAAGGACAGCTGTCCATTTGGGGGGTCTGTTACACCCCAGACCCCCTTTCTAATGGGAAGATAAGACCCCTCCACCTTGTCTTGAAGAGCCTGGCTGGTCAGAGGCCCATGGATAGAGGAGAAACAGAGGGGCACCATAAAGCCCCAAGGTTGTTTTTCTTTGGGCAGGGGGAAAAGCAGGAACAAAATACTGAAAATGTGGGGAGTGGGAAGGTCTTCTGAGTCCCCCTCCTGCCCTGGCACTGGGTTCCACCAAACCAAGCATGTCCTGTTAGGGAACAAGGGTGGCTGAGTGACCTCCCTGCAGCTCACTGCAGCTCTTCCACCACCCATCCAAGTCTAACCATCTTAAAACATGCTGACTGGGGGATTCTGGGAGTTGAAGTCCATTCAGCTTAAAGCATGCTGGCTGAAGAAATCTGGCAGTTGAAGTCCACTTATCTTAAAGCCTGCTGGCTGGGGAATTCTGGGAGTTGAAGTTCACCCATCTTAAAGCATGCTGGCTGGGCATTCTGGGAACCAAAATCTTCCCATCTTAAAGCAGTCCGGCTAAGGAATTCTGGGAGCTGAAGTCCACCCATCTTAAAGCATGCTAGCTGAGGAATTCTGGGAACTGAAGTCCTTCCATCTTAAAGCATGCTGGCTGGGGGATTCTGGGAGTTAGTCCACTTATCTTCAAGTTGCCAAGTTTGATAAACATTGCCCTATGTCAGGGGTAGGCAACCTTGGCTCTTTTATGACTCGTGGACTTCAACTCCCAGAATTCCTGAGCCAGCCTGGCTCAGCATGGAAACCTCTGCCTTTCCCCTCAGCGTGGCTGGCTCAGGAATTCTGGGAGTTGAAGTCCACGAATCATAAAAGAGCCAAGGTTGCCTACCCCTGCCCTATGTGAACAGCAGCTGGCAGAACTTCAACTGTGGCACCACTATCTCCCTGCCAATCCCAGGGCCCGCTTGCTCTTTACACACCCAGCGTTTAGCCGCAGGGAGGCAAAATCCCCCAGAAACCCTCGCTCAGCACAGCAAAAAGGCCTTGCAACCTTCAGGGTGGGTGGGTGGGGGGTACCTTCTGTGTTCACTTGGGCTGATTTAATGCTTGGGGCTTCTCCAAGGGCAGCCTTACAGTATCTGGCCCTGTCTAATCTTAGCCCTTTTACAAGCTGTGAGGATTGGAACTGCTGAGTGTAGAACATTGTGTGTGTGTGTGTGTGTGTGTGTGTGTGTACAGGCACACACGTGTGGTGGTGTCCAACTCTGCCAAGAGTCAGGCTGCGTTAAGTTTTGGACCGTTTGGGTGCAGCATCCACCCAGTTTGATGGACCATTTTGCCCTCCTGTGGAAGAACACGCATAGATTGAAAATTTGCCCTGGTTTTTCCCCCCCTACACACTGGACAAGCAAAGGTGCCGTTGGCTGCAATTTCTCCATCCTTTCCCTTCTAGACGCTTCTCAGTATTAAGCACAGCATTCTTTCCCCTCCTGCTCTGCCATTCCTCACTGCAGTTTGGCACACAATCAGTCGAGATAAATTATGACTCTGCAAGAAGTAAACATTAGCAAGGCGGATAACTTGGGAAGGAAACTTCAGGCATCAGAAAGCAACCCCAGATGGAATTCCTGATCAAGAAGGCTGCAGAAAAGGTGCCACCCAGCCTCTGACCACGTTCAACTCGGGAATAGGGAAGGGGGGGTGGGGGGGGGGTCTGCAAGGGAGCCAAGGCCCAAACTTTGCAAGAATGCCCCCCAAAATTCTTCTGGATACACCCAAGCTGCTGGAAACCCAAAGGGGTAGGACCTCCTGCCCACCAGAGCTGACCTCCAAGGAAAAAAAAAAAGGCTACACTTGGGACACTGCATCCAGTTTTGGTCACCACATTACAAAAAAGATGTCGAGGCTTTGGAAAAAGTGCAAAGAAAAGCAACTAAGATGATTAAGGGCCTGGAGAGTAAAACATATGAACAACGGTTGCAGGAATTGTGTATGTCTAGTTAGGAGGACACTGACTTTTCTACGGTGTCCTACCTATGTTTCCTGGTAAAATACATGGGAAAATCCTATATGGGAAAATTCCAATTAGGGTTAGGGTTAAGTTGCCATGAATTTGGAGAGCAAAATGGACTTCGCAAACAAATTCAGGGTGCTTGGGAATGGTAAGGAGGGCACTCACTTTTCTACCCTACCCTATCTATGTTTCCTGGTAAAATACATGGGAAAATCCTATTTTGGAAAATTCCATTTAGGGTTAGGGTTAGGTCACCAGGAACTCGGAGAGCAAAATGGACATCGCCAAGAAACTCGGAGTCCTTGGGAATGGTTAGGAAGGCACAGACTTTTCTAGGCTTTCCTCTCTATGTTTCCTGTTAAAATACATGGGAAAATCCTATTTGGGAAAATTCCACTTAGGGTGAGGGTTAGATCACCAGGAACTCGGAGAGGAAAATGGACTTCGCAAACAAATTCGGGGTGCTTGGGAATGGTAAGGAGGGTACTGAGTTTATTACGGTGTCCTAGCTATGTTTCCTGGTAAAATACATGGGAAAATCCTATTTGGGAAAATTCCACTTAGGACTAGGGTTAGGTTAGTATAAACTCGGAGAGCAAAATGGACATTGCTAAAAAAAAAACTCAGAGTGCTTGGGAATGGTCTAGTTTAATGAAAAGAAGGGCTAGGGGTGACATGATTGCAGGATTCCAATATCTCAGGGGAGTCAAGCTATTCTCCAAAGCACCTGAAGGCAGGACAAGAAGCAACGGATGAAAACTAATCAAGGAGAGAAGCAACCTGGAACTAAGGCGAAATTTCCTGACAGTGAGAACAATTAACCAGTGGAACTACTTGTCTCCAGAAGTTGTGGGTGCCCCATCACTGGGGGGTTTTAAGAAGAGACTGGACAGCCATTTTTCTGGAATAGGATCTCCTGCTTGAGCAGGGGGCTGGACTAGAAGACCTACAAGGTCCCTTCCAGTTCTATTCTGACTTAAAAAAAAAGGTCCACAAGGTTCTTGCGGTGGTGGTGGTGGTGGGAAAAGACAAGGATATTTGCACATCAGACAGAAAAGTAAGAGCCGATTCATCTGCACTGCATTGTTGCTTGACGGAAAATCAATTGAGTTAGTAATGCCAGGTCTTTTGTCCTTGTTACCCACAACTGACCATCCAGAGCACATAACAGGTTTTGCTGCTTGAGCAGAACAGAAGCAAAAAGGCCCTTTGAAGACCCCCCCCCCCTCCTGTCACTATGGCTGTTCAAGGCTGCCCTCTCTGGCTCATCTGCATTTCCTTCCTGGACAACAGAGCAGTTGCAACCCATCAGTCTCCAGTTGTGGCATGTTGGCAGTTGAGGCTGCCCGGGTTGGGTAAGACGGCTTCAGGCAACAGCTCTGTCCTGGCTTCTGCAAGAAGGGGGGGGCATTGGTTGGCCATTGGGAAGGTTGGAGGATGCTTTACTGCTCTGCCCCAGGGACCCCCTGCCCTACCGAGACCCTGCAAGCAGTCAGGCTTCACCACTTTCCCACTGCGCCAGGAAGACCCTTCCCTGGCCAAGGCTGGCTGCAGAGGGCACTGCAGACCCAGCATCCACAAAGAAGCTGAACAATCAGATCAGAACAGAGCTGGAAGGGACCTTGGAGGTCTTCTAATCCATCCCTCTGCTCAAGCAGGCAGCCCCATTCCATTCCAGGCAAGTGGCTGTGCAATCTCTTCTTAAAGACTTCCAGTGATGGAGCAGCTTCAGCAACTTCTGAAGACAAGCCGTCCCACGGATTAATTGTTCTCACTCTTACGAAGGTTCTCCTTAGTTCCAGGTTGCTTCTCTCCTTGATTAGTTTCCAGCTATTGCTTCTTATCTTGCCTTCTGGTGCTTTGGAGAATAGGTTGACCCCCCTCCCTTCTTTGGGGCAGCCCCTCAGATATTGGAACACTGGTATCATGTCACCCCTAGTTAGCCCACACACACCTGCTGATTAATTCTGGACTGAAGGCCCCCCCCCCTTCTGTTCTGGCTGCATCTCAGTCAACCTGCCAGGAGCCACATCTGTCTGTCCATCCATCCATCCATCTTTCAATCCATCCATCATCCGTTTGCTTTGGGGAAGGTGGAAGGACCATAAATTCTGCTTTTGCAGCATGTGCCGGAGACAGACAGAGATGGAGGCTTTCCCTGGCTTGGCACCATGTCCCCCCCACCCCATCCCCTCTCCAGAATTAGGAGGAAAACTGTCAACAGTTAAACTAGGAACTGTCTTCTTCCTCCAGATGTTTTAAGAACAGAGGGTTCAAAGGATGGAAGAAATAGCAGGAAAGCACCAGAGCTGCCCAGTGGAAAAGACCTTCCTCTCCTCTCCCTCAAGGTCCGACCTAGAGGCAGCCCCTTCCTCCCCCAAGGAGAGCAGAGCCCCCCCCCCCAATTGCCTTGGCACCTGGAATTATCACCCAACTCCCTTGACTGGTTGGGCAGAAGGCAAAGCAGCTGCCACAAGCAGAAAGGGCCAGCGGGAGGGGGGGTGGCCAACAGCTGCAGCTTCCCCATCTGCCCCCCCCCCTTAGTCAGCAGCACGGGAGTCGGACCACAAGTAGCTTTCTTTGTGAGGGGGGGGGATGAATCTTTCCTGCTTCCCTGTCCAATCACATTCTCTTGTGGGGAAGCTTCTGCGCTTCGTTAGTAATTTGTTAACGGACTAAATTAAGAAAACGAGAGGAGAGGGGACGACGAAGCCATTGAGATGCTGTGCACACACACACACACGCACACACGCACACACAGAGGCAATGAGAAGCTTGCAAATCTTAGAACAAGTAGTCCTCAACTTACCACAAGTGAGCCCCAGATTTATGCTGTTAAGCGGCCCCATTTTATGACTTTTTTTTTGGGTTCAGATTTGTTAAGTGAATCACTGCAGTTGTAAAGTGAGTAGCACGGTTGTTAAGTGGTTTCCTCATTGACTTTGCTTGTCAGAAGGTCGCAAAAGGAGATCACGTGACTCTGGGACACTGCAACCGTTGTAAATGTGAGTCAGTTGCCAAGCATCCGAATGTAAATCACGTGACGGATGCTGCAAGGGTCATTAAGCGTGAAAAATGGTCATAAGTCACTTTTTTCAGTGTCGTCGTAACTTCGAACGGTCACTAAATGAACTGTTGTAAGTTGAGGACTGTCTCTAAGTGGCAGGCAGGACAGGGAAGTGGGGAGGAGAAAGGAAAACCGAGGCGAGGCCCAAAATAGAATCGCCAATGTGTTAATCTGCATGAATCTCCAAAGTGTTAATCTGCTAATTGTGACACCTGGCAGCAGCACTCATTGGCGCGAAGCGGGGGGGGGGGGATAATTCTTGGAGGTTCAATCCCCACCCTGCATAATTGCGGCCATATTGCCTGGCTCCAGATGGCCCCTCCCTCCCCCCCCCCTCCTGCAAAGGCTCTTGACTTCGTACAACTGCTGAACAAGGACCGTCTTTGTGCCCGAATCAGCCAGAAGAGCTGCCCGCTGCCAAGGCTGTTGGAACCTGCTCATCAACCCGGATGCCACGGCACCAAGGGAACAGGGCTTGTCAATGCAATCACAGCCCTGGCTGGGGATGATGGGACCTGATCTGGTTACTTTCCCAGTATCTGCTTTGTTCCTGCGGTCCCACCGCTGCCCTTCAGCCGCTTCTCCATTGCTCTGGGTCTGACTGACTAAAGCCCCCCACCTACCCAGTCCAGACCCTGCCTGGCCATCCCCCATTTTCTGCTGCTCACTGCCCCTCTGTCCTCTCCCTAGACTTTGTGGCGGGGGTGTGTGTGTTTGTCTCCAGAAAAGTCAAGATGGTGTGATCAAAACTCTTGTCAGCTTCTTATTATGGGCATCCCTGGGTATATACCAGGGGTAGGCAACCTTGGCTCTTTTATGACTCGTGGACTTCAACTCCCAGAATTCCTGAGCCAGCCATGCTGAGGGGAAAGGGAGAGGTTTCCAAGCTGAGCCATGCTGGCTCAGGAATTCTGGGAGTTGAAGTCCACGAGTCATAAAAGAGCCAAGGTGGCCTACCCCTGCTATATACCAACCTTCCCTGTCCGGGAGCCACATTAAATCCACAGCCTGGACAGAGCCGCAGATTCACTCTGGCTGCAAAGTGATCTTAAAGTCAAAATGGGGTTCTGTGCAGAGAAGGGGGTGCAGGGGGTGGGTGGGGAGGGGTTCCCTGCAAAGACCAGGAGCAGGACACCCCCTCCCACGACTCCTTGAAATTCTCTGGGCTTCAAAGCAGCCTCAGAGGAAGGCAGGGAGTCTGGGGTCTCCAGCAATGATTCGTTCTGCCATTTCATAGGGGCCTGTGGTTGTGTGTCTACACACACGTGTGTTTGTGTAGATTTCTACACCAAAGCCCACCAATTCTGCAATCAGAACAGAGATAGGAATATTGGTTCCTCTCACTGACCCCACCCGGTCCAGATTATTTCCAGATGCAACATCTGGGTTTCTGCAAATATTTGGCAGATACAGGAGTTGGAGGGGGGAAAACTGTCTGAAGCATGTGGGGTCCGGGGAAGGGGAACTGGGTGGGGAGGGAGTGGATAAAATTCATAGCAGGCCGATTCAAATTTGGAGCTACAGAGAGGAACAGGCAATCTGTGCCTAAACAGGCCTATTGGAGAAGTCAAAAGGGACCAAGAGGCTTTCTCTAACATCCTTAATATTCTTAAGCTGCCCAGAGACACTTTTAGGGATGATGGACAGCATAAATAACAACAACAACAACAACCAAGAACAAGGCTTGCAGACCAATTCCATTAAAGCAAAATTCAACATGTCAGCAACAACAGCAAATGTCGCTTACACAACAAGAAAGACGAAACAGGGGTCACCTTATCAGTGGCTGCAGCAAAAAATCTCAGACTGATTATCTACAACGTCGTGATCGAATTGCCCAAATCATACACTGGAAACTTTGCCAGAAGTTTGGGTTCGAATGTAGCAAAAATGACTGGGAACACCAAATTGACAAAGTTCTTGAAGATGAGCAAATCAAGATCCTGTGGGACTTTCGGATCCCAACAGACAGAGACATCTGGCCCATAACACCCCTGAGATCATTGATATTGCAATACCAGGTGATGCACGAATTGAAGAGAAGCAGCTAGAAAAAAATAACAAAATGTTGTGATCTGCAAATTGAAGTTCAGCGACTATTTTGAACTTATTAGACCTGAATATCCTGACTTTGCAAAAAACCACCCTACTCGGAACTGCCTATATACTCAGACGTTACTTAACAGCTCCTAGGTCCTTGGTTAGGACTTGACCTATTAAGTTTTTACCAGTCCCAGACTGTGAATCGAATTGAAGATTAAATCTTAAATAATAATAATAATAATGTAATATTGCAAATAATATAAATTGAAGTGGAGTGATTATGGAGGAAGAAATAAATGGTTGTACCAATAGTAACAGGAGCGTTTGGAGCAATACCCAAAGGGCTGCCTAGACACATGGGAATTTTGAAATTATTAGACCTGAATATCCTGACTTTGCAAAAAACCACCCTACTCGGAACTGCCTAGTTAACAGCTGTTAGGTCCTTGGTTAGGACTTGAACTGTTCAGTTTTTACCAGTCCCAGACTATGAATCGAATTGAAGATGAAATAATAATAATTCTTCAACAAAGCTTCCAGGGCAATTGACAAAAACAAGGCCCCTTCACATATGAAGAACTGCCCTTGGCTCATCCAATCTACCCCCTTCTTAACCCAGTCTGGGTTTATAAGCCCTCCAAAGATGCTGGTCTTTTCCAAGCTTTCAGGTGGTCACACTAGGAGTACTGCATCCAGTTTTGGTCACCACGATGTAAAAAAGACATTGAGACTCTAGAAAGAGTACAGAGAAGAGCAACAAAGATGATTAGGGGACTGGAGGCTAAAACATATAAGGAACGGTTGCTGGAATTGGGCATGTCTAGTTTAATGAAGAGAAGGACGAGGGGGGACATGATAGCGGTCTTCCAATATCTCAGGGGCTGCCACTAAGAAGAGGGAGTCAAGCTATTCTCCAAAGCACCTGAAGGCAGGACAAGAAGCAACGGATGGAAACTAATCAAGGAGAGAAGCAACCTAGAACTGAGGAGAAATTTTCTGACAGTTAGAACAATTAACCAGTGGAACAACCTGCCTCCAGAAGCGGTGAATGCTCCAACACTGGAAGTTTTTAAGAAGAGACTGGACAGCCATTTGTCTGAAATGGTATAGGGTTTCCTGCCTGAGCAGGGGGTTGGACTAGATGACCTCCAAGGTCCCTTCCAACTTTATTGTTGTTGTTGTTGTTGTTGTTGTTGTTGTTATTATTATTATTATTATTATTATTATTAACCAGTTCTTGCCCAGATCCCATCAACTCCGGCTGTCTCAAAGAGCAGAATTCTGCTCTTTCATTTTAATATGGGGATGGGACGATCTTCATGGTCTTCTCCCTCAAGACCCCTCTTTACACCTCAGAGGAAACTCAGAGTGGTGCAAAAAGTCACAGATACACCAAGCAGCTCCCTGATCTAACAGAGCAGGGGTCTTCAAACTTGGCCCTTTTATGACTTGTGGACTTCAACTCCCAGAATTCCTCAGCCAGCGTGCACGCTGGCTGAGGAATTCTGGGAGTTGAAGTCCACAAGTCATAAAAGGGCCAAGTTTGAAGACCCCTGTAATAGAGGGAGAGCATCAAGATCACAAGAAGCGATAGTACCACTTTATATCGCACTGGTGAAACCACCCTTGGAATGATTGCAGGGGGAGAACAAAGGATTGCAACAGGCAAGGCAAGGAGAAGGCAATCGGGACTTTTGCTGTCTTTGGCCGGATGCCTCTCTGTCCGCAACAGGCCACCGAGAGTGACTCAGATCAACCTGCACTTTTTGAAAAAGGAGAGTTAGCACACTGGATTCTTCTTCACACAAGCATCCAGGGGGTTCCAGCCCCTGCGCCAACTCTGGAGGGAAGGCCGAGCACGGTGGTTTCCTCGCTGGCATCTGAAAACCCCGAGGAGTTACAGAGGCCTGTGAGCAGAGCAGAGCCAAGTCTGAGGCGTGGGCCTCTTGGAAGGACCCCTGGGCTTCAACTGCAGCAGCTCCAAAGAGGTCCACCACTGGCTGGCCCAACTTGCTTGGAAGTTTGCAACCATCTTCTCTGGCCTGGCAGAAACCAGGGTGTGTTGACCAGGGCAGATGGGCACTGTAGTCAAGCTGGAGGTGCCAGGTGAGCTGGTTCTGCACCTTATTTATTCAGGTGGGCTTCTTGATGCCCCACCAGGCCCTTGGCTCCAGCCATCTGGGCTGCTTTGACTGACGATACTGATTCTTGGGACCTTCCATCTGTGGGTTCTTCTGGGAGGGAAGACGGAGAAGCTGGCCCACTCCCCCCCCCCAAAGTCAAGAAGGGAGAAGTATGGGTTGACGGAGGCCACATTTCAGTCAGGGTCCTTCAGAGGTCAGCCAGCCCTACCCTGGTGGAAGAAATGTCCTCTGTAGAATTTCCTGGTTTCTGCTTAGCAAACTCCACGCCACGCCATTCCATTCCACTTTCCACTTCGTTTCACTCCTCTTTACTCCACTCTACTGCACTTTTCACTCCACTTCACTTCACTCTACTCCTTTTCATTTCACTCCACACCACTTCACTCCACTCTTCACTTCACTTTACTTCACTTTTCATTTCACTTCACTCCACTCCACTCCATTTCACTCTTTACTCCACTCTACTCCACTTTTCACTCCTTTACTTCACTCCACTCCACTTCACTCTACTCCACTTTTCATTTCACTTTATTCCACTCATTTCACTTCACTCTACTTCACTCCACTCCACACCACACTCCACTTCATTTCACTCTTTACTCCACTCTACTCCACTTTTCACTCCACTCTTCACTCTACTCCACTTTTCATTTCACTTTATTCCACTCATTTCACTTCACTCCACTCCACACCACATTCCACTCCACTTCATTTCACTCTTTACTCCACTCTACTCCACTTTTCACTACTTCACTCCATTCCACTTCACTTCAGTCTATTCCACTTTTTCACTCCACTCCATTCCACTTCACTCTACTTCACTTTTCACTTCACTCCACTCTTTCTAAGTAGTGGATGCAGAACTTAAGAAAAAAACCCTCTGTGGCATATTGTTGAGCGCCCCCCCCCATCAGCGGGTTCCCATGGCATCTCCTGGCTCAGCTGCTTCCCATCTGGAGCAGTGCCAAAGGCTCTTCTCCTTCAAGGACACGTTAGCCCAAGCTGCACCACCGGGGCTACCAGCCTGGGGCCCGGCCGCTGCACCGAATCAGCTATAGCACCTTCCAGCCTGACTCAAGATGCAATTCCAAGGCAACTGGCTCATATTTATGACTGCTGTGATGTCCCTTTGCTTCTGAAAAGCAAAGTCAAGGGGGAAGCCAGATTCACTTAACAACCGTGTGACTAATTTAACAGCTGCAGTGATTCACTTAATAACTGTGGCAAGAAAGGCCGTAGAATTGAGCAAAACTCACTTAACAACTGTCTCGCTTAGCAACATAAATTTTGGGCTCCACTAAGTCGAGGACTACCTGGTTCTGCTGGTAGCTCCTGGTTCCATATATTGGGTGAATCCAGAAAAAGGCTCCATTGAGGAAACAGGCTTAGCAGGGGGTTTAGGAACAAATCCCAGGGAATTAAGAGTTTGAGTTCTCGCCAAAGCCAGGCCCAGCCTCCCGCCTTCCTTCTCGAGGACAGATCTGCCATCAGCAAACTTCCTTTTTAGGAAGGCCCCGGGCATCCCGGCCTTATGCAACGTGCTCCTTAGCTCTCCGAGGTTTTAAAAATAATATATCGTACGTGGTGGTGTTTGGTTATTTCTGCTGTCCACCGGGCATGTTGTTTTACATATTTTCAGCAGTGATTTAAGCTGAACTCATCCCTGTGAAATTGCCTTGAAACCTTAGAAGGCAACATAGCGTGTGAACGGGTGAAGGAGAGAGGCTGCATTCACACAAAAGGCCTCGTGCGGTTAACTCATTTGGGCTTCGGCAAGGGACAGTCAGACGAATCAAGACGAAAACCGGGAGATCAAAGCTCTGCCTGGTTTTTGTGTGTGGCCCACAAAGGTTGTTGTTGAACGTGCATTTCACCTGCGTCACAAATAAAACTCAGGTGCCGTTTCAATTATACCATCTACTCCTTTTGGGCCCCACCCCTGCAGAAATCTTGGTTACGCTCAAAGCACCAAGAATGATAGATGAGTTACTTCTGAGTACAGATAATCCTCAACTTACGACAGTTCACTTAGTGACGGTTCAAAGTTACAACGGCACTAAAAAGTGACTTATGACTGTTTTGCACACTTAAGACCATTGCAGCGTCCCCAGGGCCACGTGATCAAAATCTGGATGCAAGCAACTGGTTTGTATTTATGACGGTTGCTGTGTCCCTGTGTGTGTGTGTGTGTGTGTGTGTGTGTGTGTGAGAGAGAGAGAGAGAGAGATCATCCTCTTTTATGATCTTCTGACCAGCAAAGTCAACGGCGAAGCCAGATTCACTTAAAAACCGGATTACTAACTTTAACAACTGCTGTGATTCCCTTAACAACTGTGGCAAGAAAGGTTGTAAAATGGAACAAAACTCACTTAGCGACGGTTTCACTTAATAACAGAAATTTTGGGCTCGACTGTGGTGTCTTTATTGTTGCTCGCCTACAGACTGAATCTTGCCAGTCTAAAGCCACCATCTGCATAACCGCTGTGAGGGTCCCTCCTCCATCTCTTCCTGCCTGCCAGACATTCCAAGCTCTGCTTGCCGCTTTGCATTCTGGGAAGCAGGCCCTCCCTCCTGGGACTCCCAACTACATTCCACCACAACTTCCGGCTTCTCTTTTATTTATTTTTTATTTGGTTTTTATGATTATTATTTTGCCATGTTGCTTAATACGCGGAACCACAAAGTTACTCAACTGGTTTATGTAACAGGCAAACCCCTCCCTCCCCCCCTCCCTTTTGCACTCCCATTAACCAAAGCTAAAAGTGACCAACTTATGCATCCGGTGGGGAAATGCATCGTGTTGGGTCCATCCCTCCACCCAGGGAGGGGGGGGAGGAAAGAAGGAAAAGGACACTCGTGAAGATGAGAGAAAGATGCTAGATGCAGGTTTTCCATCTGCATTGATGCTACACGCTGGTCCGGCTGTGCAGAAGAGATTGGATCATAAATCTACCAAGTGGGGTGGATGCTCAGCCGTAGCAATCTAATCAAGGTTAACCCCCCCCCCCCAGTAGCTGAAGGATGTTCTGGGAATCAGGCTTAAAATTCAGCAGCTTCCAAGGCTCAGCCAGCAGCCTGTTCAGTCCCCCTGAAGGTTCGGCTCTGGTCTTTCCCTGGAGATCCCCCTCTTTTCTGTCTGCAGAGGGGGGCAAAACTCTTCCTTTCCTCCACGGATAATCCTTCCCTTACAGAAATAACCTGTAACATAGAATCACACAGGACTGGAAGGGACCTTAGAGGTCCTCTAGTCTAACCTGCTGTTCAAGGCAGGAGACCTTATACCATTGCAGTCAAATGGTTGTCCGGTCTCTTCATGGAAACCTCCGGTGTTGGAGCACCCACAACTTCTGGAGGCAAGTTGTTCCACTGATTAATTGTTCTAACTGTCCTCCTTAGTTCTAGGTTGCTTCTCTTCTTGATTGGTTTCCATCCGTTGCTTCTTCTCCTGTCTTCTGGTGCTTTGGAGAATAGCTTAGCTCCCTCTTCTTTGTGGCAGCCCCACAAATACTGGAACACTACTATCATGTCCCCTCTAGTCCTTCTGTTTGTTAGACTAGACCAGGGGTTCCCAACCAGGGGTGCTCGCACCCCCTTGGGATCCGAGATGATATTCCAGAGGGTGCGAAAACTTAGGTTTTCAAAATTATAGTGTATATGCATAATTTGTTGCCGTTATTTTGAACTTTTGTAAGGGGTGCGAGAATATATCAGAAGTGTTCTAGGGGTGCGGGGTATAGAAAAGGTTGGGAACCGCTGGGCTAGACATACCTAGTTCCCTTAACCATTCATCAGACGATTCAGCCACCCTGAGATCCTGACCTCAATTCCATGGCCAGGCAAGCTTCCCAACCTGGGGAATATCCTCCCCCCGTCCCCAAGCAAGTCCAGTTGCCTTTTAGAAAAAGCACCTTTGGGACAACCACGACCTGGAGGATTGAGAATCTCCATAGTCTGGATCCAGTTTTGGTTGCCACGATATAAAAAAGACTTGAGATTCTGGAAAAAGTGCAGAGAAGTGCCACAAAAATGATTAGAGGGCCGAAAGATAAAAGATACGAAGAACGGTTGCAGGATTTGGGTTTGGATAGTCTACTCTAGAGAAAAGGAGGACTAAGGGGGACATGATGGCAGTATTCCAGATAGCAGTCTTCCAATATTTGGGTGGCCACCGCAATGAAGAGGGGGTCAAGCTATTCTCCAAAGCGCCTGAAGGCAGGACAAGAAGCAACGGATGGAAACTAATCAAGGAGAGAAGCAACCTAGAACTAAGGAGGAATTTCCTGACAGTTAGAACAATTAACCGATGGAACAACCTGCCACCAGAAGCTGTGAATGCTCCAACACTGGAGGTTTTTAAGAAGAAACTGGACAGCCACTTGTCTGAAATGGCATAGCGTCTCCTGCTTGAGCAGGGGGTTGGACTAGAAGACCTCCAAAGTCCCTTCCAGCTCTATTCTGATTGATTGATTGACACTTTCCTAATCTGGTGCCCCCCCCCCACTCCCTGTTCAGCCTTGTTCCTTGCCCGCCTGGAAAGGCTTCCAAGTCTGGCTTTGCGATCTTCAACAGAAACACTTCACACAGCCAGTGATAATCCTCTCCCTGCTGAAGGTTTGGCACCCCTCACTCACATGGGGCCTTGCAGGGGCCTCCTTTGCTTTTCAATAAGCTTTTCTGTAACCTGAGCAATCCAGTACTGCCTCCCGGCTCTGCCCCCCCCCAAGTCAAGGTGGCAGGGGGCTGCCTTGCCGTCCAATGCAAGCAAGCAAAGCCAACCTGCCCACCCCACCCCACTCTTGGTTTACACAGGTGCCTCTGCTGAAACACAAAGTGAGGTTTTATCTCCTTGGCCGAGGCTGCGCCAGCATCTCCAGCCGCTGCCAGCAAACGGGGAAGAGGGACTCGGCTGCAGCTGCTCACCCTGGTTGCTCCCTTCCGACGGGCGTAAGAGAGGAGAGAGGGATCCTTCGCTGCCCTTTCCATTTTCCAATCTTTTCTGGGTCAGCTCAGCATTACTGGAGAATCTCCCAGGGGCCCAGGGGTAGGCAACCTTGGCTCTTTTATGACTTGTGGACTTCAACTCCCAGAATTCCTGAGCCAGCATGGCTCAGCTTGGAAACCTCTCCCTTTTCCCTCAGCATGGCTGGCTCAGGAATTCTGGGAGTTGAAGTCCACGAGTCATAAAAGAGCCAAGGTTGCCTACCCCTGTCCCAGGGCAACAACGGTGCAAGGCACAGCAACCAAACCGGACAGCTACAGACTCCAACGGATAGTTAGGACTGCAGGAAAAAGCAACTGCAACCAGCCTGCCTTCCATGAAGGACCTGGACATTGTGTGGGTCAGAAGGAGGGCTGAGAAGATCTTTGCAGACCCCTCACATCCTGGACACAAACTGTTTCAGTTCCTCCCACTGGGATGCCACAACAGGGCATTGCACACCAAAACAACTAGACACAGAGAAAGTTTCCCCCCCCCTCGCGCCATTACTCTGCTGAACACCTAATGCTCACAGTACTCTCCTAAGTCTATGTATATTTACCCATGTTGTATCACTGTAGTATTATCATTATCCTCCTCATCTTTTTTTATCTCCTCTTTCCTACTACTTTCTCCTATTGGTATCTATGATTTATCATAGTTGTTGTACCTTATGGTTAATGATTGTAACTATGATGTTCCAATATCTCAGGGGCTGCCACAAAGAAGAGGAAGTCAAGCTATTCTCCAAGGCGCCTGAGGGCAGGACAAGAAGCAACGGATGGAAACTAATCAAGGAGAGAAGCAACCTAGAACTAAGGAGAAACTTCCTGACAGTTAGAACAATTCACCAGTGGAACAACCTGCCTCCAGAAGCGGAGAATGCTCCAACACTGGAAGTTTTTAAGAAGAGACTGGACAGCCATTTGTCTGAAATGGTATAGGGTTTCCTGCTTGAGCAGGGGGTTGGACTAGATGACCTCCAAGGTCCCTTCCAACTTATTATTATTATTATTATTATTATTATTATTATTATTATTATTATTATTATTATTATTATTATTATTATTATTATTATTATATAGGACCTATCACTTTGTTGCTTGTATGTACTCTGAGAGTTTCTGCACCGGAGACAAATTCCTTGTGTATCCAATCACACTTGGCCAATAAGGAATATTCTATCCTGTCCTACCCTATTCTATTCTGATTTAACTTTATAGGACAGTCCAAGACGTCTGACCACAATAGAGCCCACGATTTCCATTGCTAAGCGAGACAGTTGTTTTGCCCCATTTGCCCAAGGTCATCCACCTAGCTTTCATGACTAAGGAGGGACTAGAACTCACCGTCTCCCAGTGATCAGCCCAAAGTCATCCACCTAGCTTTCCTGCCTAAGGTGGGACTAGAACTCCCAATCTCCCAGTTTCTAGCTTTAACCACTAGACCAGATCACTGAAAACCCGTGCATTGAGCAATCGGGAGAAGAAGTAAAAAAGCAACCCTGGGCCACTGCGGGAGGGCCATAGGGTCCATCCCACGTGGCTCAGTCCCGCGAGGGGGAAGCGGAGCATAAGGAAGGATTAGTCACTTGCAACTTTGAGGTTCCGTCTAGGAGTCGGTGGAAGAGCAAAGGACAAATATTTTCCTAATCCAGGGCAATGATCTGGGTGAACACAAAGCCCTTCCTCAAAGTTTCCGGCTTGGGGGGGGGGAGGATCTGCATTTGCTCTTGCAAAACAGCCTGGCTTAGCAGGATTATGCAGGAAGCCTGGCAAATGGGGAGCGGGGCAGTAGTGGGGAGACCCCACAGGACAGGCAGAAGACAGGGCTGGTCCCGGGGGGGGGGGCAGACCTCTGCAGCCTATTAGTTGCCTGTGGAGCCCAAGGCTTATATTGGTGCATCTTTCTGCTTGCTATGGAGATTCTCAGTCATCCAGGTCATGGTTGTCCCAAAAGTGTTTTTTCAGGAGGCAACTGGACTTTCTTGTTTTTCTTTGAAGATGTTTCGCTTCTCATCCAAGAAGCTTCTTCAGCTCTTGACTGGATGGTGGGGAATGGAAAGATTTATACTCCTTGCAGGCTAGAACAGAGGTCTCCAACCTTGCCCACTTTACGATTTGTGGACTTCTACTCCCAGAATTCCTCAGCCAGCATGGGGGAACTATGGCCCCTTCATGACTTGTGGACTTCAACTCCCAGAATTCCTCATCCAGCGTGCCTGGCTGAGGAATTCTGGGAGTTGAAGTCCACAAGTCATAAAATGGCCAAGGTTGGGGACCTCCGGGCTAGAACCTGTGGGACAACCACGACCTGGATGACTGAGAATCTCCATAGACATTTAGCTATGCATTTTGGGATAAACATCCTTCGAATGATGCAGGAGTATGAATAGATTTCCAGAAAACATGGCAGACTACAGGAACCATTTGCGCTTCAGTTTGAGATGCAGACAACACAGACTCATCCCCAACAGCCTGCGCCTGTCTTCAGCAGTGAAGGGACCCAGGGCAGAAAAACATCCTGCAGCCAAGAAGGCTCCACACCCCTTTGCACCACTCAGGTGACCCTGAGGACACAGGTAAACCTCCAAGTGGCCTCAACGACTCTCTAAAAGAAGGCAAATGACCAGCTGTCTGCAAGAAATAGAAATCCTTCCATTCTCCACCATCCAGTCAGAGCTGAAGAAGCTTCTTGGATGAGAAGCAAAACGCTTTCAAAGAAAAACAAGGAAGTCCAGTTGCCTCTTGAAAAAAAGCACCTTTGGGGAATCTGGTGTGTCAGAATGCTCTGCCCCTCCCCCGCCCCAGCCAACCTGGGTTTGCCACATTTGGAGAGGAAGCAGCTGGGACTGCAGTTACACCACCTCTCCTGGGGAGGGCGCCATTGCAACTTTGGAACCCAGTTATAAGTATCCCCAGGGAGGTCTGTCAGAACTTCCAACAGTGTCCAGCCATAAGTTGAGGACTACCTGGAAACTAAGATATCGGAAGAGCTACACACCGGTCTACCTAAAAGACAATTATGACTGAATCTTGATGGGGAGCTCTGCTTTTATTTTTTTGGAGTTATTTATTTGCTAGGTTTTTATTGTTTCCTCCTTCGGGCCGATTCCCCCTTCCCTCCCCATGAGGTAAATACACGAGTTTGCCTCTAAGCATTATTCTTTCCCAGACGTGGTGGGGGGGGAAGCCTCCTTCTACCCCATCAAGTTAGACTGACAGTGGGACAGAGCAGCAGCCTGCAGGCAGCCGGGCGGGGGGGGGGGGGGGGGGGGGGGGGGGGGGGGGGGGGGGGGGGGGGGAGAGAAGAGGGTGGTGGTCCATGCTGCTGCTTGGCATCTGTGCATTTCATACAGAAGCTGCTCCTCCTTTATCTTCCCTGTAAAACTTTTACGAGGAGCTTTGATGCACCAAGAAGGAAGAGAATGAAAAACTGCTTCCTTGTGGAGAACCAGGCTGTCTGGCTCTTTTTCTTTCTTTCCTTCCTTCCTTCCTTCCTTCCTTCCTTCCTTTTTTTCTTTCTTTCTTTCTTTCTTTGTTTCCTTCCTCTCCTCTCCTCTTTTCTTTCCTTTTTTCCTGAAGGTTGAGGGTGATCTCAAGGGCCACAGGGGCCCCTCCCAACCCTGATTCTCTGTGAGAATCGTCCACAGACCTTCCACTTCTACATGGGCAGGAATCCCACTGGCAATTTCACCCAGCCCTCTGGAGCAGCTCTGTTATGCAAAGAAGAGAGCAATTTATTGCCCTGTCAGAAGGTTTTTCAACACACTCAACAGAAACAGGGTTTTAAACACGCAGGCAGAGTCTGATCAGTGTCAGGGAGGCATGGAAAAGCCACTCAAAGGGTCTTGCAGGCTACCAGAGCTGCAGAAAATGGGGGGGGGGGGAAAGAGGAGAGTCTTATCTAATCGAAGGATCTGCAAATATTTGCCAGGCGCGACAGGCCTCTGGCATTCTTGTGTGAAGGAAACTGTGCCTCTGGGTCAGCAGCAGGAGAATAAAGCTGACAGATCTGGGCAAGAAAAATGAGGGACCCGTGCAGAGGGAGAAGCCAGCACCAGGCACGTCCAGGGGGAAAATTGCTAATCCGAGAGATTAACCCAGAGCATCTTCTCAAGCTTCCTGGGCAGCCCAGCCAGCCTTGCAGAAGCTTCTTGGTGCCATCCTGACCAGGAGCCGCTGGCAGGGCGCATGGAGAGGGGGTAGCCGCTGTACAAAGAACCCTGCAGATAAACCACGATCTGCCTCCCTCTTGTCTGAGATCAACAGCTGGAACTTTGATTGCAAGGTTTCCCCACCAAGTCTTTGTGCTTTCCAAAAACCACTCATCTGTGGTTCATTGTGGCTGAGTTAACAACATAGAATGCAGAATAACAGAGTTGGAAGGGACCTGGGAGATCTTCTAGTCTAGTCCAACCCCCTGCTCAAGCAGGAGACCCTATAACAGGGGTCTTCAAGCTTGGCCTTTTTATGACTTGTGGACTTCAACTCCCAGAATTCCTCAGCTAGTGTGCCTGGCTGAGGAATTCTGGGAGTTGAAGTCCACAAGTCATAAAAGGGCCAGGTTTGAAGACCCCTGCCCTATAACTTTTCAGATTGTTGTCCAATCTCTTCTTGAAGACCCCCAGTGATGGAGCACCCATGACTTCTATAAGCAAGCCGTTCCACTGATGCCTCCAATTCAGCCCTTGGCTAATGCATTTCCACAGGCCACCCAGACTTTCCAGGCAATCTCATTCAGTGGCTGAGGATGATATCTTTTAAAAACACGCAGAGTTCAACTTGGGTGTTTTAAAAGATTTTAAAATTTTTAAACACGCAAAACCTTAAACCCGGTTTAGCGATAGGCAACTGCTATATGCTCACGCAAAATGAATAAACCTCACAAGGGTTCCACATGATGGTTCCCTCAACAGCGAAGATGAGGGCCGTGTTTGTTTATTGTTCCACTTTCCAACTCTGGTGAAAATCTGCCATCTTCCCGTTCCACGTCTAATTGCCAGTCCCCCCCCCCTTCTTCTCCATCTTGGCCTGGTAGAGTTTGTGGCACAACAATCCCCGCAACACAAAATATGCTAAAAGAAACACCCATAAATAGGCTGCCAGTTCAAGACCAGAATCACACACCCAGATTAAAGTCCACCCTCAGCCCTGGAAGCTTACTTGGTGAATTTAGCTCAAATAATACAGAATACAAAATAACAGAGTTGGAAGGGACCTTGGAGGTCTTCTAGTCCAGCCCCCTGCTCAAACAGGAGACCCTATACCAGAGGTAGGCAACCTTGGCTCTTTTATGACTCGTGGACTTCAACTCCCAGAATTCCTGAGCCAGCCATGCTGAGGGGAAAGGGAGAGTTTCCAAGCTGAGCCGTGCTGGCTCAAGAATTCTGGGAGTTGAAGTCCACGAGTCATAAAAGAGCCAAGGTTGCCTACCCCTGCCCTATACCATTTCAGACAAATTGCTGTCCAGTCTCTTCTGAAAAACCTCCAATGTTGGACCACCCCAACATCTGAAGGAGAATTGTCCCACTGATTAACTGTTCTCACTGTTAGGAAATTTCTCCTTAGTCCCATGATTAGTTTCTATCTGTTGCTTCTTGTCCTGCCTTCAGGTGCTTTGGAGAATAGGTTGACACTCCCTCTTCTTTGTGGCAGCCCCTGAGATATTGAAAGACTGCTATCATGTCACCCTTAGTCCTTCTTTTCATTAGACTAGATATACCCATTTCCAGCAACTGTTCTTCAAATGTCTTAAGTCTCCAGCCCCCTAATCATTTTTGTTGCTCTTCTCTGCACTTTTCCCAAAGTCTCAACATCGTTTTTATATTGTGGCGACCAAACCTGACTGCAGTATGCCAAGTGTAGTCTTACAGGGTTGTTGTTTGAGGGGTTAACTTTGCTAAGAGGCAGCATAAAGGGCACTTTGAAATAAAGGCATTTTGGGAAAAAGTCTCAAATCCTGCTACAGTCACATCTCCGCCTCGCCGTGACCCGTGCAGGGTGGAAACATCCTTTAGATGTCGGCCACAAAGAGACATTGCGTCAGATCCCCCGCATCAAACAAAGCACCTAAGCCATAGTAGGTCTAATCTGGAGCCCTGTTTGATGGCGGTTCTGATAAGGGCAAAGAGGAAGGTCGGGGAAATGAGGGTTAAGAGGCAGAGGCGCTGCTGATTACTTATCGACGTGGTGCGGTTACGAACCAGGCGCTGTCGGGAACGCAGAAATCCTTGTGCCAGCACAGCCATTCATAAAACAATCCAAACTACCCATAAATTCATAAAACAAGCAAAACTCCCACTTTCCAATGACACCCCCCCCCCCAGCCTCTGGCATTCAGGATTCAGACACGGGGCAGCAGAGTGCCGGATTTTGGAAAATCTGGCAAGGTGAGAAAAAAGACCTTGAGAAAAAAGGGTGAAGAGGCTCTGCCTAAGGACCGGTCAGATAAGAGAAGGTGTAGCCTGTAGTTGCGTAATGGGTGGAGAAAGAGCTAAGAAGGAAACCTCCCTAACTTCTCAGGCTCTAAAGGAGATAGCGGGAGATTTGTGCTTTCAGACTCTTGCGAAACCAGCCAGGAAAAGCTACTAGGTGAGCTTATTACAATGATTATTATTTAGTGTACGATGAGAACCTGACAAAAGAGAAGTTAACGCACCCACACACAATCCACATAATAATATACAAGCTTTTACGAGGTGGCCTCATAACTGGTTGTCCAATTCAGCTGTCGAGGCGGTCTCCTCTGGCATTGCTTTGTGCAGATCTTCTAGGGCAGGGGTCCCCAACCCCCGGTTTGTGGACCAGTACCAGGCCGTAGCATGCCAGCAACCGGTCCGCACAAGCAAGGAAAACCCCCATCCGCAGGAAGCACACAAAACCACGCACCCTTTGGTCCGTGGAAAAAACTCTCTCCACGGAACCGGTTCTAGGGAACCAGAGCCTTGTGCACATTCTTGTGGGCAATCTTGCACAATATGTTTAATAGTTTGCACACCAGCATCACAATCGCAACCAGGGGAATCTGATACAAGGCAAAGGCATTTGTTCCAGGATCACACCTCGTTCTGTTCAAACCGGATGGGCTGATTCTACTTTACTGTCAGGCTACTTTAACAGGATTTTTTGCAAGTCTACGAGGCTTTTCTCCACCCATTGTGAAGCTGTGGGCTAAGCCCTCTCTTATCTGACCGTTCCCTAGCCACCACTCTCTTCACCTCGGTTCTCAATCTCCTTCTCACCTAGCACTAAAGAAGCAAAACACAGGTAGTCCTTGACTTATGACCACAATAGAGCCCAACATTTCTGTTGCTAAGCGAGACAGTTTTTAACTGAATGTTGCACCATCGTACGACCTTTCTTGCCACGGTTGTTAAGTGAATCATTGCGGCTGCCAAGTTAGTCACACGGTTGTTAAATAAATCTGGACTCCCCACTGACTTTGCTCGTCAAAAGTTCACCAAAGGGGATCACGTGAACCCGGGGTACTCCGACCGTCATAAATGTGAGTCGGTTGCCAAGCATCTGAATTTTGACCTCGTGACTATGGGGGATGCTGCAACAGTCGTGTGAAAAACGGTCATAAGTCACTATTTCCAGTGCTGTTGTAACCTCAGTCACTAAATGAACTGTTGTAACTCAAGGACTACCTGTAGAATTGCAGGGAGCCATTTCCCCATCAGGTCCCCCCGCCCCCTTCAGGAAGGGCATTTAAAACTGCCTTGTGGGGAGAAGTGACTCCCCCACAAGCTTCCAGACCTGGAAAAGCAGGACCTCATTTCCAGTTGTGCAATAGCAGATGCTTCCCTGAGTGGGAAGGCCCCCCACTTGCCCCCATGCAGCAGGGCCCCTTCCCCTTTCCAGTCTCCAGGGCAGTTGGGCCAGGCTGTCCTGGAACCCCAGCATCGCTCCTCACCATGAGGGCTCTCAGCGTAACCCAAGAATTCACGGCAGACCATCGAGCAGGAGCTGCTTCCGCACCCTGTTCCCCCACCCATCGAGACCACCCAGTTATTTGCCAGGGTTAGGGAGGGGGCAGAAGGGCTGGAGCCAGGTATGAGCCTCCAACCCAGCCCCCGTGGCTTGGACCATCACCCTTTCTTGACCTCCCTTACAGGGATGGCGTAGTGCAGACATGTCAAACTTGCGAGTCACGTGATGTCGCGCGACGTATCGGAACTTTTCCCCCATTGCCGGCAATGGGGTGGGCGCGGTTTCGTCGTGACGCATCCGACCCATGGGCCGGCCGTTTGACACCCCTGGCGTAGTGTGTAAAGTTGGCAACAGGGAGAGGTTCTGACTTGCTTGAAGGAGGGAGGGAGGGTGAGAGGGTGGGACAGAAATAAAAACAAACTATAAAAATGACGCTTTACAGACAGTCCTCGATTTATGACAGGTCACTTAGGAATCCTCTGAACGTATGGCAGATCTCGGAAGTTATGATGGTGCATGAAACATCTGCAAGAAAACCACCAAGCTGAGAGAGCACCAAGGACCTCACCATCCTCCTCCTCCTCTCCACAAACCCCACTCCCTTCTAGCACTGATGATGTTCCCTAATTGGTTCATGAAACATCTGCAAGAAAACCACCAAGCTCAGAGAGCACCAAGGACCCCACTGTCCTCCTCCTGCAATTACTGACCCAGAGGCCAGACAGAGGTGACTCTAGGAGTCAGAGAAAAGGCTCCTAATCTAAGAGGGACACTACCCGAGAGTGCCCCCCCCCCAATCTGGAGCAGCTCTTCATGCCTGTGGTCAGCCACACTCCAATCCTCTTAGGGGAAAACCTGCCCGTGCAGGAATCCAGCCTGTTGCAAGTGCGTAGTAAACAGTCTTCCTGACAGTAAGTGGCTCCGTCCCAACCTTTGTTTAAAATCTGGATCGTGCCCTAACCGCGGTCCTTCTGCAATCAAGGCTGAGCGGCTGGGCCTAAAATAATGACAGGGTCCTGCACACACTCAGTTTAAAACATAGGAAGAACCATTACAGGAATTGGGTATGTCTGGTCTAGTGAAAAGAAGGACCAGGGGTGACCAGATAGCAGTCTTCCAATATTTGGGTGGCTGCCACAATGAAGAGGGGGGTCCACCTATTCTCCAAAGCACCTGAAGGCAGGACAAGAAGCAACGGATGGAAACTAATCAAGGAGAGAAGCAACCTGGAATTAGGGAGAAATTTTCTGACCGTTAGAACAATTAACCAGTGGAACGACCTGCCTCCAGAAGCGGTGAATGCTCCAACACTGGAAGTTTTTAAGAAGAGACTGGACAGCCATTTGTCTGAAATGGTATAGGGTTTCCTGCCTGTTCCAGGGGGGTGGACTAGAAGACCTCCAAGGTCCCTTCCACTCTATTATTCCTTGTTCTATGTTCTTCCCTCTTCCCTTGCAGTCTGTTTTAACCCATTGATGGTAAAATACCTGTGTGGATCCATCAAGGGGACTCCTCATAAATCTGCTTGCCCCCACAAAGCAGCTAACAGTGACAGCCCAGGGGAGGGGAAGGCAAAACTGGAGGAGGGGGGGGGGTCCTCTGGGACAATTCTCCTTTGGCTTCCTCCTACTCAGCTGGGAGTGCTTGAGGGCCACACAGGATGGACTTTGTAATACTTGAAACATTTTTGTTTTTGTAGTTCTGTTGCACTAGCTAACTAACATGGGTTTGCTTGTATTTTAGATTTGCCTTTTTCAAATATATTGCTAACAATTTCCCACAAGGCTTAACCTTTGAGAAAAGCCTAACTCTTTCAGAAAGCAGGACCGACAGGAGAGCATTTGACATACATTGTAGATAACAGTTTCCTTTTCGGCTGTTCTCAAGCCTCCACGAACAAAAGAAAATATTCAAGCCCAACCTTGGGAAGCACCGAGAAACGTGTCTTACCCATGATGGTGTTTTTCCTTTGCAAAATGTTCCCTTTACTTTTACTCAGAATAGGATGCTCTTTTCCATGGCTCTGCTCACATATTGTTGGATGCTGTAACTTTTGTGATGTGACTGATGTGATTTCTAAGCCAATCCACTTTTGCTTTGGAGTTCTTTGTTGTGCAAACTATCAAAAGTAAATGTAATCCATTTCTCCAGGTTCCCCCTTTTCATAGAGAGACCCCAGTTTATCAAGGTAATAAATGGCTTTTAAATGATCGCCAACTCGGTTGCTTATTGGAAAAAGCAAGCCGAGGCAGAACCTAGGGCCAGATTTGGCCATCCTGCTCCAAGTGCAAAATGCTGGGAACTCAAAGGGGAAGGGGT
The DNA here is from genome assembly GCA_023970755.1 of Azemiops feae. Taxonomy (NCBI): domain Eukaryota; kingdom Metazoa; phylum Chordata; class Lepidosauria; order Squamata; family Viperidae; genus Azemiops; species Azemiops feae. Next base: position 211,842 of record JALGBA010000931.1, on the reverse strand, counting down.
CCTATTGTCCACCTCCCCATCTCTCCCTGTCCAGTTGATGGCATCCCAGACCAGGGGGTCCTTGGTGCTCTCTGAGCTTGGTTGTTTTCTTGCGTTTCCTTTCCCAAACTAGGTAACATCACCAGTGCTGTGATGTTGTTATGTAATTTTGATAATGAAACATTTGCAAGAAAACAATGGAGCTCGGAGAGCACCAAGGACCCCACACCCCTCTCCCTCCTCCTCTCCACAAACCCCACTCCCTCCTAGTACTGATGATGTGACCTAGTTGGGTCATGAAACGTCTGCAAGAAAACCACCAAGCTCAGAGAGCACCAGGGACCCCACAGTCATTATTTCTTCTCCTTCTCCTTCTCCTGCTCCTCCTCCCTCTCCACAAACCCCACTCCTTCCTAGCACTGATGATATGACCAAGTTGGGTCATGAAACGTCTGCAGGAAAACCACCAAGAAAACCTGCAAGAAAACCACCAAGCTCAGAGAGCACCAAGAATCCCACAGTCTTCCTCCTCCTCTCTGCAGCCCCTCTCTCTTCTAGCACTGATGATGTTACCTAGTTTGGTTCATGAAACGTCTGCAAGAAAACCACCAAGCTCAGAGAGCACCAAGGACCCCTCATTTCAACCCTGAGCGACAAATATTCCACTTTATTGATCCCAGGCCAAGGAAAGCTGAGCCTTCGATTTCCTGGAAGTGTGCAATTGGAGCCCCCCCCCCAAGCTCGTCCTGGGTCACTGGGTGCTGGCATACACCTCACTTCTGCCTTGGGGAGCCTTTCCTAGCATCCACCCGCAATCAGCCTGCCCGTCACTCACAGGCACAATTCCACGTCCTCTCTCTGAGAGGGTGCTGGAAAGGACTTGGCCCCCTTCACCAGGGATTACTGACCCTCGTCCTTCAAGCCTTTTACAGAGGATAAAGTTCCCCCTCAGCTGACTTTCCTCCAAGCTAAATATATCCGTTTTCCTCAATCCCCTCTTAAATAGTTTCCAGCATCTGCTTCCCTGAACTAGGTAATGTTTGTCTCAATCTTCAGGATGGGATCTAGGACTTACAGGTAAGTCCTCGACTTACGACCACAACTGAACCCAAGATTTCTGTTGTTAAATTAGAGTTAAGTGAGCTTTGCCCTGCTTTACGACCTTTCTTGCCACAGTTGTTAAGTGAATCACCGCAGTTAAGTTAGTAACACGGTTGCTAAGTGGATCTGGCTTCCCCCACTGACTTTGCTTGTCAGAAGGTCGCAAAAGGGGATCCCTTGACCCCGGGACAGTGCAATTGTCATAAATACGAGTCAGTTGCCAAGCGTCTGAATTTTGATCACGTGACCACGGGGATGCTGCAATTCTTCAGTGATTAGAAAATCCAGTACAATTAGGCCTAACACCGATTTGGGGGGTCTCCTCCCTCGCTCTCTCCCTTCTTTCCTTAACAACAACAACAACTAATAATAATAATAATAATAAATTGGAAGGGACCTTGGAGGTCATCTAGTCCAACCCCCTGCTCAGGCAGGAAACCCTATACCATTTCAGACAAATGGCTGTCCAGTCTCTTCTTAAAAACTTCCAGTGTTGGAGCATTCACCGCTTCTGGAGGCAGGTTGTTCCACTGGTTAATTGTTCTAATTGTAAGTGTAAAAAACGATCATAAGTCTGTTTTTAGTGCTACTGTAAGTTTGAAGTGTCAGTAAATGAACTGTTGTAAGTCGAGGACTATATGACAACAGATAGTCTGAATATCACAGACCTCACTTCCCCTTTTTCTGAAAATAATGCAACGGCTGCAGCCTAAAATGGCATTTGCTTTTTCGCAGCCCCATGCATGGACACCCCTGGGTCTTATTCAGTTTGCCAGTAAATCCTGTTTTTGGATGGAACAAGGAGAGGACCTTGAAAAGGTGTGGGGCGGCTCTTAGGAAAACAACAGCTTAGTTCAAAAAGTGAGGCGAGGGACCCCCTGTTTGAGTCTCTTAATTATTGGGGAGGGGAGAGAGGCCAGATTATCAAGGTTCCATTAACAGATAGTCCTCGACTTACAACAGTTCTTTTAGTGACCTTTCAAAGTTACAACCGTGCTGAAAAAAAGTGACTTATGACCATTTTTCACACTTATGACTATTGCAGCATCCCCAGGGTCACGTGACCAAAATGAAGGTGCTTGGCAACTGATTCATAGTTATGACGGTTGCAGTGTCCCGGGTTCATGTGATCCCCTTTTGTGACCTTCTGACAAGCAAAATCGACGGAGAAACCAGATTAACAACTCTGTTACTAACTTAACAGCTGCAACGATTCACTTAACAACTGTAGCAAGAACGGTTGCAAAATGAGGCAAAGTTCACCTAAGAAATTTCTCACTTAGCATCATGAATTTTGGGCTCAATATGTTGGTAAGTTGAGGATTACCTGCCATACATCCTACAACAATAGTTCCATTTTTTTTTAATCTAATCTATTTCAAAGAGCTGATAAATTACAAGGTCTTTTTCTTAAAGACTATAGCTAAGCCGGCTCTACTAAGGCAATTCTGTACCTGAGCAATTGGTTTCAGTTTCCAAAACGCAAACGTCTCTGTGACTTTCAGTCCGTTTTCCCAACAGAGACAGCTCTGAATTTGCTTTCTGACTTCTCAGACATTCGCTGTGCCCTGAATTTTAAAATATAAAACGAAGCCACTTCACTGCTTCCCCCCAATCATTAATCAAAACCTTGAAGACAGAGGATCTGGTCCCTGTGGCACCCTTAAGGAGAAGCCACTCTTTAGCGTAAAAGGAGAACAATCTGCACCCCCCCACACACACACACACTGGTCCCGTCCTCCAGACCCCATTCAACCCCCTTGCTAAGCAGCACAAGGTGGGCTGGGGTGGGAAAAACAGCATTAGCCTTGAAGAAAGACCGGATGCAGATAAATGGGAGGTGCAGCCGAGGCCATAAACCCCCATCGCTCTCTTGCAGGCAATGTCACAGACAGCTCAGCAGTTTTCAAATGTGAGACCATCTTATTTTATGCAGAAACGTCCAAGACTGCGGAATAGCAGGTAATGCAGAAAGTCTTAACTGATTTTTGATTTTGCAGTTTCCCCCAACAGGTCAGAGGGGAAGACTTGCACAGGAGAATAATTTTGGAAAAATAAAAACAAAAGAATTTGTCATGGTTTGCTTAAAATAAATTGTCTTCCCCCCCCCCCCAAATGCGAATTGTTTTGGGTGAGAGAACTATATGAGGTTTGGGGAGATTCACCTCCTAATTAGTGTTTTCATTAATCAGAGGCTTGGTGCTGGGAGCCTAGAGGCATACAGATTTGATAGACAGACAGACAGACAGACAAATAAATAAATAAATAAATAAATCAAAGCATTGAAATCAAACGGTGGTATTTCAGAACAGGTGACGTACAAAAGCCATTTCGTTTGATTCAGTAGCACAAACACAGGAAGTCCTCTACTTACGACCACAACTGAGCCCAAAAATTTCTACTGCTAAGCCAGACGGTTGTTAAGTGAGTTTTGCCCCATTTTACAATCTTTCTTGCCACTGTTAAGTTGAATCACTGCAGTTGTTAAGTTAGTAACATGGTTGTTACTAACTTTTGTCAGACCTTTGTCAGAAGGTCGCAAAAGGGAATCACGGGAGCCTGGGATGCTACAACCGTCATAAATACGAGTCAGTTGCCGAGCATCTGAATTTTGATCACGTGACCCCGGGGATGCTGCAAAGGTCGTTAAGGATGAAAAATGATCGTCACTTTTTTCAGTGTTGTTGTAACTTTGAACAGTCACTAAATGAATAGTTGTAAATCGAGGACTGGCTTAATATCTTTTACTGCATCCACTTAAGAAAATATCTTGGCACACTGCAGGTGCAACCTGCCTGGAAAATCCTCTTTTAAGTCTTCTTCATGCGTCCTGGTTTGGCAGCTGCCTCCTGTTGAGCTATGCGGGGGGGGGGGGGGGGGGGGGGGCAGAAGCAAGAGAAATGCTAGAAGAGATTGGAAGGCCCTTTGTCTGAAGGGTCTCCTGCTAGATCAGGGGGTTGGACTAGAAGGCCTCTAAGGTCCCTTCCAACTCTGCCATTCTGTTAATTAACCAGTGGAACGGCTTGCCTTTAGAAGTTGTGGGTGCTCCATCACTGGAGGCTTTCAAGAAGAGACTAGACAGTTATTTGTCTGAAATAGTATAGGGTCTCCTGCTTGAGCGGGGGGGGGGGGGGTTGGATTAGAAGACCTCCAAGGTCCCTTCCAACTCTGTCCTTCTGTATTTGCCATGACATTGGCAGCTGTGCCAGGGAAAGGATGCCAAAGGCTCATTCTTCAATCTCTCCCCAGCCGTTGCAATGCTCTTCTCCCCACATGCCTGCGCCCACAGCCCCCCAGCGGCCTTCACGACACCCCCCCCAGGAGGGTCCCCTCTGCAGCCATTCCCACACGGGCAGGGCTGCTGGGCCTGGCAATGTGTCTTCAGCCGGGCTCGTCCCCTCGCTTGAAGGACGCTCCTGCGAAGGACAGCCAGCCGACAGATGGGCCGTAAATCACGGGGGTGGGTGGTGGGTGGGAAGGCTTCCGATAAGGCCTTGGGCCACCACAGGGGCCGCTTCCAAAAGGATTCAGGTTCCGCAGTGGGGGAAGGGGAGGACGGTGGGGGGGGGGCAGCGGTGCTGATGCAGGCTGAGTCACCCTCTGGCTGGTTCATTCATGCCTTGATTCATTCATGCTTCGCAAGAGAAACCCCAAACGCCCCCCCCCCACCCCATGCCTGCCGCCCAGGAGCTTCAGCTTCAGCTGCCCTTTGGTGTGTGTGTGTGGGGGGGGGGGGTTCATGCAAACCCCCAGATTTTCTCCTGACTGGGAAAGCCCCTCCCCCTATTCCCCAAGAGACCCCACCTCTCGCCACTCGCCACTTTCTGCCCAGACTTGGCCGGCCCCCTCCCCATTCTTCAATTCACACTTTTAGCTGCTGCATCTGGCAACTTCCAAAAACCTCACCAGACAACCCCCTTTTCTTTTGCCCTGCAGCCCCCCCTCTCTTCAGTGCCCACCGGATCCATGTCTGCACCCCAAAGAGGAAGGTAAGACTGGCTGTCAAGCTCACTATGCAGGGTATAAAAGACCCTAGTGACTTTGGGGGAATTGAATTGAATTGAATGAACAGAATAACAGAGGTCCCTTGCTCAAGCAGGAGACCCGAACTGAATACTTTATTTGGCCAAGTGTGATGAGACACACAAGGAATTTGTCTCGGGTGCAGAAGCTCTCAGTTACAGGTAAGTCCTCGACTTACAACAATTCATTTAGTGGCTGTTTGAAGCTATAGCAGCACTGAAAAAAAGTGACTTACGACCATTTTTCACACTTACGACTGTTGCAGCATCCCCATGCGATCAAAATCCGGACGCTTGGCAACTGACTCATCATATTTATGACGGCCTCAGCATCCCGGGATCGCGTGACCCCCTTTTGCGACCTTCTGACAAGCCAAGTTAATGGAGAAGCCAGGTTCACTTCACAGCTTTGTTATTAACAACTTAACCACTGCAGTGATTCACTTAACGGCTGTGGCAAGGAAGGTTGTAAAATGGGTCAAAACTCACTTAACAAATGTCTCCCTTAGCAAGAGACATTTTGGGCTCACTCGAGGTCGTAAGTCAAGGACTGCCTGTACATGCAAAGCAACAGAATAATGATAATCATCCCCATCATATAATAACATGCACAGCAATGGAAGAACCCCCAGGGAATGACCCAATTTGCTCAAGGTATAATTGACTGACTACAACTCCCATTATCCCCACAGCGCCACCTCTGAAAGGCGGATTACAGGAGGCGCTCAGTGCTTAGGTCTCCACACCGCAGAGGCCAACAAACTTTAAAGTAGCTGGAATTTGCTGGCCAAACTCCAGCCAGAGGCCACATCCCTGCTCTTTTCTGCAAAAACCCGCCCTAGACTCTGATTTGTCTCTAGAGGGCCAAAGGCCGGGCGTGGGGGCGAGAGGAACAGCTGGTGAAAAGCATAAAGGTGTGAAGGCCCAGAAGTCGGTCTGGCAGGTGCTTTTAATGATTTAACACTTCCTGAATATTCATCAAACAGCCCTGGGCACAAGTTTTGTTCCATCTCAAGAAAAGAAGAAATAGGGGAGACATGATAGCAGTGTTCCAGTATCTGAGGGGCTGCCACAAAGAAAAGGGGGTCAGATTATTCTCCAAAGCACCAGAGGGCAGGACAAGAAACAATGGTTGGAAACTGGTCAAGGAGAGAAGCAACCTGGAATTAAGGAGAAACTTCCTGACAGTGAGGACAATTAACCAGTGGAACAGCTTGTTTCCAGAAATCATGGGCGCTCCATCGCTGGAGATTTTTAAGAAGAGACTGGATATTCACGTGTGAGATGGTATATAGGTTCTCTTGCTTGAGCAGGGGGCTGGACTAGAAGACCTCCAAGGTCCCTTCCAGCTCTATTCTATTCTATTCTATTCTATTCTATTCTATTCTATTCTATTCTATTCTATTCTATTCTATTCTATTCTTATTCCATTCCACTCCATTCCATTCCACTCCACTCCATTCCATTTTAATTCCATTCCATTCCATTCCACTCTGGGTTTAATCCCCAAGGAGCCCGGGGTCCAACTCTGTTGTAGGAAGCAGCAACAATATTCATTTTATTTATAAAAATTTACTGGCTGCCTATCTCACCACAGGGTAACTCTGTGCGGCTTACGATATTATTTTTAAAAATAAAACTGTATCAATAAAATACTACAAATATATAAAAATACAAACTGCAATAACTACAAGATGGGGAGGAAGTGGAGTAGGATGAGCGGAGGGGAGGGAGAAGGTGGGAACTGATATTAATCTATCAGAAACCCCCAACATGAAGCCCCCCCCCAAGCCAACTGGCACAGCTAGGTCTTTATCCTCTCTCCACCCACCCCGTCCATCCACTTATGTCCAACCCCCCCCCTCAAATCTGACTTCCGTGGCTAGGAGGGAGGATGGGGGGGGGGGTCAGCAGGGTGAAGTCAGAAAAAGTCAAGACAGTGAAGCCACCCATGTTATGCGCCAAAAAAAAGCACAGGGTTGGTGGCTCCTAAGAGATTCTTAGAAAGCCCACAAATAGTGCAGGATGAAGCCCACCACTCCTTTTCCCGGGTATAGTAAACTGCCTCTGAGCCAGCGAGGCTCCCCATCACTTGAGCATGTACAGCTAGTCCTTGACCTACAACAGTCAACGTTTGAAGTTACAACATCACTGAAAAAAGTGACTTATGACTGTTTTTCACACTTACGATGTTGCGTCAATGCCGCAGCTCCCCTGATCAAAACCATCCCTTTGCTACCCAATGGCTGTGGAAGCAGAAGCCTTTCATAATGGCGCATTCAAGAAGATTGCCCCCCCCCCACATCACCAACTAACCACTGCCATCCTCTTTGACATCCAAAGAAGTCTCCAGTTTTGGTCCTCTTGAGGAGGGGTCTCCAACCTTGGCCACTTTAAGACTTGTGGACTTCAACTCCCAGAATTCCCCAGCTAGGACGTGCTGGCTGGGGAATTCTGGGAGTTGAAGTCCACAGGTCTTAAAGCTGCCTAGGGGAATTCTTGGAGTTGAAGTCCACAGGTCTTAAAGCTGCCAAGGGGAATTCTGGGAGTTGAGGTCCACAAGTCTTAAAGCTGCCAAGGGGAATTCTAGGAGTTGAGGTCCACAGGTCTTAAAGCTGCTAAGGGGAATTCTGGGAGTTGAAGTCCACAAGTCTTAAAGCTGCCAAGGAGAATTCTGGGAGTTGAAGTCAACAAGACTTAAAGCTGCCAAGGAGAATTCTGGGAGTTGAAGTCCACAGGTCTTAAAGTTGCCAAGGTTGGACAGCCCTGCTCAAGAGGACATTCCCGAAGACAGAACTGAGTGGTATTCCTGGCTGGTCACTGTGGCCTCCACTCTGCATTAAAGACACTGTGAGGCAGAAGGGAGCCCAAACCCCCATGCCAACGGTCCCCCAACTGCGTGTGGCATCAGCTGCTGCCCAAGGTCACAGGGACAGGACTGGCTGTATGCAAGACAAGCTGGCAAGGGAGGACCTCACCCTTGGGCGCCTCGTGAATCACAGGATTCTTGCAGCCTTTTGCAAAATCTCTCCAGGCCGGGCATCCTCGAGACACACCCATCTCAGGGGTGAAAGAACATCTTGTCCAAAATCTGGGCACCAGCAACCCTTCACAAGGCTTCACAAGCCTTTCCTTGACCTGCAACTTTCAATCCACGAATCCTTCGTGGGGTGTCTGCAGCCAAGCACTCTCCCACTGAAAAGATCTCTGTCACACACATCAAAACAAGCACATAAAAATTTGCGCAGTAAAAATAAAAAAGCTGGCAACGGAGGGTAACATATCAACAACCAATCCACCCCACCCATGAATTCAACTAACTCAACCCCCAGCCTGGGAAAAAGGCCAAATCTTCCTTGCTTTGCAAAAGGGCAGCAGCGACGAAGGAGCCGATCCGATCTCACGAGTGGCTGTTCCAGTAGGCACATTTCCCAGGTGTTGCCAGACGACCCTTTACAGCAGGGGTCCTCAAACGTGGCCACTTTAAGACGTGTGGACTTCAACTCCCAGAATTCCCCAGCCAGCCATGCTGGCTGGGGAATTCTGGGAGTTGAAGTCCACACGTCTTAAAGTGGCCACGTTTGAGGACCCCCTACTCTACAGGTAGCCCTTGACTTACGTCTGTTCGTTTAGTGACCTTTTGAAGTTAGAAAGCACTGAAAAAAAAGTGACTTAGGATCGTTTTTCACATTTGCGACCGTTGCAGCATCCTCAGGGTGCCACGATTAAAATTCAGACATTTGGCAACTGACTCATATTTATGACGGTTGCAGTGTCCCGTGATCCCCTCTTGAGAACTTCTGACCAGCAAAGTCAACGGGGAAGCCGGATTCACTTAACAACCGGGTGGCTAACTGAACAACTGCAGTGATTCACTTAGCAACTGTGGCAAGAAAGAAATTTTGGGCCGAATTTGTAGCTGTACGTCTGCCTGCAATCAACTGGGCATGGAGCTAGGTCCTCCTGCCAATTCCGGTGGGGAGGACAGCAAACATCAGAGAGAAGTGGCCCCTCAAATCTCCCAGCCCCACGCTCAGATTTATGCCATGGGAGTTTGAAACTTCCTTTAGCAGATAAGCAATTTGTCCCTGAAGTCAATAATTCCATGAGATATTACAGAATTACAAAATAGCAGAACTGGAAGCGACCTTGGAGGTTTTCTAGTCCAGGGGTCCCCCACAGACCGGTACTGGGCCGCAGCATCCTCACAAACAAGCAAAGCCCCATCTGCAGGATGCAGGCAGCACACAAAACCACGCACTCTCCGGTCCGTGGAAAAACCTCTCTCCATGTAACCGGTCCCTGGTGGCCAAAAGGTTGGGGACCTCTGTTCTAGTCCAACCCCTTACTTGAGCAGGAGATGTTTTACCATTATGGACAAATTGCTGTGTATATGTGTGTATGTGTATGTATGTTCTACTAAAGTTATGGTGCAAGGTGAGGACCCCATAAGCACATCCAGACCACCCCAACAGACAGGACTCCACACACTTTGGCTTGCAGGAGTCTGCAGAGCGACCACTTCCTCCCTGCCACCTGGGCTGGCAACCTCGCACCGTCTGACCCAGACCCAGAATGGGAGCTGGCACACCCCGCAACAGCCTTAAACCAGCTTGTAACCCACAAACACACTTTGCAAGCTCAGCCGCCCAGACCAGCCCCTGCGGCCTCCTGCCACGAATACTCCGGGGCCTGTGAATCTCCCCCCCTCCCCTCGCAGACCCCTCCCGCGCTCAGCCAGCCCCATCCCAGCGCCCGTTTGTGCAAGACTTTGTGCAAATCCCGCCTGGGCCCCTCGGGCCTCCCCACGAGGGTCGCGGGGAGCCGAGGGGGCGCCCCGCAGCTCCCGATGCCTCTTCCCCGAGTTCCCTTCTGGCTGCCCCCATTAGAGCAACCCTCAAAGCCGCGGCTCCCCCGGTCCTGAGTCCCGCTCGCTCCCTCAACCGCAGCCCTGCCAGCTCGATCCCTGCCCGGAGTGCTCGGCCTGGCTCGACCCGCTGGAGCAACGCCGGGAGGAGGCGGCGGCAAGGGCTGCCGGGGTGGCAGCTGGCGGGCGGGAGGTGCCAGCGGCAAAGTTCCAGCAGCGCCTTTTCCCGCGTTGCAGGGGAAAGCGAGGCCACAGCCGGCCGCTCCAGCCCGGCCGCCCGCCGAACAGCCGCCACGAACCTGTCCCGCCGCCGCTCTCGGCTGCTCCCGCCCGCCTGGAGCCCTGCGGGGAGCGGCTAGGCTTCTCTCCCCGCGCCTCCCTGCCGCGGCCCCGCTCCCTCCGGGGCTGCGCTGCTCCGGCGGCGGGGGAGCCGGGCGAAAGTTGCTCGGCTGCAGCCCGGCGGCGCCGCTTACCTCCTGGCCGGGCGAGGCGGGCGAGGCTGTCCGGCGGGCGCAGGAGCCGAGTCCGGCCGCGCTGGCGCTGGAGGAGGGGGGGCTGCCCGGCGCGAGAGGCGCGCCCCCGCCCGGCCAATCGGGCCGCCGGTCCGGGCCCCGCCGGGGAAGGGCTCGCCCGGCTGCTGGCTCGGACCGGCTTCCCCGCCCTGCTGGAGACGCTCCCGGGGAGAGCGAAACCGGCCCGCCGGGCCCCACGAAGCGAATCCCGCCGAGGAGATGCCCCCCTCCCTCTTTGCACCCCTTTTCTGGAGGCGTCTCGGGAAGGGGGGTAGCCTGAGTCCCCAGCCCCCCCCCGCCGTCCCGGAGCTGCGGTGCTGCCCCTCCCGGCCCCTCTGCACCCCCTCCCCAGCCCCTCTCGGCGACCCAATATCGGGGCGATTTTCCCAGGCCAAGACCGCCCCCGCCCGCCCTCGGCAGGCGGCATATAAATTTAACAAACCAACATCTAAATCTCAGCCTGGCTCTCCTATATGCCTTCTCTGGATTGTAGGGAAGGAGTCAGGGATTGGAAAGCAGAGAGAGCCAGACTGGGAGGGAACCATCAGCACGAAAACCTGGACTTGTTGGAAAGTTTCTTCAGGGCTCCAGCAAACATGAAATGAGTTTTAAATAATAAAATGTATAGAGGAATATTTGTAGCTTTGGTTTTAGATGTTACTTTTGGTTTGTTCTCCAAACATAATTCCTGAACGCTTCGTTACCAAACTAGGTAACATCATCAGCAGGACATTTTAAGAGCTAAAGAGAATAAGACAAGAAAATCCTGCTGAAGATGTTACCTAGTTTGGTAACGAAACGTTCAGGAATTATATTAAAACAAGCTTGGAGAGCAAACCACAAGTAAAATAAAATGTATATTTTGCGTTTCTCGACCTGGTGACCCAGCTGTCCTCCACAATTCCAATTCCTCGTGCCATAGCTGGAAGGTGCAATGCAAACAGTCACGGTTTTATCATCATCATCATCATCATCATCATCATCATCATTTTAGCCATTGTCCATCCACCGCAGGATGAAGGCCTCTTCTGCATGTTTCTAACCCTTACGGTCCTGAGCTTTCTTTTGCCAGTTGGGCCCTCAGGACTTGGCTGATGTCCTCGATCCGTCTTGCTTATGGTCTCTTTCATGGATGCTTTTGATCGAGTGGGATCCGTTCTAGGACCGCCTTGGTCCACCTGCCCTCGGTTCTCCTTGCTATGTGGACCAGCCCGTTTCCGTTTCAGTTCTTTGACTCTCTTGATGATACCGTTCTCCAATCAATGTGCGGGTCTTTCTAACTTGTCTTGAGATGCCGAGCGTGTCTCTTTCCATGTCTCTTTGCGACACTCATAGCTTTTGTACTGATTGTGAGGTTAGTGTCCATGTTTCACCGGCATGTGTTAGCGCAGGTAGCACACACTGATCGAAAACTTTTTCCTTCAGGCATAAGGGGAGGTTGTTCTTGCCGAATGCCTGCCAACCACATTTAACACACCGTTCAGTTTCCTTTATAATATATATCATCTTCCCTTGAGATTCCTTGAGCAAGGTATATATGGTGGTCTATATATGGTTTTATAATTCTGGATAAAATGGGGTTGCTGATTCTGTATCTCTTAAGGACCCTAAATTTGTAAGAGTCTGATCTGCAGAGTTTGATCTGAGCAGGGGGGTGGACTAGAAGACCTCCAAGGTTCCTTCCAAATCTGTTGTTCTATTCTATTCTATTCTATTCTATTCTATTCTATTCTATTCTATTCCCTCTTCTGTGTTCTGTTCTGCTCTATTCCATTCCATCTCCTCTTTATTCTATTCCATCTCCTCTTTATTCTATTCTATTCTATTCTATTCTATTCTATTCTATTCTATTCTATTCTATTCTATTCTATTCTATTCTATTCTATTCTTATTTCTATTATTTCTACTCTATTCTATTCTTATTTCTAATTCTATTCTATTCTATTCTATTCTATTCTATTCTATTCTATTCTATTCTATTCTATTCTATTCTATTCTAGTCTAGTCTAGTCTAGTCTAGTCTAGTCTAGTCTAGTCTAGTCCATTCCATTCCATTCCTATTCCATTCCTATTCCATTCCTATTCCTATTCCTATTCCTATTCCTATTCCTATTTCTATTATGTCTCAGCTATCCATATTGCCAGGCAAATATTATGGGTAAGTCACATGCAACAGGCAGCCTCTCAGAGGCTTTGAAACAGCGTTGATTCCACAGTTTGGCCCGAGCATTCGAGCAACATGTCTTCCTGGCTGTTTTCAGGTAGGGGCTTCAGGTAGGTGGTCCTTGACATACGACCACAATTGAGCCCAAAATTTCTGTTTCTAAGTGAGACAGTTGTTAAGTGAGTTTTGCCCCATGTTACGACCTTTCTCACCGCAGTTACAAAGCAAAATCACTGCCGTTGTTAAGTGAATCATTTATTTCACATTCATTTACTTCATTAAATTTTCATGCTGTCCATCTCCCCTACAAGGTGACGCTGGACGATCACAGATTAGTTAAGTTTGTTAAGCAAATTTGTGGCCATTCAGCAAATAAGTGCCATTGCAACTTCAAACAATCACTAAATAAACATTAAGTTAGGAACAGGATTGTTAAGTGACTCCGGCTTCCCCCGTTGACTCTGCTTGTCAGAAGGTCGCAAAAGGGGATCACGTGACTCCGGGACGCTGCGACCGTCATAAATACGAGTCAGTTGCCAAACATCTGAAGTTTGATCACGTGACCCTGGGGATGCTGCAACCGTCGTAAGGGTGAAAACGACCATAAGCCACTTTTTTCAGCGCTGTTGTAATTTTGAACGATCGCTAAATGAACTGTTGTAAGTCGAGGACCAGCTGTATTGACATTCCGGAGTTTTTCGATCTGGTTTTTCTGCTGTGCGTAAGGCAGGAGGACTGTTGAGAGGGGGGCGGCCCACTGGATCCTTCCAGATTAATTTCCTTCTTGAGACCGGGAACGGCTCCCAGGGAAGGGCTGGGCTCTTGAACCTGTGTAAAACCTCGGACACTTGTGCAAACAGGGCAAATAAATGAATTATATTTACAGGAAATGAACCTGCTGACTTTTCAAACCTGGCCTTTCCTTCTAAATCTTGTCTGCCTTCCATTGTTCATGTGCCTTACGCCCCCTGCCACATGCTGACTTTGCAGCGGAAGCATTTTGAGACCCTCACTGAAAAAAAAAACAGAAAACCCCCCTTTCCAGCCCTTTCCCATCCTCCTGCACTGCAGGGCTGGCTGAGGAGGGGCTAAAAAGGGGAATGGGCTAGCCCACCCTTCCCACTGTCTGCCATTCAGACAGCAGGGACTTTTGGGGAGGGCGCTCCCAGTCCTTCCTTGGGCACCAGTCCAGCTGGGGGATTTGAGGCCCAGCCCCCCACTCTCAGCCCCGGGTAGAAGAAGAAGGCCGGGACAAAATACCTCTCGAAAACCCTGCCAAGAACATTGCAGAAACTTGTCCGGGCAATCTCCAAGAGGCGCTAAGCTAACGAAGGAACAAAAAATTCAAAATCCCATTTGCTTTTCTTGCAAAAAAGGACCTGTCCTGCAGAAAACTCTCTTTTCTCCTTGTCCTTTCTCCCAGTGCACCAGGGGTCCCGGAAGCTCCCTGTGTCTCCCCCCATTCTGGGAAGGCCACCCCTCCCCATGTGCCACCCCCCCCAGCTTCAACAGCCCTCCCTTGTGCCCTTCAGCTTCCCAGATCAGCCAGCGTCCCGAGTCCCGCAATCAAAAGCTCTGCATTGCCACCCCGTGATTTAATTTCCACGTAAAGCCCCATAAACTGGAGCATAAAATGTGTTGCTATTTTTTTTTTTTTTTTTTTTTGCTGCATTGGTCTTGGGCACAGCAGTATATCCAGCTTGGCTGCCTCTTGTAAAATTGTCAGCCGGAGGAGCAGGAAGCTGCTCCCAACAACTGGAAGAAGCAGAGAAACAAAGGGGTGGGGGAGGGGAGAAAGGGGGTGCAGGTAGAGGAGGAGAGCAAAGACACCTGAGAAGGTTTCTGGGGGAGGAAACAGGTGTCACTTTCAGACTGGACAGGTGGGACGGGCAAACAGCAGTGCTGTGAATGGCCTTTCCTCCTAACTTCCAATATTTGAGGGTCTGGCACAAAAAAAGAGGGGCTCAACCTATTCTCCAAAGCACCTGAAGGCAGGACAAGAAGCAACTAATCAAGGAGAGAAGCAACCTGGAACTAAGGAGGAATTCCCTGACGGTGACAACAATTAACCAGTGGAACAACTTGCCTCCAGAACTTATGGGTGCTGCATCACTGGAGATTTTCAAGAAGGAATTGGACAGCCATTTGTCTGAAATGGTACAGGGTTTCCTGCTTGAGCAGAGGACTGGACTAGAAGACCTCCAAGGTCCCTTCCAACTCTGTTATTCTGTTAATTAATCAGTGGAACAGCTTGCCTCCAGAAATTGTGGGTGCTCCGTCACTGGTGGTTTTCAAGAAGACACTGGACAGCTGTTTGTCCGGAATGGTATTGCTTGAGCAGGGGTTAGACTAGAAGACCCCCAGGGTCCCTTCCAACTCTGCTCTTCTGTATTCTGTATTCTACTTCTCTTGGCACCATCTGGCTCCAAATAATGTCCCTGCATTTAATTCCACTGAAATCAATATAATCAATCGATTGATTGATTGAGAGATTCATTAAGAGCCTTCACGTCGTTGTCAACTTTTAGCAACTAAGTGCATCCTCAACCTATGACACAATTGGGACCAGAATTTCCATTGCTAAGCAAGGCAAGGTCCAGGGAGTTTGATTGTACAATTTCTTTTTTTGGCCATAGTTGATAACGTGATTTGTTGCAATTGTTCAGTGACTCCAGAGGTTAAGTGAATCTGTCTTTCCCCCCTTGACTTTGCTTGTCTGAAGCCATCTGGGAAGTTTGCAGGCAGGAGTCACATGACCCTGGGAGACTGCAACTGTTGTAAATACTATGCAATGGTGGCCAGGTACCTGAATTTTGATCATGTGACCATGAGGATGCTGTAATGTCGTAAGTGTGAGGATCAGTCACAATTCGCCTTTTTTCAGTGCTGCTGCAACTTCAAAAGGTTGCTAAACAAATGGTTGTAAGTTGAGGACTACCAGCAGATAGATTCACTTTGAGAGCTGGCAACTAAATTTCATTTTTTAATAATATTTTATTAATTTTCTAATTTTACATTTGAGTATTTAAAAAGCAACGTGGTGACTGGGTTAATCAATAGTTCAATAGCAAAATCTTTAGTGCAAATCTCAGGTTACAACATCAGATATTTCTTCTCTTTTTCCTTTAACATTTACTGTCTCGTATTCAAGCTAGTACATTTCTAATTATATCAATTCAATAAAAACATCATTATTACATTTATCAATAAAGTTTTAGCTTATACATATCTTAATTACATTCAATCTTCATAAACAATCCATATCCTGTTATTAATTTTTACATAATTTTTAATTTCTCATTAATATTCCAATTTAACCTTTGATATCCATAATTTTTAGACTTTGGGTAACCAAGATTTCCCTTATCTCACTTCATAACAAACTATAATATCCAAAATACACATTTTATCTATTTAAATGTAATCTATTTCCTAAAAGTTATCTATTTCCCACCATATTAAATCATCTACTTAATAATACAATATCCCCTTTAATAAATCAAAACCATTATATATATTGCCTGGGTTAATCAATAAATCAAACATATTCATGATGATTAATTTTCTTTTCCCTTTTAGATCTAATTTTTCAATATTAAACAAATCGAATCCTTATTTTCAACTGATTTCCAACTAGAAAGCTAGAATAAGGTTGAAAAAATTGGGGTTTTGATTCATTAGAGGGGATTTTATATTGTCAATTAGAGGGTTAAAGGGAGATGTTGAGATAAGGGGAATTTTGGTTATTAGATTTAAAATAAATTTCATTTTTGATGTGTGCCATTGTGCCCACAGTAAAAAAATGACAAAAAAGGTTATCTTATCTTATCTTATCTTATCTTTTTCCAGGATGATCTGTCCCTAACCTGGTCTCCCTACTCCAACTGACTCCATCCTCTTTCTTCTGGTCCTCCTCTTCTCTTTTGCTCCAAGTTTCCCAGGATCATGGCCTTTGACTGAGAACTAGGTCTTCATGTTGATTGATTGATCATGTGCCATCAAGTTGGCAGATAGTCAACCTTTAGTGACCACATAAGTAGATCTTCTCTGGATCAACCTGTTCCCCCGACTATGTAGGTCTTCATATTGATTGATTACATGCCATCAAGTTGGCACAGTCAACTTTTAGTGACCACATAGATAGACCTTCTCTGGATCAACCTGTCCCCAGACTACGTCGGTCTTCAGGTTGATTGATTACATGCCATCAAGTTGGCAGATAGTCAACTTTTAGTGACCACATAGATAGACCTTCTCTGGAACAACCTGTCACAACCCTGACCTTCAGGTCTTCTGAACATGCATGGACCATCACAATAACAGACTTCCTCCATCTTGCTGGTAGTGGCCTTCTTCTTCTTTTTTTTTCCTACCACTTTCCCCAACATCAGAGCCTTCTCCAGAGAGCTGGTTTTTGTCATAAGGTGTCCAAAGTAGGATAATTTGAGCCTGGCCATTTGGGCCCCAAGTGAGAATTCTGGGGTTGAATTGTTCGATGATCCATGGTTTGTTTTCTTGATGGTCTTCAATACCCTCAGGTGTCTTCTCCAACACCAGGTACGAAAGTTTCGATCCTATCTTGCGTCTTCTGCTCTTTGTGGATATAAACTCAACAGAGCATTTCAACATCTTATCTTATGGAATAGAATAGAATAGAATAGAATAGAATAGAATAGAATAGAATAGAATAGAATAGAATAGAATAGAATAGAATAGAATAGAATAGATATTGGAATATAGAATAGAATAGAATAGAATAGAATAGAATAGAATAGAATAGAATAGAATAGAATAGAATAGAATAGAATAGAATAGAATAGAATAGAATAGAATAGAATAGAATAGATATTGGAATATAGACTAGACTAGACTAGACTAGACTAGACTAGACTAGACTAGACTAGACTAGACTAGACTAGAATAGAATAGAATAGAATAGAATAGAATAGAATAGAATCAGAATACTTTATTTGGCCAAGTGTGATTAAACACACAAGGAATAAACTCAACAGAGCATTTGAACATCTTATCCAGGGCCTTCACGGCTGCTCTAGGGAAAAGCTGGTCTGAGTCGTATTTCTTGTGGGTTCCTGATGGTGAGACTTGGGAGGAAAAAAGCTCTTCTATCATTCCATTGACAATTGTCAATTCTGAGCCTGTCATTGACGATTCTGAGGCTGGTTGTTGCACCGTTGTCTCGGTCTGGTCTTCTTTATATTTATTTCAATTCCATTTTTTTTTCATTCTGCTTCTTGAGCTTTATTACTGCAGCCTGTAGAACTTTTGCAGTTCAAAAGAGTGTCAGCAACAGAGCAGAGATTATTGACGGTTCAGCCTTCGGTTTTGCAACCGGTTTCATCGTGTTCCATCCATCCGTATTCAGAAGACTTACTGACCATTGCAAACATTTGTTTAGCGACCAGTCAAAGTTACAACATTGCTGAAAAAAGCGACTTATGGCCGTTTTCCCACTTAGGACCATTATAGCATCCTCCTGGCCATATGATACAATTCAGACGTTTGGCAGCTGACTCCTACTTGTGACGGTCGCAGTGTCCCGGGGTGATCCCCTTTTGCGGCCTTCTGACAAGCAAAGTCAGTGGGGAAGCCAGATTCACTTAACAACCATTTTGCTAACTTAAC
The DNA here is from genome assembly GCA_023970755.1 of Azemiops feae. Classification (NCBI taxonomy): domain Eukaryota; kingdom Metazoa; phylum Chordata; class Lepidosauria; order Squamata; family Viperidae; genus Azemiops; species Azemiops feae. The sequence goes on along the minus strand of JALGBA010000931.1, from coordinate 193,554 downwards.
AATTGCAGTGATTCATTTAACAGCTGGAGTAGAATAGAATAGAATAGAATAGAATAGAATAGAATAGAATAGAATAGAATAGAATAGAATAGAATAGAATAGAATAGAATAGAATAGAAAAATGGAATGGAATGGAATGGAATGGAATGGAATAGAATAGAATAGAATAGAATAGAATAGAATAGAATAGAATAGAATAGAATAGAATAGAATAGAATAGAAAATGGAATGGAATGGAATGGAATGAATAGAATAGAATAGAATAGAATAGAAATAGAATAGAATAGAATAGAATAGAATAGAAATATGGAATGGAATAGAATAGAATAGTAGAACGAACGGAACGGAACGGAACGAACAGAAACAGAACAGAACAAACAGAAATGAATAGAATAGAATATAATAGATAGAATAGAATAGAATAGGATGGGATGGGATGGGGTGGGGTGGGGTGGGGTGGGTGGTGGTGGGGTAGATAGATAGAGAGTAGAAAGAATAGAAAGATAGAATGAATAGAATAGAATAGAATAGAAATAGAATAGAATAGAATAGAATAGAATAGAATAGATAGAATAGAATAGAAGAAGAATAGAATAGAAGAATAGAATAGAATAGAATAGAAGAATAGAATAGAAATGGAATGGAATGGAATGGAATGGAATGGAATGGAATGGAATGGAATAGAATAGAATAGAATAGAATAGAATAGAATAGAATAGAATAGAAAAAATAGAAAAAATAGAATGGAATAGAATGGAATAGAATGGAATAGAATAGAATAGAATAGGAATAGAATAGAATAGAATAGGAATAGAATAGAATAGAATAGAATAGAATAGAATAGAATAGAATAGAATAGAATAGAAAATATGGAATGGAATAGGAATAGGAATAGGAATAGGAATAGGAATAGGAATAGGAATAGGAATAGAATAGAATAGAATAGAATAGAGCTGGAAGGGACCTTGTAGGTCATCTAGTCCACTCTCCTGCCCAAGATGGGGCAAAATTCAGCTAAAAAATGTATCCCTTAGCAACACAAATTTTGGGCTTAATTGTGGTCATACGTTGAGGGCCACCTGCAGTCTATCTGTAGATGTCCATGTACAGAGTTGTTTGAGGACTTGGCAATGAAAAAAAAATCCCGAGTGACTGAATTGATGTCCATTTCGACGTCCTAAAAGCCATTCATTGCAACTACGGATTTGTAATTTTTTTAAATTAAATAAAATTTAATTTGTATTAATATTAACATTTTAATATTTTAATTTTAATATTTTAAAATGCTGAATATTTCCACCTTGGCGTTCCAGGGAGCAGCACACACCTTGCCTCCTCTCCTTCTGCCTCGGTGGTTGAACCAGAAGCTTGAATGATCACCACATTAAAGGATTCTCTACGAAATCTAATCAATATTATTTAGGCTGATTGCGTAACAGCCAAGGAGTATTCTCGCTATGCTCTTCCGCATTATACTAGCTCAGGGGTAGGCAACCTTGGCTCTTTTATGACTCGTGGACTTCAACTCCCAGAATTCCTCAGCCAGCATGGGGGAACTATGGCTCCTTCATGACTCGTGGACTTCAACTCCCAGAATTCCTGAGCCAGCCATGCTGAGGGGAAAGGGAGAGGTTTCCAAGCTGAGCCATGCTGGCTCAGGAATTCTGGGAGTTGAAGTCCACGAGTCATAAAAGAGCCAAGGTTGCCTATCCCTGTACTAGCTGCTTAGTCTTTGCTTTTTGTGTCCTGAGTAACAAACAGTGGGAACTTCTGTCTGAACATGTCTCATCCCAGTCCATCTCAATTCTCTCAATTTCAAGTGATTCAATTTGCCGATCAGACATCAATTTGTAATAATTTCATTTCATCTTTCATTGTGTTGGGTTTTCCCATGTTCCTGCTCCTTGCATTCCACGTCCTTCCTATAAATCTGTCTATAGAATACAGACTAATAGAATTGGAAGGGACCTTGGAGGTCTTCTGGTCCAACCAAGTTCTCCCAGGATTTTCTTTTCCTGCTTCCAACACCAGCAAGTAGATGTCCTGAAGACTTTCATCCAGCCACATCATACAGACCATTAGTATGTTGAAGGTTCCCCAGGTCTGTTGTCCAGGTGGCCCTTGGCTTACAGCTTAGTGACCATTCAAAGTTCTGACAGACGTACGTTGGGGGGGGGGTTCTTATGATACAGTTTTGAAGTTCTGATGGTTCCCCACCACACAGTCATGTGATGACACTTCTGCCACTTGACAACCGAGTTGCACCCACAGCCATTTGCAGGATCCCACAGAGAAGAGCAACAAGATCAGGGGACTGGAGGCTAAAAGATACAAGGAATGGTTGCTGGAATTGGGTATGTCGTCTAGTCTAATGAAGAGAAGGACCAGGGGTGACATGATAGCAGGGTTCCAGTATCTCAGGGGTTGCCAGAAAGAAGGAGGGGGTCAAGCTATACCCCAAAGCGCCTGAAGGCAGGACAAGAAGCAATGGATGGAATCTAATCAAGGAGAGAAGCAGCCTGGAATTAAGGAGAAACTTCCTGACAGTTAGAACAATTAACCAGTGGAACAACCTGCCTCTAGAAGCGATGAATGCTCCAACACTGGAAGTTTTTAAGAAGAGACTGGACAGCCATTTGTCTGAAATGGTATAGGGTTTCCTGCCTGAGCAGGTGGTTGGACTAGATGATCTTCAAGGTCCCTTCCAACTTTATTATTATTATTAGATGTTAGTGTATATTATGACTGGCATTCAATTCTTTGGCAAAGCAGCACCCATAGAAAACCATCGGTTCACTTAGCAACCGTGGCTTTTGCTTAATGACCGTTGCAAAAAAGGTTGTAAATTCACAACAACCGTCACGAGTTCCAAACAGAAAGGGTGGGCTCCATTACAGTTGTAACCCGAGGACTACCTGTATCTTGAGTGCCATGTAGAATGAACGGTCATCTTCCAGCCGATGGGCCTTTGGTAGGCCAGTCAGGAGTATCTGCAAGGCCTGGTCAAGAACATTAGGAGGGTGGCTGTGGTGTTGTGGTCAAAGGTCCAAACCTGTTTTCATGTGCTGGATACGCCTAAAAACAGCTGGAACTTCGGTCACAGCATCACAGCTACCATCTTGATGTTTTTGACCACAACCTGTAGACTACAGGTAAATAAGCTTCAGAAGTTGTGGGCGCTCCATCACTGGAGGCTTTTAAGAAGAGACTAGACAATCATTTGTCTGGAGTGTTATAAGGTTTTCTTCTTTTGCAGAGGGTTGGACTAGTAGACCTCCAAGGTCCCTTCCAACTCTGGTATTCTGTTAATTAATCAGTGGAATGAAATTATGGGTGCTCCATCACTGGAGGTTTTTTTAAAAAAGATTGGACAACCATTTGTCCAGGATGGTATGAAGTCTCCTGCTTGAGCAGGGGGTTGGACTAGAAGACCTCCAAGGTCCCTTCCAACTCAGTTATTCTGTCAATTAACCAGTGGAATGGCTTGCCTTCAAAGTTGTGGATGCTCCATCACTGGAGGCTTTTAAGAAGAGACTGGACAGCCATTTATCTGAAATGGTATAGGATCTCCTGCTTGAGCAGGGGGTTGGACTAGAAGACCTCCAAGGTCCCTTGTATCTCTGTGATTCTGTTATTCAGCCATTTGTCCTGAATGGTAGATGCTCTCTTGTATGAGCAGGAGGTTGGACTAGAAGACCTCCAAGGTCCCCTTCCAACTCTGTTCTGTTATTATTCTGCTAATTCTGCCTTTGCTTGCATCCTGTGCTACAAAATAATTTTCTGGGAACGGTGAGACTTGGAAAATGACACTTGATCTTCCTGGAGAGAAGGGAGAGGAGGCCAAGTGAGTTTTCCTCCCCCCCCTCCACATTGAGGGGTCCATGACAGGTGACCTCTCTGGGTTCAGGAGCAGAAAAGGGAGACTTTGTGAGGCAGGACTGCTTCAGGCACCAAGAAGCTATTTCAAGCCAGTGACCTGTTTGTTCCCCGTTCATTTGCTACGGTTTGATGACATGTGGCATGTCCAAATCAGAGTTTGATTTATGGGGTGATGCTTATAAATAGAAGGAAGGCCATTTCTCTCTCTCTCCCCCCCCATCTCTCTCTCTTTTCTCTCAATCATCTCTTTCTCTCTCTGTTATCATCTATTACCTCTCTTTCTCTCACTCTTTCTCATTTTTCTCTGTCCCTCATCTCTCTCTCTCCCCCTTTCATCTCTCTCTCTTTTCTCTCAATCCTCTCTCTCTATTATCAGCATTATCTCTCTTTCTCTCTCTTTCTCTCTTATTTTTCTCTGTCCCTCATCTCTCTCTCTCTCCCCCTCTCATCTCTCTTCTCTCAATCATCTCTCTCTGTTATCATCTATTATCTCTTTCTCTGTCTCTTTCTCTCTTTTTTCTGTTCCTCATCTCTCTCTTTCTCCCCCTCTCATCTCTCTTTTCTCTCAATCCTCTCTCTATTATCAGCATTATCTCTCTTTCTCTCTTTCTCTCTCATTTTTCTCTGTCCCTCATCTCTCTCTCCCCCATCTCTCTCTCTCTTTTCTCTCAATCCTCTCTCTCTATTATCAGCATTATCTCTCTCTCTCTCTCTCTTTCTCTCTCTCTCTTTCTCTCTTTCTCTTTTTTCTCTGTCCCTCATCTCTCTTCTCTCAATCATCTCTCTCTCTGTTATCATCTATTATCTCTTTCTCTCTCTCTTTCTCTCTTTTTTCTGTTCCTCATCTCTCTCTTTCTCCCCCTCATCTCTCTTTTCTCTCAATCCTCTCTCTCTCTATCATCAGCATTATCTCTCTTTCTCTCTCATTTTTCTCTGTCCCTCATCTCTCTCTCTCTCTCTCTGTCCCTCATCTCTCTCTCTCTCTGTCCCTCATCTCTCTCTCTCTCTCTCTCAGCTACCATCTCTCTACTGTTTCTCCCTTAAATCCCCCAGCAGAGAGTTCCCCAGCCTCATCTGAACACATCCAGTGAAAGGGACCCCAACATCCTTCTGGGTCAGGGGTCGACCCCTGAACTGCTTCATCTCTTCCTGAACTCCCTGCCTTGCTGAAAAATTAACTCTGCCCTTTTGTGGATCGACCGTCAATCCTTCCTGGTAGTCCTCGGTGCACCATCCTTTCAGCCACCCTCCTTTTCTAGATCTTTCTCGAAATGGGGTGGCCAGAACTGGGCCCAGTGCTCCAGGTAGGACTTGACCAAAGGAGAACATTTGGAAATCATATTCCTGTGAATGCAGCCTAAAATAGTAGAGCTAGTTCTTTACGTACGACAGTTCATTGGATGACCGTTCAAAGTTACAACCTCACTGAAAACAGTGACTTATGATCAGTTCTCAGTTACGACCTTGGCCGCATCCCCAAGGTGGGGGTGATCAAAATCCAGAGGCTTGGCAACTGGTTCATATTTATGACGGTTGCCGTGTCCTGGGGTCCTGTGATCCTCCTTTTGTGACCTTCTGACCAGCAAAGTCCATGGGTAAAGCAGACTCACTTAACAACCGTGTGACTAAACAACTGCAGTGATTCCCTTAACGACAGCAGCAAGAAAGGTCGTAAAATGGGGCAAAGCTCACTTAACCAAGGTCTCGCTTAGCCATATAAATTTTGGGGCTCAATTGTGGTCGTATGTTGAGGACGACCTGTTTTTGCCTTCTTTGCAGACCCGTCACACCCTCTCCTTGGTGATTGATGGCTCCAGCAAGACCCCTTAGGCCAGGGGTGTCAAACTCAATTTCATTGAGGGCCGCATCAGCATTGCGGTTGCCCTCAGGGGGGCCGGGTGGGTGTGGCCAGGGTGGGTGCAGCCTACTGGGTGGGCGTGGAGTGGGTGTGGCCTACTGGGTGGGCATGGCCAGCTCTACATCGTTCGTGTCAAGGGTGCCTGTGGGGGCCTGGGCAGGAGTGGGACAGCTCTGAGGGTCTCTGGCAGAAGGGGGTGGGACCAGGGCAAGTGCCAAGGCATGGTCCACTGAAGCCTCCCCAGCATGCACCCAGGGGGCGGGGCCGACGCGGCAGGGGCCGGTCCCTTGCTGTTTCCAGACGGCCTTGTGGAGCTAAGACTGAATGCGTTTCAGCACAGATGGCCACCACAAAATTGTACATTGGCTCCCGGCCGGCCTAGGCCAGGGCCAAGGCAGCGGGGGCCGTTCCCTCACTGTTTCCAGGATGGCTTTGCGGGCCACATGAAACCACTTCGCGGGCCGCATCTGGCCCCCGGGCCTTGTGTTTGACATGTCTGCCTTAGGCAATGAGAGGCATTATCAAGGCAAGGGACTCCCTGGCTAATCAGCAGACTGGGGGAGACGGTGCCAAATGCTTTTGGGGGATCCGTTCTGCAATCTTCCCAGGTTGGGCTGTCGGTTTGATCTCCGAGCTTGGCGATTTGGCTGCAAACGTTTCATCTCCATTCGGGGGGGGGGACATCTTCAGTGCGCACTGAAGATGTTTCCCCCCCCACACACCTGAATGGAGATGAAACATTTGCAGCCAAATCGCCAAGCTCGGAGATCAAACCAGCTACCAACGCAATCTACTAATATTCAAACACATCTCCATCTTCCCAGGTATCCTTGGCAGGCTGATTGACTGGATCTCCCCTCCCCCCATTTGAAGAGAGGGGCAACCGGGACTGTCTGCCAGTCCCGCATCTCTGGGGCCGGGTCTCCAAGCTGCCTCCAAGGGACTTGCCCAGGGGAGCTGAATATAAACGGGACCATTTTAAAGGGGGGAACAATGGTCATTTGTTCCCACATATGGAAGGAGTCCAATTCCTCATACATTTAATATTTGCAATAGTCCCATAGATACCTAATTTGCAGAAAAATAAATTGGCTCAACTGCAGTGGTAAGGGCTGTGTCCATATTTTGAGATCCCCCTACACCTCGCACAGGAACTGATGATTGACTTCAGTGGGAAAAAAAAGAAAAACAAATTATGCAGGTGGTCCTTGACTTACAACCATTCAGGATTTATGACCGTTTTTCAAACTTACGACCGTTTCAGCATCCCTGTGGTCACAAGATCAAAATTTGGACGCTTGGCAAGTGGCATGAATTTATGATGATCACAGTGTTCCAGGGTTATGGGATCACTTTTTGCGACCTTCTGATGAGCAAGGTCAATGGGGAAGCCAGATTCACTTAACAACGGTGTAAAATGGGGCAAAATACAACTCAACAACTGCCTTGCTTAGCAAAAGAAATTTTGGACTCAAGTCAAGAACTATCTTGTCCACTTAGCTTATGCTGCCCCCTGCTGCTGAGTTCCTGGATGACACCAGTGTCCTGTTTTCCCGCTATTCTTACCGTAATATATTCAAAACAGCTTTTTTGTTATTATTGATTGATTGTATCCCGTTCCGTGAAATAAAAAAAAAAAAGAACAAACGGGGAATGTGATCCTCTGTCATCACCAATATTTGAAAGTGTTGTTTATCTTGTGTCTTTATTGTTTAACAATTTGATAATGTTTTATCGATCTTTTTGTAAATTGCCTCTGAGGCGTTCTTGTTTAAAGATCAGAGTTAAAGATGTTGATAATAAGGTTGTAAAATTATAAAAGAGCAATAACATCTCCCCTCCCTCCACCTTCCAAGGAGGACAAAAGACAAATGATTTTTCTCTTCTTCGAAATGCAGCCGTTCCATTCATGCAGGAAAAGCAGAGTTGGAGTGTGTGATCTGGCTGTGACACAATCACTGAGATAAATAAATAAATAAATAAATAAATAAATAACCTTTATTGTCATTTTTTATATTGTGGGCACAATGGCACACATAAAATAATGAAATTTAGTTGCCCGCTCTCAAAGTGAAACATATACATGACACACACCTAAACATACTATGTACAACATATATATAGACCCACATCCCTACATATACATAGCAAATAAATATTAAATACTGTCCATCTTGAATATATAACGCAAGGAGGAAGTTTGAGAGTTCGCAAGGTTAATGCTGTATGGAATGAAACTATGGCTGAATCTGGATGTTCTGCTACGGATACCACGAAGCCTCCTCCCAGAAGGTAACAGGGAAAACAGGTTGTGGAGAGGATGTGTAGTGTCCCAGAAAATCTTGCGGGCCCTGCTCAAGCAACGCTTCTGTGCTATGTCCTGGATGGTAGGGAGGGAACTGCCAATGATCTTTTCGGCCATCCTCACCACTCTCTGCACTGCCTTCCTGTCTGAAGCAGTGATGCCTCCAAACCAGACTGTGATGCTGTATGACAGGATGCTCTCGATTGTCCCCCTGTAGAAAGTGGTCAGGACAGGGGAAGGAAGATGTGCTTTTCTCATGCGGCGCAGAAAATGCAGGCGCTGCTGTGCCCGCTTCACCAGTTTCTCACTGTTTAGCGACCAAGTCAGCCTACTCGTTAGCTGCACACCCAGGAATTTGATGCTGGTAACCATCTCCACAGGAGAATCATTAATGCACAGAGAAGTGTGGCTGTGCCTGCCTTTTCTGAAATCAACAATGATCTCTTTGGTTTTTCTTGTATTTAAAACTAGGCTGTTTTCTTTACACCAGTTCACCAACCCCTCAACCTCCTTGCAGTAAGCTTCCACCTTGTCATCCTGAATAAGGCCCACTACTGTTGTATCATCTGCGAACTTCACAATATGGTTGGTGGCAAACCTAGCACAGCAGTCATGGGTCAACAGGGTGAACAGCAGCGGACTTAAGACGCAGCCCTGAGGAGAACCTGTGCTCAAGAAAATGGTATTTGAGGTATTTGTTCCAACTCGCACATATTGGGGCCTGTTGGTAAGAAAATCCAGAATCCAGTTGCACAAAGGAGTGTTTAAGCCTAAAAGGCCCAGTTTGTCTACTAGATGCTGGGGAATGATTGTGTTAAACGCCGAACTGAAGTCGACAAACAGCAAACGCACATGAGTATTTCTTTCCTCCAAGTGCTTCAGGCTCAGATGGAGAACGGAAGAAATAGCATCCTCCGTAGAGCGATTTGGTCGGTAGGCAAACTGAAGCGGGTCAAATGCTGGCGGGAGGCTAGATACAATAGTGTCTTTTATCAGCTTCTCAAAGCATTTCATGATGGTGGATGTCAGTGCAACCGGACGGTAATCATTGAGGCCTGTGATTGTGGACTTTTTTGGCACTGGCAAGATGATGGCCATCTTAAAACACGATGGGACCACTGCCTGCTGCAATGAGAGGTTAAAAATATCAGTGAGAACACAAGCCAGCTCCTCTGCGCATTCCCTGAGGACACGTCCAGGGATGTTATCTGGGCCTGCTGCTTTCCGAATGTTAACTGTCTGCAGTGTTTTCCGGACAGAGGTGACATCAAAGCTAGGCACTTGCTCATCAGGATGGGGCACAGCTTTCCTAGCAGGAGTACTATTTGATGCCTCAAATCTACCAAAGAATGCATTCAGTTTGTTTAGGAAGTCTGTGTCATCCTTACATCTCGATGGAGCCACCTTGTAATCCGTAATGGCCTGGATCCCTTGCCACATTTGCCTGGTGTTTGTTTGGTCCTGAAAAAAGTTCTGAATTTTCTGGCAATGGGCTTGCTTTGCACCTTTTACGGCACTTTTCAGATTTGCTCTGGCTGTTCTAAGTGCCAGCATGTCCCCAGATTTAAAAGCCACATTCCGTGCTTTCAGCATCTTGCGGACCTCATAAGTCAGCCACGGTTTTTCATTCGCCCTCACAACAAAGCTTTTCAGGACACAGACATCTTCTATGCACTTTTGGATATATGCAGACACCGTGGTGGCATACTCCTCAACATTTGTATGTTGGTTATCAGTAGCTGCTTCCTTAAACATGCCCCAATCTGTACATTCAAAGCAGTCTTGTAATGCTTCTATAGCACCCTCTGTCCAAATCCTCACCTGCTTTACTGTAGGTTTCACTCTGACTAGTAAAGGTTTATATGCTGGAATAAGCAGCACTGAGAGATGGTCAGAGGAGCCCAGGTGAGGGCGGGGGATAGCTTTGAAAGCCTTCTTGATGTTGGAATAAGCAAGATCCAGTGTATTGTCCCCTCTGGTTGCAAAGTCCACATATTGATGGAAATGTGGCAGGGTAGCTTTCAAATCCACTTGGTTAAAGTCTCCCACAACAATAAATGCACCTTCTGGGTGAGTAGTTTGTAAGTCACTGATGGTATGGTGGAGAACCTTCAGGGCCACTTCTCTGTTTGCATCAGGGGGGATATACACAGCTGTGATAATGGTAACAGAGAATTCTCTGGGCAGATAGAAGGGTCTGCATTTGATGGTCAGAAGCTCCACATCTGGGGAGCACAGACTTGAGACCACCTTGGCATTATTACACCATCTGTCATTTATATAAAAACAGACACCCCCTCCCCTGGATTTGCCACTAAGAGTAGAACTCCTGTCCAACCGAAATGTTGAAAATCCCATCAAGCTAACAGCACTATCTGGAACAGAGGGCTTTAACCAAGTTTCTGTTGCAATAATAACACAGCAATAACACAGATTTGCACTATCTTCCATTATCTTTATTGCACTGGAGGTGAAAGTTCTCCACCACTGGAGATTTTTTAGAAGAGATTGGACGACTATTTGCCTGAAATGGAATAGGGTCTCCTGCCTGAGCAGAGGGTTGGACTAGAAGGCCTCCAAGGTCCCTTCCAGATTTGTTATTCTGTAAATTAATCAATGGAATGGAAGTTGCCTCCAGAGGTTGTGGGTACTCCACCAGTGTCGATTTTCAGGAAGAAACTGGACAGCTATTTGTCTGGAATGGTATAACGTCTCCTGCTTGAGCTGGACTAGAAGCCATTCCAAGGTCCCTTCCCGCTCTGGTATTCTATTGTGGGAAGTCAGCCCCCCCCCCAGAGAAGGAAATATTAAAAGGGCAGAAAAATATATTTCCTCAAAGGATCTTAAAGAGGCAGAAAAGCATGCCCAGTTTTTTTTAATAGCCCCAAGACTCCCTCCTGGAAGCAGAAACCAGCTCTGGACAAATGCAGATGTAAATAATTCAGGAAGGTTGGAAGCCCCCAGCTAGAAGCTTAGGAAGACAAAGACACCTAAAATCTACATACCCCACCCAAAGTCTAAGACAGGACATAATAGGATTAACTCACAGATGCCAAAGGTCAGAATATGTGACACAGGAAATACAAAGCCTCAAACAGGAACAGGAAACAACTCCAAACAAAAGGCTCCAGAGGGTATAAAAACCCACTCCCTACATGTGCGCTCTCTCTCTTTTCTTCCAGAGCCATCTTTCTGTCTGGCTCTCCTCTTCAATACACTGCAACCTTCTTCCTAAAGCAGTCGCCATGTTGTTTATTCCCGGCTTGGACTGAACCACGATGAAGACTTTTCCTTCAACACTATGTTCTACCATAAATGAATTGAGCTAAAAGTTCAGATCATCTGGAGTGCAGAAAAGGTTGTTGAGCATTCTCCGTGCAAAGGCTTTCCGGCTTGGTGTAGTTAGGTAGGACAGCCCTCTGTGGTGCTTTTGTGAAGCACGATTGCCATTCGCCTTCACGGCACTCCCCATCGGGGTGAAGGGGTGGGCAGAAGCCCTGGCATCAGTCTTTCCCTCTGCCAGGGAAGCATCTCCAGGGCTGCCAGTTTCTTCTGGGTCCCATAAATTGCTTGCCTCTCCCAAGCGGAAGGGGACACAGCCTCCACGCATGGTTCAGGAAGTTCTCGACTTACAACAGTTCATTTAGTGACCATTCAAAATTACAACAGCACTGAAAAAAGTGACTAATGACCATTTGTTTCACACTTACGACCGTTGTAGTATCCCCATGGTCATGTGATGGAAACCCAGATGCTTGGCAATGGGAGCATATTTATGACGGTTGCAGTGTCCCGGGTGTGTGTGTCATGTGATCGCCTTTTGCGACCTTCCGACAAGCAAAGTCAATGGGGAAGCTAAATTCACTTAACGACCCTGTTGCTAACGTAACTGCAGTGATTCACTTAAAAACCGTGGCCAGAAAGGTCGTAAAATGGGGCAAAACTCACTTAACAACTGTCTCTCCTAGCAACAGAAATTTTAGGCTCAATTGTGGTCATCAGTAGAGGACTACCTGTAGTACAATCAAGAGGTCATATTTACCCACCGCTCCTGCCCCCCCACTTATGTCCCTTTGGATCTTCTCATTTAGTTTGCAAAAGTGGGCATAACCAGAGAGATGGAGTGCAGAGAGGACTTCTTTTTGCACAGCCCTTCTAGGATTTTGACAATGGAATGGAGACTTGACAGTTAAGTCAATCATTTGGAAAAACTGTCTGGTGTTAGTTTAGTTCCGAAGAAGACTGGGCCTCTTTGTTTGGGGGGGGGGCGCTTAATTCTCTCTGGGTTAACTAGCAGCTTCAATTAGTTGAGATTTGAATTTTCCTCCTTGTGAGACAGATAACAATGCCGGGTGAACCCGGCTTTTCTGAGATGACCAGCAGTGGACAATAAAGTTGGATTGTTTTGCTGAGCAATGTGTTTCCACACACAGTACATGTGCCAGTTAGTTAACGCAACTCTTGATTGTGAAATTCTGACTGAAGGAGCTTCATGGATGAGAAGCTAAACATTTTCAAGGAAAAAAAACCGAAGTCAACAGGAGTGCTGATTTACCACTGGCTTATCAAGTACTTAAAAGGCGAGGGCTGGGCAGCAAAAGCACACAACAGCCATCAACACACTCCAATCAACATCTAAAAAGCCACACACAATCAGGCACTATATAAATACCACACACAGAACAGCACACACTCTGCTAGAGAGACGTTCCCTGAGTATGGGCTCCAGCAGGAGTCTGAAAGCTGGGAAGACAAAATCTCTGGTCCCAGTGACCGATCCAGATTGGATCCTGCCACATTATCCTGGGACACATAGATTTGCCTTCATTGGTGAAAGTCTACTTTCCTTTTGGTAAAGTATCTTGGGACAATACTGTATAGAACATAGAATCACAGAGTTGGAAGGGACCTTGGAGGTCATCTAGTCCAACCCCTTGCTCGGGCAGGAGACCCTGTACCATTTCATGCAAATGGCTGTCCACTCTCTTCTTGAAAACCTCCAGTGATAGAGCACCCACAATTTCTGAAGGCAAGCCCTTCCAGAATTGTATTTAAAAAGAACTCTTCTCCTTCAGCCAAAATGTCCCTGTGGATCCATGGATTCGGTAGCTGGATTGTGGGGATCTGCTAACAGTTCCTTCTTCAGGGGCTTGATCATGATAGGCTGCAAGGAAGAGGGGGGAGGTCTTCAGAAAAATCAGCCCTGGAAAGCTTCACCATGAAGCAGACAAAAATGCCCCCCCTACATCTGGGTGTGGAGCTCTGCTGCCGCCTTCTGACAGCCTCTGGAAGGACACCCACTTGGACTCTGGCTAGAACTCTCCGGCCCTTAATGGACCGTTTTAACTTTCAGCAGATGGGTCAAGAAGGACAGATCTGGTTTGGGCACTGAATATAAAAGTTCAGCGTTATCTTTTTGCACCTCCGTCACCTGGTGTGAAACAAGTTGATTGTAAATGTGAAGCACCTGAGAGCTTCCTTTCCCCCTCTGCAATCTTCCCCAAACAATGGACTGTAAACAGTCCATTATCAACCTATTCTCCAAAGCACCTGAAGGCCGGACAAGAAGCAACGGATGGGAACTAATCAAGGAGAGAAGCAACCTGGAACTAAGGAGGAATTTCCTGACTGTGAGAACAATTAACCAGTGGAACGACTTGCCTCCAGAAGCTGTGGGTGCTCCATCACTGGAGGGTTTTAAGAGAAGACTGGACAGCCATTTGTCTGAAATGGTAAAGGGGCTCCTGCTTGAGCAGGGGGTTGGACTAGAAGACCTCCAAGGTCCCTTCCAACTCTATTATTTTGTTATTCCTCTCCTCCCTTCCCCTCCCACTCGACATCCCCTCTTCCTGATGTTTCCTGGAGGGGGGAAGGACCTGAGGATTATCTGCTCCCTGGGGAGTCCCATTAGCAGTGCCAGTCCTGGGCCTCCAAGGACAGTGTGTGTGTGTGTGTCCACAATGCAGAAGAGGGAGAGGGCCACTGAAGTGAGTCCTAACACAAGCTTCTAAAAAGTTTAGAAAAACAACTCTTGCTGGCTCACAATCATTGTGTGTCCCCCCCCCCTCCGCAATAATCTGGCCAGGACTTTTGCCCACAAAGGGACTTGTTTGTCAACTGAAGTCCAGCGACTCCCTCTCGGTCAGAAATAAGTATGTTTTCCTGCTCCCAAATCCATAAACAGGGAATTTTGCATAACAGAACAGCTGGTGTTTTTCTGAAAACAGCCGCTTTTAACAGCTGCCCAGCGAGACAATCGGCAGGGACCTCGCCCAGTTTCAGCATAGCGTCAATAAATCTCCCAGGAAAGCTCAAGTCGCTCTTGGGCCATCCAGCATCCAGCTGAGATTTTAGCTGCTTCTCCCTGGCGGAATCAAACCCAGCCTGCTTTTCCAAAGAGGCCATCTCCCGCTTCCATCTCCAGAAGTTAAGCCCTTGACTTGTGACCACAGTTTCCATTGCTAAGCGAGACAGGTTGAGTGAGTTTTTATGACCTTTGTTGCCGCAGTTGTTAAGTGGATCACCGCAGCTGTTAATTAACACAGTTGTTAAATGAATCTGGCTTCCCCATCGAGTTCGCTTATCAGAGGGTCACAAAAGTGATCCCGGGACACGGCAACGGTCAGTTGCCAAGCATCTGAGTTTTGGTCCCGTAATCATGGGAATAGTCCTAAGTGTGAAAAACAGTCGTAAAATCATTGTTTTCAGTGCCTGAGGTTGAGAAATGCTGGTTTAGAACAGCTCCCAAGAGGTAAACGGAGGCCTCCGGAGTAATTCGGTTTTCCTTGTTTTCACCCAAACCTTCTTCCCACCAAACACACGACGAATTGTTCACAAATCCAGCCGAAAAAGCTCAGAGAGCAGCCATTTTTATGTGTGATTCTTTACACTCACCTGTTTTTGTTCATTCTTGTTAGGCACGTACCTTTTTTTTTCAAGACTTTTGTTTCCTCGGCAGCCAAATGATGCTCGACAGGATCTTAACTGCACACAATTTGTGTGGGCGCAAGTATTGGAAACGGCTGAAAACAGTTGTACATTCTGTGTGTACGATGGACTCTTCGGTCTATTCTGGAGGCTCAAAGTGGAATGCAGGTAGTCCTCGACTTACGACCACAATGGAGCCCAAATTTTCTGTTGCTAAGCGAGACAGTTGTTAAGTGAGTTTTGCCCCGCTTTACGACCTTTCTTGGCACCATTGTTAAGTGAATCACTGCAGTTGTTAAGTTAGTAACGTGGTTGTTAAGTGAATCTGGCTTCCCATTTGACTTTGCTTGTCAGGAGGTCGTAAAAGGGGATCCCATGACCCCGGGACACTGCGACCGTCATAAACGTGAGTCGGTTGCCGATCGCTTGAATTTTGATCCCGTGACCGTGGAGATACTGCAGTGGTCCTAAGTGTGAAAAACGGTCGTAAGTCACTTTTTTCAGTGCCGTTGTAACTTTGAACGGTCGCTGAGTGAACTGTCGTAAGTCGAGGACTACCTGCGTTTTCCTTATAAATGATTCGAAACTGAACATGCCTTGGCCAGCCCTTTCGGGACCCACCTGGGTGAACAATGGCCTCAGCTGGATGCCAGCTGCTGGTATCCGGCCTGGGTTCAAATTTCGGGAGGGTTGGATGTGGGCTGGGCACCATTTTGGCCTCCGCTAGGTGGTGCCGGTGGAGGGTCTGTCTTCTCGGCCATAAATCACTCCGGCTTTGGGACGTGAATTTATGATGAGGGCATAATTAATTCCCCTGATGTTTTCAGCACTAACGAAACATTAATAAATGATCGAGCACTAATGGGGCATTTAAAGCAGCCGATGTGAAGCCTCAAAATTCTTGGAGAAGCCCTTGGTCACGGGGGGGGGGGGATGGAGGATTGCACGGCCTGGGAAGAGAAGCAGCGGAGGCAGGAGAGGGATTGGGGCTGGGGGCAGAGAGCTCCAGACCAGGGGCCTTTTCCCCCCAACGGCCAAGGACGGAAGGACAGAAGCTGGTGTGTGTGTAATCAGCTCAGCTGTGGGAAAGGCCCAAAGAATCCTCCTGAGTCTTTCTTGGCTGGCTGGGGAATTCTGGGAGTTGAAGTTCATCCATCTTCAAGCGGTCAAGATTGCGAAACATTGGCTTAAGCTAACAAGGTAATTTAGAAATTTAGAAATACCTCTTGTACCCTACTCCCTGCTAGCACTGATGATGTTCCCTAGTTGGGTCATGAAACGGCTGCGAGAAAATTACCAAGCTCACAGAGCACCAAAGACCCCACAGTTCTCCTCCTCCTCCCTGCAAAGCCCCCGCCTCCTTCCAGCATTGATAATGTTCCCTACTAGGGTCATGAAACATCTGCAAGAAATCCACCAAGCAGAGAGCACCAAGGACCCCACAGTCCTCCTCTTCCTCTTTCTCCTCCTCCTCCTCCTCTCCACAAACCCCTCTCTCTTCTAGCACTGATGATGTTACCTAGTTGGGTCATGAAACGTCTGCAAGAAAATTACCAAGCTCAGAGAGCACCAAGGACCCCACAGTCCTCCTCTCCCATCTCTTCCTCCTCCCTGCAAATTCACCTCCCTTCCAGGACTGATGATGTTCTCTGATTGGGTAATAAAATGTCTGCAAGAAAGCTGCCAAGCTCAGAGAGCCCCAAATCCAATCCTGAGCAACAAATGTTCTCTTCTGTCGATATAGCTTGCAGCTTCCAAACCTGACTTAGGCAGAGGCAGGGGAGGGGAGGGGCACCCAGAAGCCAGAAGCAGCAGGAGCCAGAAACTGGAGAATCTACAAATGCAAGTGGCTTTCTCCCCATCAATTTCAGGTTCAATTCTCCAATGCAAGGTTGAGAAACAGGTTTAAAGGACCCCTTGTGCTTCATCCTTCTAAGAGGCAGACATCCCTTTTGAACTGCCCCCCCCCCTCCCATCAGCAACGAGGCCTGTTTTGGTCACGTAAACATAAGTGCAATAAAATCTCCACCCAATGGCTCTATGGTAGCTTAAGCAGGGGAAAAAAAAAGGCATTATTTCCCAAAACACCGGAGACTTGCATTAAACGTGAAAAATAGGTGGCGACTCGATCACATTGCTCTTGCCGCCATCTTGACTTTTTTGACCTAACCTGGCAGACACATATGCCCCCAACAGAACCTGTCTCGGCCCAAATCCTGTCTTTTATGGATCCCCCCCTCCAGCCCCTCTTTTTGCAGACCGTCAAGCTGGCGACGGAAAAGAGTCCACACAAGCACATCCGCAAAAGCTGTAATGAAATGGTCACATTTAATGAGTATCTTCTCTGCTTCTCTGCCTTCCGGTGTGGGCGCGGGTTTGTGTGCGCACGTGAGTCTTAAAATTTTTTATGTACATCTATAAAAAGTTCAAAGACAGCGTACGATCCAGGGGGCGTAGAAGGGCTTACGGTCTTAAATGCTGCACCCCGACCGGAGAGGGGCGAGATCCGAAGTGGGTCTGGGGCAGGAGAGGAGGGGAACATTACAAAACAGGGGTTGGGGGAGCAGGATGAGCTGGGTGTGTGTGAGTAGGGTGTCTTGGCTTAGTTACAGACCCCCCCAACGTGGATCCCATCCTCCACCCCCCCCCCACCCCCCTGTAATAAGAGCAGTACAGAAACCCCAGTGATCCTTGTATAAACTGAACGGACTCTGTTACAAAGAGGGGGAGACAAGGGGGTGGTCCAGGAACAGCCCCTATCTTTCGGCAACAATGATGTCAGTGCAGGCAGAAAAAGACCCCTCCCATCTCAACCTGTTATATGGAAGTCTCGGGGCTCACGGGGGGGGCGGTCTGGGAGGGTCCCCCCACCCTCGTTTCCTTGTTTTGCTCGGCTGAGGTCTCGCAAGTTCATTCTTCTCACAGTTCAGAAAAGCGGAGAGAGCTCCCAGCTTGGTGTGGCCCCCGGGGGCCTCTGGTCTGAGCTGCCCCATCCACACGCTTGAGGGTCCTGCCTTGGCGGCTGAAGGAAGCATCTTTGGCTTGGTGGCTTAGCTGTATGATCCGAACCCAAGGCCGGGTGCTGCTCCCTGGCGCGCTCCGGAGGGCCGCTTCCTCATTCCCCACCCGCCATCGTCCGGCACGAAGAGGGCTCCATCCAGGGCAGGTTGTGGTGGGTGGGCGAGGGGGGAGCCGGGGACGCCTGGGTCTCCCAAGGACTCGTCCTTCCAGGAAGCGAAGCCAGGAAGAGAAAGAGACGCGTCCTTCAGACCATGTGCAAAAACAGAGGGAAAGAGAGAAGACGGTTGGTCGGGTGAGTTGGTGGCCTTTGAGTCTGGAAGAAGGAAGAGAGAAGGAAAGGCTGCCTTCTCTGCCTCTCGGGCAACCTCAGGGCCAGGCTGAGGAACATGGGCCTTTTTTTAAAGGGACCCTGATTCTTATTCTCAGGGTGAGTGTTATGGTTGTTATTTCTAATCTGGTCAACAACTGGACAGAAACTTTGTCAGAAGTTTAGAAAGAGATGATTGGCCCAGAAGAGCCTACAACACGGGTCAGCAACCCGCGGCTCCGGAGCCTCATGTGGCTCTTTGAGCCTTCTACTGCGGCTCCCAGTCCTCCGCCATTTGCAGAGAGAGAGACAGAGAGAGGCACTTGTGCTTCCCTTCTCTCTCTCTCTCTCTCCAATCTTCTGCCTCACGCTGTTCTCCAACGAGCTGACAAGCTTATTGGGCGGGGCTCCTGCCTTTGCTGTGTCTCCGCAAGAAGCAGGAAGCAGCAGAAAGCAGAAAGCAGCAGCTCTAGCTCTCTCTCTCTCTCTCTCTCTCTCTCTCTCTCTCACACACACACACACACACACACACATACACACACACAAACACTTTTACTTACTTAGTGGGGGAAGAGGACTGGCAGACCAAGGGCAGGAGAGAGCCAGCCCAATAAGAATGTGTGTCAGCTTGTCGGAGAACAGCGTGAAGCCAGCTTGCCAGGTGAGCAGAAGATCGGAGAGAGAGAAGGGGGGAGAGAGAGAGGGAGGAGAGAGGGAGAGAGGAGAGAGAGAGAGAGAACTCATGCACAGCAGCCTCTATTTCTTTTTAATTAAACTCTTCAATCAAGCCCCCCTCCTCCTGTGTGCGCGCACGCATGTTTTGTGGCTCCCAGTGTTTTCTTTTCTGTGGGAAACGGGTCCAAGTGGCTCTTTGGCTCTTTGAGTGTTTAAGGTTGCCGACCCCTGACCTACAAGTACGGGAGGAGCCAAGATGGTGGACAGGCAGCAAAGGCTGTAAAGAGCTCCTCCAAAAGTAAAAGCTTTCTTTTCTTTTCTTTTTCTTTTAACTTTTTAACCCTTTTTAACACTGCATGTTAACCTACTTTTAACCCATTTTTAAACTATTTTTAACCCATTTTTAAATCTGTTTTAACCCTTGTTTGACTTTTTATAAAGGATATATACTGGAGAGGCTACCCTTGCTTTACCTACATTTTAACACCTCTACAAGCCAGGATTACCAAGAATGGGGAAAAGGAGAAAGAGACGGCGTGTTCACTTGGCAGCACAGAGATCTTCCAAGCCAATGAAGCGGCAGAAAATGGAAGATTTCGTTGCAAATAGACAAGTTTGCTCCAGTAAGTAACTCATCTGTATGTGGCTCATTGGAATGGGATTTACAAACCGAACTTGAAAGCAAACAGCATACAGAACTTTCTGTTTCTCTCACAGGAAATAGCTTCCCCTCCCTGGAATTCAGCACCCGCTTTTCCTGCACAGGATGGGATAGTAACAAACTTAGTAAGGGAGAATGAAACAGATCTCCTTTCCAGACCATGTTTGCTCACAGCTCAAACTACAAGTACTCCCTTCACTTACAACCTCAGTTGAGCCCAACATTTCTGTGGCTAAGCGAGACATTGGTTAAGTGGGTTTTGCCCCATTTTAGGACCTTTCTTGTCACCTGTTCTCTTCGCCTCCTACCTTCTGGGTCTGTCCTTGAACCCTCTTCCCACCCCGGGAAAACCTTTGCTGGACAAGATACTCACTAGATTAAGTGAAGGGCGAAGGCCACCAAAGCCAGGCCTGGGACCAGAGAAGGCGACACGGCTTCATCGCTGCTTTGTTCCTCTGAGTCATAGATCCTGGTGGTGGGGGGCGCCTTGAATGTGGAGGTGGTGCTGGTGGTGGTCTCTGCAGGGGGGAAAAGAGGAGACCCTTCCAGGAAATGAAGGCCAAGTTTGGGTTTTTTTGCCTCCCAACCCCAATTCAGCACCTGCACCTCCACGTAGAACAGCCAAGGATGAATTTTGTAGCCTTGGAAAGAAACTATTGTCATCATTGTGGCTTGTACTGGAGGTCTGGGTGTTGAAGAGGGGCTGACTTTGCTGTGCCCACCCTGTCTCTCTGGCTGCAGCCTTTCAGTCAACACCCCAGACCCAAACAGGGCCTAAAACGGTTCCACCACCAAGAGTCTCTCCTTCCAGAAGACTCAAGGCCAGCAAGACAATTGGGGGCCTTCTGGTTCTGCCCCCTTTCGTCTCTGTGGGCATCTGGCCCACGAATATGATGGCCCTGGGATTTGAGCTCCCCGCGTCAGGGTCTGCAGCTGGTAGTCTAAGTTTTTGAATGACATTTCTTCAGTTGGTATCTTTGGCACTGCACTGTGTTAGGACTTGAGGCTTGCAAGGAATTGGGTATGTCTAGTTCAGGGGTAGGCAACCTTGGCTCTTTTATGACTCGTGGACTTCAACTCCCAGAATTCCTGAGCCAGCCATGCTGAGGGGAAAGAGAGGTTTCCAAGGTGAGCCATGCTGGCTCAGGAATTCTGGGAGTTGAAGTCCACGAGTCATAAAAGAGCCAAGGTTGCCTACCCCTGGTCTAGTCTAATGAAGAGAAGGCTTGTGTGTGTGTGGGGGGGTGCTGCCACAAAGAAGAGGGGGTCAACTTATTCTCCAAAACACCCGAAGGCAGGAAAAAGAAGCAATAGATAGAAACTAACCAAGGAGAGATCCAACCTAGAACTAAGGAGAAATTTCCTAACAGTGAGAACAATTAATCAGTGGAACGGCTTGTCTCCAGAAGTTATGGCTGCTCCATCACTGGAGGTTTTCAAGAAGAGACCGAACAGCTACCGTGTTTCCCTGAAAATAAGACCGGGTCTTATATTAATTTTTGCTCCAAAAGACACATTGGGGCTTATTTTCCGGTTAGGTCTTACTTACAGGGAAATATTTTCCTGTCTTACTTACAGGGAAACTTCCTGACAGTTAGAACAATTAACCAGTGGAACAACCTGCCTCCAGAAGCGGTGAATGCTCCAACACTGGAAGTTTTTAAGAAGAGACTGGACAGCCATTTGTCTGAAATGGTATAGGGTTTCCTGCCTGAGCAGGGGGTTGGACTCGATGACCTCCAAGGTCCCTTCCAACTTTATTATTATTATATGGTACTAAATGCGTCCACCTGGCTGATGATCTTAACTGGGGCTTTTGGGGGGGGGGCTTATATCAGGAGCATCCTGAAATCATGCTGGGGCTTATTTTCCGATTAGGTCTTAATTTTGGGGGAAACAGGGTATTTGTCTGAAATGGTATAGGGTCTCCCCTGCTTGAGCAGGGGGCTGGACTAGAAGACCTCCAAGATCCCTTCCAGCTCTGTTACTCTGAGTGCATCCTTTTGTCTGTACAAGTCCCTCCCATTATTTTCTAGAGGGAATTCTTCTATTGTACACTGCTAAATAAAGAAATAAATAGATTTATTTGGGGCTTCTGCATTTGATTCTGTATGAACAGCAACCGAGTTGACATTGGGTGAACACAGCCCAAGCAAGAACAATCTTAACAAAGTTCCTACAAGGGTTAAAAAGGCTTCTGTGCATTTATTAATGTCCTGAAGAAAGGACAGGGCAGAGAGGCACTAATTAGCAACTATTTCCCCCCCTCCCCAATTCATCACCGGCTCCCTTGTGGGAAAAGAAAAAAAGGTAATAAAACACCCCTCCTGACTGCTAACGGCTGGTTTGCATCTGTTTCAAAACAACCTTCCTTACTTAGTGCCCTAAAGTTGTGTGTTCCTTTTCTGCCTGAATGGACTTCCTGCATCTAAAAGGGCTGATGAAACATCACTTGAATTCACAAGGATTTACAGTAGTGGCCAAAATTGTGGAAACCTTTTGGGAAAAGTGTATTTTTGAGGTTTGATGACTAATAACACCACTTTTTTTTGGAGTAGTACCATAAAATTATATATCAATGGAAAGATAATTTAATCAAGAATGTAATGCAACGAAGTTTGTTCAATGATCTGTACTGTATTCTATGAAAAGTTATAGCCAAATAACCAGAAACAGGAAGCACAACTTGCTTAGGTTGGTATCAGGTAGCTTTCCTTCATCTGATTGTAGCCAATGAGCATGAGTGTTTAGAGAGCCAATCAGGTGTCATCTTGTTTTGGCCATGAGCCAATCAGATCACAGTAGGATTCAGTGATTGATGTCACATATTGAAGCTGAGAGGAGGACATTGGTCAGTGTGTTATGGGATCGCTATCAAGTTGTTTGGGGTTTTTTGTGTTCTTTCATTGAGTGAGCTTGTAAAACGTAATAAAATTAAAGTAATGGTGCAAAGACTTGACTGGTTGCCCAGAAAGCGATGTAAAATAGTATTATTAAGCGAACAAGGCTACAGTTATAAAGAAATTAGAAGAAAAATGGGTGGAAACTTAACCAAAGGTGGCATTTCTACTGTACACTTTTCCCAAAAGGTTTCCACAATTTTGGCCACTACTGTAGGGTTAAAAACTCAGTAGGAAAAGGTTGCGCTTCTGGCTTGTGTGTGGTCAAATGGCCACCAGGGGGTAGAAAAGCCCCGCCTGAAAAACCTCTTAAGGCCACCACTGGCGCCCTCTTGTGGCCTTTAGGGCAATTGGTGTTTTTCACTTTTCAGTTTGAGCTAAAAAAATATCACCCAGACCAAGTTTGCCCTCCAGTTTGGAGCAGAGGCAATGCTTATTTATGGGCACGGCTGTTCTCCTCTGCTGACTTCATTTGGCTTGGAGAAGTTGCCCAGAACTCTGCTACATTTTGCTGGCATCCCTCCAGTCAGGGGGTTCTTGAGTTAGAACATAGAATAACATGGAAGGGACCTTGGAGGTCTTCTAGTCCAACCCCCTGCCCATGGTAGGAGATCCGAAACCATTCTGGACTTTCTTTGGGCTTGATTGATGCACATGATCATAGAAAGAATAACAGAATAACAGAACAAAATAACAGAGTTGGAAGGGACCTTGGAGGTCTTCTAGTCCAACCCTGTTCCCATGGCAGGAGATCCTATATCCTTCTGGACAAACAAATGGCTGCCCAGTGTCTTCTTCAAATCCTCCAGCGATGGAGCAGTCACAACTTCTGAAGGCAACTTCTGTTCCACTAATGAATTGTTCTCACTGTCAGGAAATTTGGTTGGGTTCTTCTTGATGCTTCCCAGAAAAACTGAATCAAAGAGGTGGAAGTCACAGGAAGGCGAACAAAGGAAGCAGGAAGGGGCCCTTCACACAACTCTGGGCAATGTTTTGGCTCCTGGAATTTGACCTGAGAACAGTGATGGGTAAATGCCGACACCATCCCATGGCTAATGTTTTTTTTTAGCTGTCTCCTGAGATCCTGGGGATGGTCCTCTTGTCCAGAACGTAACAACACTGAAACTAGAGGTTGATGCCGAAGCTCTCCATGTTCCTCTGCTCTTCCTCTTCAATCCCAACCAGTGGAATGAGTCCATATAGAGAAACAACTCAAACTACTAATAGAAGAGAGTATTTGTAGCTCAGGGTTGAACTGTGGGGTCCTTGGTGCTGTCTGAGCTGGGTTGTTTTCTTACAGATGTTTCATTACCCAACTAGGAAACATCACCAGTGCTAGGAGGGAGTGGGGTTTATGGAAAGGAGGAGGAGAAGGAGAAGGAGGAGAACGAAGGAGGGAGAGAGGGAGGGAGGGGAGGAAGAGGTCCTTAGTGCTCTGAGCTGAGGGTTTTTCTTGCAAACATTTCATTACCCAACTAGGAAACATCATCAGTGCTAGGAGGGAGCGGGGTTGGTGGAAAGGAGGAGGAGGAGGAGGAGGAGGAGGTGGAGGAGGAGAAGAACTGTGGGGTCCTTGAAGCTCTCTGAGCTTGGATGCAAACTGTTCTACAGTACTGAACAATTGTTCTCACTATCAGGACATGTTTTTCATTACTTCTAGATTGGATTGCTCCTTAACATTCTTCTACCCATTGCTTCTTGTCCTGCCTTCAGGTGCTTTGGAGAATAAATCAACCCCCCTCTTCCCTGTGACAGCCCCACAATGCGTGGAAAATGCTATTACGTCACCCCAGGTCTTTTTTTTTTTTTTTTTTTACTAGATTAGACATACCCAATTCCTGCAACCGTTCTTCGTACGTTTTAGCCTCCAGTCCCCTAATCTACTTAACTATTCTTCTCTGCACTTTTTCCAGAGTCTCAAGATCTGTATTGTGGTGACCAGAACTGGACACGCTATTCCAAGTGTGGCCTCACTAGTGTGGTATTGCGGATAGGCCGCCTCTGAATAAGGAGGTTCCACTTGTGTAGCCTGACGCTGCCTTGTGCATCATGACTCACAAATGGGTCCCCTCCACTCGTTCCCACAATTAAACCAACGCTGCAAGGCTGGCTGCTTCTCCCGCTCATCACCTGCTCCCTGGGCTTCAGTGGTGAGGTGCTTCGGCTCTTCCGTCCAGGGTGTGGCGTGGACGGCCACACTCCAATCACTCCAGGTGCCGATCTCATTGTCCTTGGCGGCCACTTGGATGATGTATTCTTTCCCGGCATAGGCGTCAGTGATGATGTGGGAGGTCCCATCGGAGAGCTCCACCTGTGGGGGCGAGAAGGGAGGGATTATGGGAAAGGGGGCGTCTTAAAAAGACCTCAGCCTTCTGGAGACTCAACCCATCCATCACAGCCTCGAAAGTTGGGAGATTCCTTCCAAGGGAAGCCCTGCGTACTACTTCACTTAGGAGTCTTCAAACCTGGCCACTTTTAAGACTTCAGGACTTCAACTCCCAGAATTCCCCAGCCAGCATGTCCAGAGGTGTCCAACCTTGGCAGCTTTTATGACTTGTGGACCTCAACTCCCAGAACTGGGCCTGTTCATTCACAGGTTCAAATGTCACAACCTACGGTGACTGGCAGGACCCAGTGGCTGTTGGAATCGAGTGGATATCCCACAAACCTCAGCATGACACCAATTTGTAATGCCCTCCTCGGGCATGTTGGCACATCCTGAGGCATTCTATGGAAAATTGAAAGAGGCACTAAAGGCAACATCCAGGAGGAAGAATGTGGCACCCCAAACATGTGAATGCAAACACTGAGAAGTGGAAGAACGTGACCCTGTAGGAAAATCTGGATCGGGACAAATGCAGTGATGTAGGAGATTGGCTAATAGCAACAACGGCAGCACTTAGACTTATATACCACTTCACAGTGCTTTCTAGCACTCTTTAAGCAGTTTACAGATTCAGCATCTTGCCCCCAACAATCTAGGTCCTCATTTTACTGACCTCGGAAGGACAGAGGTCTGAGTCAGCCTTGAGCTGGTCAGGATTGAACTGCTGGCAGTCGGCAGCATTTGCCTGCAATACTGCATTCTAACCACTGTGCCACCATGCATCTATCTATCTATCTATCTATCTATCTATCTATCTATCTATCTATCTATCTATCTATCTATCTATCTATCTATCTATCTATCTATCTATCTATCTATCTATCTATCTATCTATCTATCTATGATTCTGTAATCAGAATAGAGCTGGCAGGGAACCTTGGAGATCCTCTAGTCCAATCCCCTGCTCAAGCAGGAGACCCTAGACTATTTCAGACAAGTGGCTGTTCAGTCTCCTCTTAAAAGCCTCCAGTGATGAAGCGCCCATCATTTCTGAAGGCAAGCCCTTCCACTGGTTAATTGTTCTGACCATCAGGAAATTCCTCCTTAATTCCAGGTTGCTTCTCTCCTTGATCAGTTCCATCCATTGTTTCTTGTCTTGCCTTCTGGTGCTTTGGAAAGTAGGCAGACCCCCTCTTCTTTGGGGCAGCCCCTCGGAGACTGCTATCATGTCACCCCTAGTCCTTCTTTTCTCTAGACTGGCCATACCCGGTTCCTGTAGCTGAACTCCTCTGACGTCCTTCCAAAGAGGACGGTCATCAGATAGAAGCATCTGTGCTGAGACAATATTAGGAATGAGGTCTGACAGCCAATAGTCCAGCTGTCAAACGGAGAAGCACCCGGCAGAGAGGAAACAAGCACTCAACGGTTGAAATCTGCCGGAGAAGAGACAGTTCAATTGCTGGCAAGGCTACATCAACAAACAAGATCCGACGCTCTCCGTTGTTGTGGTTTTTCACTCGTTCGGTTGCTTCCACGCGTTCGTGACCCAGCGGACATTATTTTGACAGGATTGTCTGTCAGGCAGAGCTTTCTTGAGTCCTTGGAAGATCATGCTTATGTCAACGGGGGTAATATTCTAGCCACCTTCTCTTCTTTTTCAATTGCTTTCCATTTTATAAAGCACCAGGATCTTTTCCTTGAGTCATTTGCATTGTGGGTATTATGGGATGGTTTATATAAGACCCAGATATCAGGAAGGGTCCCCAAAATATGTTATTAAAAAGCCTCAGCTGTCCTTAGCTGCAGCCCCTGGATTGGATTCCCAAAAGCCGATATTCTTTTAATAACATGTGTTGGTCTAAAAAGGCGCCACCAGACTCCGGATCTACACATCCCCACAATATCTAAGCATGGATGGTGCTTTCAGCGAGCCGTCTGGTTTTAATTTATCTAGAATGGAATGATTTAATGCGCCTAATATTTTGCCCTCCTGTCAGTGTTTCTCCCAGAGAAGACATATTTTTATTTCCTCTGTATAGACCGCTTCCCTGTGGGTTTATGAGCCTAAGAAGATAAAGTTCTGCTTCCCACCATATAAAAAAGATGCTGAAAGCGTGCAAAGAAGAGCAACGAAGATGATTAGGACTCTGGAGGCTACATTGTACGATGAACAGCTAAGCGATCTAGGTATGTTTGGCTTCACAAAGAGTAGGCTTAGGGGAGACAGGATAGCATCTCCCAATACCTGAAGGTCACAGAGAAGGAGATGTCTATTTACTCGCCAAAGCACCTGAGGGCAGGACAAGAAGAAGATCCTCAGAGGGAGATCCAACCTGGAAATCAGGAGGAATTTCCTGACAGTGAGAACAATTAATCAGTGGAACAACTTGCCTCCAGAAGTTGTGAGAGGCTGAAACACATGCAAGAATCAGGTAGCCTAATGAAGAGAAGGACTGGGGTGACATGATAGCAGTCTTCCAATATCTGAGGGGCTGCCACAAAGAAGATGGGGGGGGTCACCCTATTCTCCAAAGCACCTGAAGGCAGGACCAGAAGCAACGGATGGAAACTAATCAAGGCGAGAAACAACCTGGAACTAAGGAGGAATTTCCTGACAGTGAAAAGCTTGCATTCAGAAGTTGTGGGTCTCCCAACACTGGAGGTTGTTAATAAGAGACTGGACAGCCATTTGTCTGAAATGGTATGAGCATTCCTGCCTTAGGCAGGGGGTTGGACTAGATGACCTTCAAGGTACCTTCCAGCCCCGTGATTCTAAAAGTCTGCCAGAACTCCAATTTCTTCTCCACCTAATTGAATTGGTGTTGCATTGCCTGTTGGTCTAATTGCAGTGTTGTTTTTTTTAAATCAATAATATTTTAATATTCAGTTTTCAGTAGCTAGCTCTACAGAAAAGATTGGGATAGGGACCTCCACCCAACAAGGGAGACACAAGATGATACGCAAATTAGCAATCATTGCACCCGCTCCTCCCGCAGCGGTTAATGTTCTGCTTCGGAGATTTCAGAGAAGGCTGCAGGGAGAAAGGAATACTAGATGGAACAGGATATGCTCCAAAGAGGCCGAGAGACAGACAGGAGATCAGATAGCTAAGAGAGGATGTATAATGGAGAGACCGAGTACATGTAAGGCTTATCTTTGGCTTTGTTGACTGTAGGTCTGATCGTTTGGCTTGTGAGAGACTGTGGGATAAAGGAAGACTAATAGGGGCGCCCAAACGTGCCACAAACAAGGAGCTGTGACCCCCCCAAAAAAACAAATCAATGAAGGAGAATATTTGTAGCTCAGAGTTGAAATGAGAGGTCCTTGGTGCTCTCTGAGCTTGCTTGTTTTCTTGCAGACGTTTCATTACCCTAACTAGGTAACATCATCAGTCCACTAGCACTGATGATGTTACCTAGTTAGGTTAATGAAACGTCTACAAGAAAACAAACAAGCTCAGAGAGCACCAAGGACCCCTCCAAAAAAACCCCACAAAACAAAACAAACAAAAAAACAAAAACAAAACAGCCTGAAGAAACTCTCAGAATTGAGAAGCGAGTGAGATTAGCAGCTAAATTGTCCTCTTATATCGTTTATATCGTTCAGTGAATCCATCGTTAAGAGTGGTGGGAACGGAAAAAACGACAGTCTAAAAATACACAGAAACTATTCTAAGATATGCAGACGACCCCACTTGGTTAGACAAACATAAAGAGGGGCCAGGATGGCTCATTATGAACCTGAAAACTGAAAGTAAAAAAAATAATAAAAAAAAGGGGTGATTTTTTTTAAATATTAAGAAGATAAGAGGAATGTCCTCCAGCATACTTTGCAAACTTCGGCAGGTGCAGAGACGGTACTGTAAAGATAGTTCAGTTTGCAGAAAGAATAATCGCAACCAGCAATGATAGAAGACCTGTACATTGTGTGGGTTTGAAGGGGGGGGGGGGCTGAGAAAATATCTGCAGACCCCTCACATCATAGACACAAACTGTTTTGACTCCCCCCTTCAGGATGGCGCTATAGGGCAGAGGTCCCCAACCTTTTGGACACCAGGGACCGGTTCCGTGGAGAGAGAGGTTTTTCTGTGGACTGGAAGATGCGTGGTTTTGTGTGCTGCCTGCATCTCGTGGATGGGGCTTTGTTTGTTTGTGTGGACCAGTTGCTGGCATGCCGCGGCCTGGTACTGGTCCACGGACTGGGGGTTGGGGACCCCTGCTATAGGGCACTGCATGCCAAAAAACTGGATACAGGGACAGGTTTTTCCCCCCTCGTACCATCACTCTGCTAAACACCGAATTCTCGCAGCTGACAAAATACAATGGTATTAATAAAGGAGAATATTTGTAGCTCTGGGTTGAAATGAGGGGTCCTTGGTGCTCTCGGAGCGTTCTTGCTTTCTTGCAGACGTTTCATGACCCCAACTAGGGAATTTCATCAGTTCTACTGGTAGTGCTAACATCACTAGCGCTGGTGATGCTACCTAGTTTGGTTTCATGAAACGTCTGCAACAAAACAAGCTCAGAGAGCACCAAGGACTCAAAATACAATTACAACTAAGGGTTGTTTTTTTTTGCCTGATGTGTATGGATGTTAACCCACAGGATGTGGCTGCAGTACTAGTATTTATCCCATTTATTATTTTTTACTTTTCCCTTTTGTTGGCTGTACAGTTATTGTTGTTGTTGTTGTTATTATTCTATTGTTTTGCAAGTGCGTTGAGTGCTTCTGTACGGGAGACAAATTCCTTGTGTGTCTAAACACACACTTGACCAAATAAATACAGTACAGGTAGTCCTCAACTTATAATAGTTCATTTAGTGACCGTTCAAGCTGACAACATCACTGGAAAAAGTGACATGATCATTTTTAACACTTACAGCTGTTACAGCCACCCCGTGGTCACAGGTTCAAAATTCAGAGGCTGCTTGGAAACTGGCTCGTATTTATGACGGTTTGCAGTGCCCCTGGGTCACGTGATCCTCTTTTGTGACCTTCCGACAAGCAAAGTCAGTGGGGGGAAGCCAGGCTCACTTAACAACTGCAGTGGTTCACTTAACAACTGTGGCAAGAAAGGTCGTAAAATGGGGCAATGAGCTCGCTTTATCATTGTCTTGCTTAGCAACAGAAATTTGGGGCTCTGTCCTATTTCTTTCACTTTTAGCAAGGTGGATTCTGGGATTTGGTCCTCCCCCTGCAGAAGGTATTCTAACACCTGGCTTTCTCTTCCTGGGCAGTGGCAGGTGAGGGGGGCTCTCGGGGGGGGGAGGGCTGGAAGGCTGCATGATTGGCAGCACGTGTGAGAGCCAGGATGCAAAGATGGGAGGTGGGCACAGGGTGGGGGGTTTGAGTTAACCAAAGGAGCCTGCAAAATAGAAACAGGCTATTAGTGATCCATTAGTCAAAGGTATCCAGTTGCATCCTAAGGTAATCCATTAAAGCCAACATCTGAGTGCATTAGGAGAGCGGGCGGTGGCGGTGGGAGCAGGAGGAGGAAGCGAGGGCAATCTGGCTTGAATTACAAAGTTAAAAGCCAGGGAAAAAAAAAAGGTGCCCTAAATATTTAATGGCGGGTGTTTGAGGAGACAGAACAGGAAAGTCTGTCGGGGAAAGAAGGAAAATTTTTGAGGCAGAAGCAAAGGCTGAGCAACTTCCCAGGCCGAGTCACGGAAGCCGAGACCCAGCCTGCCTGTCTGGGTGTCGAAAGCCCCCATAGGTTGGGGGCTCTTAAGAAGTTCTGCCTCGACATGGAAAGTGGCATGAGGTGGGGACTCCATCATCCACCCAATGCACAAATGACCTGGACTATGGAACGGAAGCGATGTGGATTCAGTTTGAGAAAGGTGTTCCAACTAATTGGGCTTGATTGGCTGATGCTTTAGTGCAGGGGTCCCCAACCCCCAGTCCGTGGACCGGTACTGGGCTGTGGCACGTCAGCAACTGGTCCGCACAAACAAGCGAAGTCCCATCCGTGGGATGCAGGTAGCATGAGAAACCACATCCCCTCCAGTCCGCGGAAAAACCTCTCTCCACGGAACCGGTCCCTGGTGCCCAAAAGGTTGGGGACCTCTGCCTTAGTGTACAGAATAACTGACTTGGAAGGGAACTTAGAGGTCTTCTAGTCCAGCAGCTCCCAACCTTTTCTATACCCCGCACCCCTAGAACGCTTCTGATATAGTCTCGCACCCCTTACAAAAGTTTGAAATAACGGCGACGAATTATGCATATACACTATAATTTTGAAAACCCAAGTTTTCACACCCCCTGGAATATCGTCTTGCACCCCCAGTTGGGAACCCCTGCTCTAGTCCAACCCCCTGCTCAGGCAGGAAACCGTATACTAAGGGCGTCAAACTCGCAACGTCACGTGACGTGTCACGACGTATCGCAACTTTTTTTCCCATTGCTGGCAATGGTGCGGGCGCGGTTTCGGCATGTTGCATCCTATACCATTTCAGACAAATGGGTGTCCAATCTCTTCCTGAAAATCTCCACAGAATAAGAGAATTGGAGGGGACCTTGAAGGTCTTCTAGTCCAACCCCCTGCTTGAATAAGAGATCCTATACCTATACCATTTCGGACAAATGACTGTCCAACCTCTTCTTAAAAACCTCCAGTGTTGGAACAGTCACAACTTCCAGAGGCAATTTGCTCCATTGTTCTCACTGTCAGAATATTTCTCCTTACTTCTAGGTTAGCTGCTTGATATGTTTCTGGTCCAACTGCTTGCTCAAGCTGGACACCTCTACCATTCCAGATGTGTCCAGCTTTCTTTCTTTCTTTCTTTCTTTCTTTCTTTCTTTCTTTCTTTCTTTCTTTCTTTCTTTCTTTCTCTTTCTTTCTTTCTTTCTTTCTCTTTCTTCTCCTCCCTCCCTCCCTCCCTCTCTCTCACTCACTCACACACACACACACACACACACACACAGAAAGACAGGCACAGGAGACTCCCTGGCTGAGTTTTGCCCTCCCCCTTTGTGCATTCATACAAACACTGTTTTCTCTCTGGAGGGGAGGGGTCATCTTAATGCACCAGTCACTTGAGGGTGAAGGTCCTAGACTTCCCCCCCCCCACCCAAGTTCTTAGCAAAGAGGGATTTTTAGCAGGGAATGATTTAAGGCGGTGTGAACATACAAGGCCTGGGTATAACGCCGAATTGCTTAAACCTTCTCCCCTCTAGTTTGGACGTGGGGCACCTGTCTCTCTCTCCCCCCCCCCGCCCCGCCCGCCCACCCGCCCTGTCCAAAGTTGAGGTTTGATCTCTCATCCGGGGAAAAGCTTTCGGTCTTCCTCCCCGAGAGGCCCCCCCCAGAGCTGGGAATTACTGAACCTGTAGTACAGGAGTAGCGCAGCTACTCCCTCACATCTCTAGTGGAGGGGGGAGCAAATTGCAGAGAAAGGAGGATCTCCACCTCCCCAGCAATCGGAAGCGCTTTTCGCATACGGGAAGACCGGTTGAAGCCGAGGCGGCGGAGTTGGCGGCGGCGACGGCCGGGGAAGGGGGGGGCAGCGGCTGAGTAGCGCCCGAAGCGGCGGGGCTGCAACCTGTACCTTCATCCTGCCTGGAGCCGCCGCCAGCTCGGAAGGAGGACGCCGGGCTTGGCGAAGAGATGCAATGGGGGGGAGAGAGATGCAATGGGTGTGTGTATGTGTGTGTGACAAGCACGTGGGTCTGGGGAGGGGCCCAAGGGGCCCAGCGGCAGCTTTTTAGCCCTCCTCCCTTTGCAAACAGAGAAGCTGAATCAGACCCGGGAGAGCCGCCAGGGAAGGGCAGCCGGGTGGGGGCAGCCAGGCGCAACTGGGGGGGGGGGACTCCGTCCGGAGAAGGGGGACGCGGCCCACCCAGTCCGGTCTGGGGGAGGCTGCCTGCCCCACCCTGCGCCCGCCCTTCAACTCATGGACTTCAACTCCCAGAATTCCTCAGCCAGCCATGCTGAGGGGAAAGGGAGAGGTTTCCAAGCTGAGCCATGCTGGCTCAGGAATTCTGGGAGTTGAAGTCCATGAGTCATAAAAGGGCCGAGTTTGAAGACCCCTGCTCTAAAGGGAGGCAACTGACCAGCTGTCTGCAAAGAGTATAAATCCTTCCCCACCATCCAGTCAGAGCTGAAGAAGCTTCTTGGATGAGAAGCGGAACGTCTTCACAGAAAAACAAGAAAGTCCAGTTGCCTCTTGAAAAAACACCTTTGGGATTCCTTCCATTTCTGTTCCAAGAAGGAGCTGAACCAGAGTCTCATGAATAGCAGGTCTGGGTCATGCTGCTGAGATACACGCATTACAGGTTGTCCTTGACTTACATCCCAATGATGAGCCCCAAAATTTCCACTGTTAACCAGGACAGCCGTTAAATGAGTTTTGCCCCATTTTACGACCTTTCTTGCCCCCATTGTTAAGTGAATCACATGGTCGTTAAGTGAATCCGGCTTCCCCATTGCTTTTCAGAAGGTAGCAAAAGAGGATCATGTGACCCAGGGACACTGCAACCGTCATAAATACGAGTCAGTTGCCATGCTGTCTGAACTTACATCACGTGACCCTGGGGGGGGGGGGCGCTGCAGCGGTCCTAAGTGTGAAAAATGGTCCTAAGTCGCTTTTTCAGTGCCGTTGTAACTTCAAACAGTCACTAAATGAATGGCTGTAAGTCGAGGACCACCTGTTTGTGCCAGCCAGATGAACCTGGATGCTCTTTTAAAAAGTGTTTCAATCTGTAGGAAGCCCCCCTGCCGTCACCACTGTTGAATACCCACCGAGATGCTCCAGGGTGCAAGCAAAGTGCTGGGGGCCCCCCCACATGCATTCTGCCAAGCCTCTGGCTCTTTGACCCCCCCTACCCTAAAAGGAAAGCCGGGGGGGAGGGGACACTCACGTGCTGCCACTGGTCAATGATGAGCGGTCGGTATCTCAAGAAGAATTTGAGAGGGAAGGACTCCGGATCCGGCCAGGAAGAAGGATACTGCCAGGTCACCAGCAGCCTCCGGGCGTTGTTGGGGATCGGTTTTGCGATCACATTTTCGGGGGGATCTGGTTTCACTGTTCAAGGAAGCGAAAGAGGAGAATTAAAATGTGGTGAGAGGTTCAGGTGCATCACTTAGAGCAGGGGTGCCCAGCCTTGGCAATTGGAAGACCTGTGGACTTCAACTCCCAGAATCCCCCAAGCTCAGGCAGCATCAGGGATTCCACAGTCCAACCTTGAGCTGAAGAAGGGTTGCAGGAATTGGACACATCTAGTCTAGTGAAAAGAAGGACCAGGGGGGACATGATAGCAGTCTTCCAATATTTGAGGGGATGCCTCAGAGAAGAGGGGGTCAATCTATTCTCCAAAGTAGCATTCCCCAACCTTTCCACAGCTTTGTGGACCAGCAGGGTGGGGAGGGGGGAGAGAGGGGATGGTTTCGTCTATGCGGTGGGTGAGTGTGCAACTCCATTTGCACAAATGGTGAGTGTGCACGCCTGCCACTCACACAAGTGCCAGTGGAGCTTCCTGTATTCGTGTGCTTGCCTGCTGCATCCATGGGCCAGTTCCGAATGGGCCGCGGCCTGGTCCTGGGGGACCCCTGCTACAAAGCACCAGAAGGCAGGACAAGAAGCAACCGATGGAAACTAATCAAGGAGAGAAGCAACCTGGAACTAGGGAGAAATTTCCTGACGGTGAGAACAGTGAATCAGTGGAACAGCTTGCCTCCAGAAATTGTGGGTACTCCAACACTGGAGGTTTTCAAGAAGAAATTGGACAACTACCTATCTGAAATGGTATAGGGCAGTGGTGGTGAACCTATGGCACGGGTGCCAGAGGCGGCACTCGGAGCCCTCTCTGTGGGCACGCGCGCCGTCACCCCAGTCCTAGGCCTTCAGCTGGGTTTTATAAAACCTTTTCACTTTAGGCCTCTGCCGCCGTGTGCAAAAAAAAAAAAAGGTTCAATCAGTCAATTTCAACTTCTCGCGGGAAAAAAAAAAGATCTTGCAAAGTTGGAATTGATTGACTGAACTTTTTAGTCCCACCTAGTCTGCCGTTACCACCACAGCCATGCCCACCCAAAGGGCCATGCCCACCCAATGGGCCACACCCAGCCAATGGGCCACACCCACCCGGCACTCGATGATGCATAAGTGGGTTTTGGGTTGCAGTTTGGGCACTCAGTCTTTAAAAGGTTCGCCATCACTGGTATAGGGTCTCCTGCTTGAGCAGGGGGTTGGACTAGAAGACCTCCAAGGTCCCTTCCAACTCTGTTTTTACTCTATTATTCTGAGCTACAAAAATTCTGTTCTCTCCGTTTCTTGGGTCCATCAGGTTGAGGGTGTTGCAGAAATCCAGACTCTCTTTTTGTGGCCCTGCAGACTGACAGGGTCTGGCCTGGAGGCCAATTTAGCTTTGGCAGGGAGAAAGAAGGAGCTCTATGTAAATGCATTACGGTCTTCTTGCATTTATACTGAAGCTGCCCAGCTGAGCAGATCCTAGCAAAAATACAAAGAGTTAAAGAGTTTTGTTGGTAGGTGCCTTGAAAGGAGTTGGCCATCTGGAACAAAGCTTGCTCGGAGTCTGGAAATTCCTTTACAGGTGGAATTAAACTGGAATATGAAAGCCGTCCTCCTTCTGCAATCATTAGGAAGATATAAAATGGCTTGTTTTACGGGGAAACCAAAACCAAAAAGGTTTCAGGGATTTTCTTGTTTTGTAAACCTCCCAGAGTCACCTTGGGGAGTGAGATGGATAGCATATAAATTTAGTAAATAAATAAAAACATTTAAAAATTTGGCTCTCACTCTGTTCCTTCCTAAATGCCCTTAATTTTTTACCATGTAGAATAAAAAGTGATAAAAAGTATGTTGATGAATTACTCACAAAGATTGAAAGATATCTTTTTATCTTTAATAAAAACTAGCTTCAAGACTTGAAAATGTGTGTGCAGGTATGTATGACGGTTGATGTCTCTCTCTCTCTCTCTCTCTCTCTCTCTCTCTCTCTCCATCCATCCATCCATCCATCCATCCATCCATCCATCCATCCATCCATCCATCCATCCATCCATCCATCTATCTATCTATCTATCTATCTATCTATCTATCTATCTATCTATCTATCTATCTATCTAATCATCTCTATCATCTATCTAATATCATCTGCCTGTCTATCTACCTATCTACCTCTCTCTCTCTCTCTAATATCTGTCTCCCTCCCTCCCTCCCTGCCTATCTATCTGTCTGTTTGTCCATCCGTCTGTTCGTCTGTCTGTCTTATCTATCTATCATCATCCATCTCTCTATCTCTCTATTTTCCTCTCTTATTCAACAAACACTCTTGTATTTTTGCTTGCATCACTGTATTATGGCTTTTATTTATTACGTGCTGACTGCTACGGTGAAGCTCCAAACAATGGGAGGGCACCTTTCCCTGCCTTCCTTTGCCCAAATGCTGCCCCCCCTTAGAAGCCCCCCTCTCTTTTCCAGAGGTGGAATCTCTTCTCTTCTCAGAGATGCTATTTGGGGCCAAACGTGGAAACCTGTTTAGCATCAGCGAAAGACTTTTATTTGTCCAGGAAAATATGAAAGAGGGAGTGCCAAATGCCATAGAAATTATTCCATTAGAGCCCCCGGGTCCTTTGACAATCCTGCTTGCCTGTTGTGCGTGTGAGAACACAAGCAGGTGTGGGCGTCAGACATGCTGCCCTCCCACCCCAATTTCAAACTCTCCCTTGCGTGTTGATGACAACGGACTGCAAAACACCCTTTCCTAGGAATTTGTACAAAAGGGCCGCTGTTTCTCCCTGGAGGGCCCAGAGGGACCCATCTTGAAAACCAAGTCCTTATTGGTCAACATTTCACAGGTTACAAGGTAGTCCTCCACTTACAACAGTTCCTTAGTGACCGTTCGAAGTTACATCATCACTTATGACCGTTTCTTCAGACTTGCAACCATTGCAGCATCCCTAAGGTCGTAGGTTCAAAGTTCATACACTTGGCAATTGACTGATATTTATGACGGTCGCAGTCCCGGAGTCATGTGATCCCCTTTTGCGACCTTCGGGCAAACAAAGTCCATGGGAAAGCCAGATTCACTTAACAACCGGGTGACTAACTTATTAACTGCAGTGATTCACTTAACGACTGTGGCAAGAAACATCGTAAAATGGGGCAAAACTCACTTAACGACAGAAATTTGGGGCTCAGTTGTGGTCATAAGTCAAGGACTACTTGCATAGACCATGGCATGGACTAGAATCCAGAAAAGTCAATGTGATGTTGTTTGGTCTTTAATAAGCGCCCCCAGGACCCTTCCTTCCCCTTCTAGGTGAGCCTCGGTGCCCCGCCCCCACCTGAAAGAGCCTCTTCTATTTGGCCAGGAGTCAGAGAGGACCTGGAGCATGTGCAGAGTTCACATGGGTCTTCTGCAGCAAAATTCAGTTTTGCTTCGCAAGCTGCTGTCACCTTCGAAGCCCTACATGGCTTGGGATTGGGTTACCTGAGGGACTGTCTTTATACAGGAACCTTTATCTGCCCAACTCAATCCAGCAGGCTGGACCTGCTGCAGAACCCATCAGCCAAAGAGCATCGGCTGGCAGGGACCGGAAGATGGGGCCTTTTCTGCAGCGGCCCCTCCCCGGGGAATAATCTCCCCTTGGAGATAAAAATGGCCCCAGCCCTGCTAGCCTTTCTCAAAGCTTTAAAAAGTTGGCTCTATACCTGGAGCTGGGGCTGGGAAAGTGTACAGGGCCCCGTTTACCATTAGTTGATTAATCATCACAATTTTGTACCTTTGAACTATTTGCACCTATTTACTTATTTTGTGGATGTTGTTATTGTCCTAATGTTGTATGTTGGTTTTTAAATTGTTTTGATTTATAATTTTTGAAATATAAGCCATCCAGAATCACAAATAAATAAAATGTACAGAAATGGCCACAGGATAAACTTCATCCCTGCTAGGTTGACTTCCTTTCTTCCTCCCTTCCCTCCCTCCCTCCCTTCCGTCAGAAGAATCTTCCTTCCTTCCTTCCTTCCTTCCTTCCTTCCTTCCTTCCTTCCTTCCTTCCTTCCTTCCTTCCCTCCCCTTCTGTCAGAAGAATCTTCCTTCCTTCCTTCCTTCCTTCCTTCCTTCCTTCCTTCCTTCCTTCCTTCCTTCCCTCCCCTTCTGTCAGAAGAATCTTCCTTCCTTCCTTCCTTCCTTCCTTCCTCTTCCATCAGAAGAATCTTCCTTCCTTCCTTCTTCCTTCCTTCCTTCCTTCCTTCCTTCTCCCCTTCTGTCAGAAGAATATTCCTTCCTTCCTTCCTTCCTTCCTTCCTTCCTTCTTCTTCCTTCCTTCCTTCCTTCCCTCCCTTCTGTCAGAAGAAATCTCCTTCCTTCTTCCTTCCTTCCTTCCTTCCTTCCGTCCTTCCTTCCTTCCTCTTCCATCAGAAGAATCTTCCTTCTTCCTTCCCTTCCTTCCTTCCTTCTTCCTTCCTTCCTTCCTTCCTTCCTTCCTTCCTTCCTTCCTTCCTTCCTTCCTTCCTCCCTCCCTCCCTCCCCTCCTTCCCACACCTGTGGGCCTTATTCAGGGACAACACACAGCCGGAAGAGGCTCTCAGATGCACCTCTGCTATCCAGGCCTGGCCTGCAAAATCAGGAGCCCCCCCCATCTTGCCTTCAAAGGGCCATAGATCCAGCTCCATCAAGAAAATCCTAAATGCAAGGGGGGGGGGGTTGGTCTTCCTGAGGACCGAAGCTGAAGGGTCCCAGACTTTTGCAACCGAGCGCCGAGGCGGTTCCAAGCCTCAGGACTCAAAGGCGGGTTGGCCCAGCAGAAGACCCTGAGAAAGGGAAGGTCTGCGAACTGCAGCTTTCTTCCAGCTGCTCCCCCAGCAGGTGTTGTGTGAAGCTGGCTAACTTGGCTTCCCCTGATCTCACTCCAGTTCTGGTTTCACTGAGTTGCACAGAGGTGGAGGCCTTCAGGGGGAAACAGAGGGCTCTGGTGGAGGGCAGTCATGCAGGTGTGGGGAGGAGAGCGTTCTGTGGCGGAGGCTGCAGGGGTGGGGTGAAAAAGCAAAATGGGATCAGGGGTGGGTTTCCAAGAAAGTATCAGGCCAAGGGTCTATCGAGGACCCAGTTCACTGCAAGAGTGGATGTGCTCTGGTTTTGAATGTCTCCCCCCTTCGGCACGAAAGTTAGCTGGGTGACTTTGGGCCATTCACCAGGCGACAGTGAGTTCTAGTCCCCCCTTAGGCATGAAAGCCGGCTGGGTGACCCTTGTCAGCCAGTCCTATCACGAACTCTGCAGA
Organism: Azemiops feae; assembly: GCA_023970755.1. Taxonomy (NCBI): domain Eukaryota; kingdom Metazoa; phylum Chordata; class Lepidosauria; order Squamata; family Viperidae; genus Azemiops; species Azemiops feae. The sequence continues at coordinate 154,449 of JALGBA010000931.1, read as the reverse complement.
AGAAAAAGTGGAATGGCCCCATCAGGGTGCGGCAGAGAAAAATGGGGAATTGGAGCCCGCAGGGGATGGAAATCTGGGATGGCCTTGGGAGCAGCGGCAGCTCTCCAACTCTGGGCCAACTTCTCAGCTCTACTGGCAAGCAAGGACTCTGCCTGGAGATCCTGCAGAGAAGGTCCCAGAAACACGAGCAGAAAGTGGGTCCCACTAGCATTTCTGTTGGGGCGACAGCTGCTCTTCCTGGAACAAGGAAATTGGACATCTCTGACCCAAGAGTGACTGGCCTCATCCTCCAGCTCAGGTTGGTGAGTTCTGTCCCTTGCCTGGAGTCTCCAATGCCCCATCTGGTTTTTTTCCTTCTTTTTGTTCTTTTCAAGGCTTTCTTTCCCCGAGGTAGTCTGACGCCGCCATTTTAGAGGGTGGGAGGAAAACGCTCCCTTCCCTCTCTCCTCACAGGGGGAAGCAATTAAGAAGCTTTTTATACAGGAAAATACTTGGGGTACAAAGAAGGTAAGATCTCATCCAATTCCTCTGCGGTGCTTTTGAGGTGCATGTTAGTAATTTTGGCCTCGGCTGGTAGCAGCTTAGTGATGGGCCATGTTAATGGCCGATCTTTTTCCCATCACTTCAAAGAATTGCCTGGGATCAAACGGGAGGGCTTCTGCCCTTCCGCGATCGCTCGGGAGTCCTCTTCACACTCGTCGCCCCTCCAGGGCGACTTCCGACCCTTTTCAGGGTCCTCCGGCGGGAGAAAACCGGACGGCAGAGGGAGCGATCGCCCCGCACGTCTGCCAGCGCCGCGATCGCAAACCAGAAGCCAGCCCCATTTGGTTTTCCTTCTTGTCCCCTTGGTGCCTCCTTGCCCACCATCCCCCATTGGTCTGGTTCCAATACTTTCCTTGAACCCCCAAATAGCACAGGTCCCAGAGAGAGAGAGCCCCATCGTGCTGCCCCCACAGCAATTGAACCTCCAAGATGCCCAGATATCTCCCTTGGCATATGTTAGCTCATCATCTGCATGTCACATGACACAACAGCAGCAGCAGTAGCATCTGCCCCGCATGGCTTTTGATGTGGAGAATAATTAACACCGTCAGGATGTTACATTTTTAATGCCGGGTGTTTGCTTTCTGTAATTTGCCCATGGCAGCCATTAGTAAACCTGGGGCTGGAGAATTCCCTTTCTGTCTCCTGCTGCATTTGCATCAAGAACGCAAACACCATCTGTCAAGCTGCGTTCGCCTTTATCGTGGTGACACCGCAGCCCAGGATCCAGCAAGAGGGCTTACACAAACTCCCTGCCAGCCACAAAGTCACAGTTGCAAGGCCTTCCCAAACGTCCCAAACACAACGCCCGAAGTCGTGGGTGCTCTGTCACTGGAGATTTTAAAGAAATTGGACAGCCATTTGTCTGGAATGGTATAGGGCAGGGGTCCCCAACCCCCGGTCTGTGGATTAGTATCGGGCCGCGGCACGCCAACAACCAGTCCGCACAAACAAGCAAAGCCCCATCTGTGGGATGCAGGCAGCACACAAAACCACGCACCATCCGGTCCGTAGAAAAACCTCTCTCCACGGAACCTGTCCCTGGTGCCCAAAAGGTTGGGGACCTCTGGTATAGGGTCTCCTGCATAAGCGGGAGGTTAGACTATCTAGTCCAATCCCCTGCTCGAGCAGGAGACCCTATATCATTTGACACAAGTGGTGGCCCAGTCTCTTCTTAAAAACCTCCAGTGTTGGCGCACCCACCACTTCTGAAGGCAAACTGTTCCACTGATTTATTGTTCTGACTGCCAGGAAATTTCTCCTTAGTTCCAGGTTGCTTCTCTTCTTGATTAGTTTCCATTTGTTGCTTCTTGTTCTGCCTTTCATTGCTTTGGAAAATAGATTGACCCCCTTTATGGCAGCCCCTCAAATATTGGAAGACTGCTGCCATGAAATGAATGAATTTCATATGAAATAAATGAAGATTTCCAAGCTTGTTTTAGGGGCAACTTACGCCTGGCTGAGCACTGTGATGCAGCTTCCCCTTTTCGCCTGTTTGTGCAGGAAGTAGTAGCTAAGCTCTCCTGTCTCCTAATAAATTCTCCCCCAGGACTAACCCACCCCAAGAGGCTTCTTAGTTCTCCCTGGAGTGGCTTGTTGCTTGGAAAAGAAGGGGTTCTCTTATGATTTCCTCTTGTCCTGTGAGACACGATGGGGGAGCATCGCCTTCTTCCAAAGACTGCAACCATTAAATCGTGGGGTGCCTTTCCTCACTTCTCCCCAGTTTTGCTGCTGCTCTTTAAGGATTTTTCAGTTCTGACGTCCTCAGGGCCCCTTCCTTGAGGTCTTAGAATAGATTAGATTAGATTAGAATAGAATAGAATAAGAGTTGGAAGGACCTTGGAGGTCTTCTAGTCCAACCCCCTGCTCAGGCAGGACACCCTATACCATTTCAGACAAATGGTTGTCCAGTCTCTTCTTAAAAACTTCCAGTCTTGAAGCACCCACAACTTCTGGAGGCAAGTTGTTTCACTGATTAATTGTTCTAACTGTCAGGTCCCAGGGTGGAAGGGAAGGAAAGCCAATGAAGTCCTAGGCAGCATTAACAGAGGGATAGAATCGAGATCACTTGAAGTGTTAATACCACTTTACAAGGCCTTGGTAAGGCCACACTTGGAATACTGCATCCAGTTTTGGTTGCCACAAGAGTAAAAGATGTTGAGACTTTGGGAAAAAGTGCAGAGAAGAACAACAAAGATGATTAGGAGACTGGAGGTTAAAACATATAAAGAATGGCTACAGGAATTGGGTATGTCTAGTTTAATGAAAAGAAGGGCATGGGGAGACATGATAGTGGTGTTCCAATGTTTGAGGGGCTGCCACAAAGAAGAGGGGACCAACCTATTCTCCAAAGCAAGTCAAGAAAAAAATGGATGGAAACTGAACAAAGAGAGAAGCAAGCTACAACTAAGGAGAAATTTCCCAACAGTGAGAACAATTAACCAGTGGAACTACTTGCCTCCAGAAGTTGTGGGTGTTCTAACATTAGAAGTTTTTAAGAAGTGACTGGACAGCCATTTGTCTGGAATGGCATAGGGATTCCTGCCTGAGCAAGGCATTGGACTAGATGACCTCCAAGGTCCCTTCCAGCTCTGTTATTCTGCATTCTATTCTGAAATGGGGCAGGGGATGCCCGTTGCACTTACCTATTGCGAACTCGTCGAAGGAGATGGCGGTGGAGCTGCTGCCCAGGGCGTTGGTGACGGTGAGGGTCACCTTGTACTTTTTGGTGGAGAAGAGGTGGGGATAGCGGATGTAGCACCTGTTTTTGGGCCCCGTGTCCTTCTCGCAGACGATCTCCTGGGAGTCGTGTCTGGGGGAGGGGGGCAAGAAAAAGACGTCAGGGTGGACCTCAGGGAGACATACGCGTGCAAAAGAGGGGCACAACTGTCACCCCCAATTGAATGGCTGCCCTCTGGACTGTTTGCACCCCCTGCAGGACCCCCCTGCAGGACCCCCCCACATCAGACATCTCGGTGCTCCCTCCAGCATTGGCAACCCTCTGCTGCACCCCCCCGGCCCACTCCTCCTGGGGGAAAGGGACTTATGCCCTTCTGATATGGGTCTAGGGCAGGGGTCTTCAAACGTGGCCCTTTTATGACTTGTGGACTTCAACGTGCCCGCTGGCTGAGGAATTTGGGAGTTGAAGTCCACAAGTCATAAAAGGGCCACGTTTGAAGACCCCTGGTCTACGTTATCTGAGATACCATCGCACCCCAATGGGATTGGCTCGTCCCACTCGGTCTGGCAGAAGGGGGCCTCCTGCTGACCCCCTTGGTCAGGAATTTTGGCTCGCGGGGTCCAGGAGAAGAACCTCCTCTGCTATGGCCGCCACCCTCTGGAACACCATGTCGCCCAAGGTGAGATCCGCCGCCCCCCCCTTTGGATTTCTGGAAGGTTCTCAAAACCTGCCTCTGCCAACTGGCCTGGGGTCCGGATGTGGGTGTCCCACTCTGGAGGCAGCCACTGGCCCTAGGAAGAAGTATTCTGGCTTAATTTATTCAATCCCTGTTTATTTAATGTTTTAATGTTTTGTGCCTCTGTTCTTTTGCTGTTTGCAAGCATTTTCAGAACTTGGTAACTATATGTATGTATGTACATATGTATGTATGTATGTATTTACCTACTTACCTACTTAATTTTATTTCTTTATATTTATATTATTTTTACAAATAACTCAAGGCGGCAAACATATATTCAAGATGCATCCTCCTCGTATTTTCTCCTCAACAGCAACCCTGTGAGGTGGGCTGGGCTGAGAGAGGATGACTAGCCTGAAGTTGCCCAGCTGGCTTTCATGCCTAAGGCAGGACGGGGGAATTCTGGGAGTTGAAGTCCACCCATCTTCAAGCTGCCTTTCCTGAGGCACAGCTTGTAACGCGAACTCAGGAACTGCATCTTGTTAACCAGGTTTTCTGTCTTGATTTATCTTATTTAGAAAAGGAGCTCCATTTCCTTAACAACTAGGGGAGGCTCACCAAAAATACTATAAAAGCGGTCATAATCGTAAACGTTTTGTTAAAGTAAGGCTATATAACACGTTAAAGACTAGAACAGAAAACTTTAAAGCTCCAGATCAGAGAAGCTCCCTGAAAAAAACATTCAGGAAAACCTTCCTCAGCTGTACGGGTGGTCCTCAACTTACAACAGTTCGCTTAGCGACCGTTCAAAGTCACAACGGTACTGGGAAAAGTGACTTATGACATTTTATCACACTTACGACTGTTGCAGCTTCCCCAGGGTCCGGATACTTGGCAACTGACTCATTATTTATGACGGTCACAGTGTCCCGGGATCACGTGATCCCCTTTTGCGACCTTATGAGAAGCAAAGTCAATGGGGAAGCCAGATTCACTTAACAACTGGGTTACTAACTGGGTTACTAAGTGAATCACTGCAGGTCGTAAGGTCGTAAACTGGAGCAAGACTCACTAAACAAATGTCCCACTTAGCAACATAAATTTTGGGCTCAGCTGTGGTCGTAAGTCAAGGACTACCTGTAATTCTGTGCTTACAGCCATTTTGCACATCTGAGGTTCTGGACCTCCAACTGACTGGAGGCGCGCAAACTGGAGTTGCCCCCCCCCGCCCCCAGACCCCCAAGGTCTGGCTTCCTAGGATGCATCTAAGCATTGAGGATGGACTTTGTAGTACCAACAACGTGGACTTTATAGCATTGTTGTACTTGCTAACTAACATAGTTATTTTGTATTTTACTTGGACTTATTTTTCTCTCTTTTTAAAGGATGTTAATGGTTTTATCCAGCCATTGCCGACGGGAATGTAGAACGGATGGATTGATAACTTCTAACATTCTTGAACTGAAAAGATTAAAAATTGCTTTTGTTCCCCAGGTCAGGATAGGGGGAGACCGGGTTTGTTTTAATAAGATGTCTGGAGTGTGTCTTCTGAGAAGAGAAAGCTTGTTAGAGCTAATTGGTACCTGGTTTGTCTCTCCAAGCAACCTTATGACTTGCCCCCCCCTTAACATCTTAAATTTTACGCCCCTGCTTTCGTCAGACTCCATTTAAACGAATGCACGCTACATGTTGCTACATGTAATATGTTTGACTCCATGTAATTGATTTCCTACGCAAAGGGGAAGTTACTTTCGTCCTGTCCAATCAATGTTGTTCTTTTAGTTCTCCTTTGATGTCTTAACTATAAAAGAGAACGAAAGCCGAGGATCGAACATCCCTGTCTGAATAAGAGGAATCCTTTTTCATCAGACTGTTCTGAATAAATGGCAATAAAATGATTTCCCTGTCTCACTGGAAAATACGCCTGCCGAGGCACGAGCCTAGAAACCACATTTTGGCCCTCGGTATGAAATGAGCCCCCTTGGCAGGACCAGGTTTGTCTCCTGCCCCCACCCCCTCCCCTGTCTGGGGTTCAAGGCTCAAGGCCCAGGTGGCTGGAAAGGAGACCAGACCAAGCCCCAAAGGCTTTGCACCAGGAGCGTCTCTCCTTGTTCCCACCGGATGCTGGTTTGTGATCTTGGCTTACTCTCCTTCGTCCCTCCGAAGCCCGACTTACATGACGGTGATGTTGAAGGTGTCGGGAATGTAGGTCGGGATGGGCAGGTGCCAGCTGCAGTAGAAGCCGATGGGGTAGTTGTTGGACCGGCACATCAAACTGGGCTCCCGGGGCGGTGCTGTGTGCGGGAGAGAGAGAGAGAGAGAGAGAGAGAGAGAGAGAGAGAGAGAGAGAGAGAGAGGGAGGGAGAGAATGAGAGAGAGAGAGAGAGAATGAGAGAGAGAATGAGAATGAGAAAGAGAAAGAGAAAGAGAAAGAGAAAGAGAGAGAAAAAAATGAAAGAGAAAGAAAAAAGAGAATGAGAATGAGAGAAAATGAGAGAATGAGAAAGAAAGAGAATGAGAGAGAGAGAATGAGAGAATAAGAGAGAGAGAGAGAGAGAAAGAGAATGAGACAGAGAGAATGAAAGACAGAGAGAATGAGACACAGAAAGAGAATGAGAGAGAATAGAGAGAGAAAAAAATGAAAGAAATAAAAAAGAGAATGAGAATGAGAGAAAATGAGAGAATGAGAAAGAAAGAGAATGAGAGAGAATGAGAGAATGAGAGAGAGAATGAGAAAGAGAAAAAAATGAGAGAAAGAAAGAAAAAAGAGAGAATGAGAATGAGAAAAAATGAGAGAATGAGAAAGAAAAAGAGAATGAGAGAGAGAATGAGAGAGAGAGAAAAGAGAATGAGAGAAAGAGAGAAAGAGAATGAGGGACAGAGAGAATGAGACAGAGAGAGAAAGAGAATGAGAGATAGACAGAAAAAGAGAAAATGAGAGAAAGAAGAGAATGAAAGAGAATGAGAGAATGAGAGAGAAAATGAGAAAATGAGAGAGAGAGAATGAGAGAGAGAGAGAATGAGAGAAAGAGAGAAGAGAATGAGAGACAGAAAGAAAAAGAGAGAAAATGAGAGAAAGAAGAGAATGAAAGAGAGAGAATGAGAGAGAAAATGAGAGAATGAGAAAGAAAAAGAGAGAATGAGAGAGAGAGAGAATGAGAGAGAAAGAGAGAGAGAGAATGTGAGAGAGAGAGGTCAAATTTCCACGCTCTGCTGGCTGCAACTGAGAATAGTTTCATTTCCTGCCAAGAAGCAATGCAACTGGCCGTCTGCTGCTTGCCTTGGCACTGGGGTTGGGGTGGCTGATAGAAGAGAAGGTTTGTCGCTCAGGGTTGAAGTGTAACAGCCACCATGTAGGACAGACAGGCGGAAGACTAGCAGAACATATCCGTTTTTATTTATTATTAAATTTATGTTCTGCCCATCTCATTTCTATGTGACTCTGGGTGGCTTACAGCATAAAAGACATTAAAATCATCAAATATAAATATACACCCGGTGAAAGCACAATACAAGGAGAATAAGCATTTCATGGTATCCATGAACACCAGCTAGCAGTCCAAAGACTTCTTCGTTGCACAGCAGAAGGACCGACTCAACCATAGTTTCAACTGGGAAACCGTGAGCATCCTAGATCAACCTAAATCCAAAATGCTAGGGAATTTCTGAAAGCCTGGCACTTCCAGGCAAATCAGCCATCAATAGACACAAAGAAATAAATAGAGATTAGACACCGTTCAAAAGAAACAATAAAAAAAAACTAAGAAGCAAACAAAAAGACCAGGCTGGCAGCCAAAACCCAGATAAGCAGGGATTAAGACCAGGCAAACAATCAAGCAGAAAACAATAACCCAATCAAGGAACTACCAACTCAGACAAACAATCAAACAATAAACAACAGCTTAATCAAGGAACCACCAAGAAGAAAACAACACTCTCACCGGCAATGACAGGGCAAGCCACTATAACTAAATAGAAAGCTCACTTCTAGCACTGATGGTGTTCCCTAGTCAGGTAATGAAACGTCTCTCTCTCTCTCTCTCCAAGCTCAGAGAGCACCAAGGACCCCACAATCATTCTCGTCCTCGTCTTCCTTCTCCTCGTCTTCTCCTCTTCTCTGCAAACCCCACTCCTTTCTAGCACTGATGATGTTCCCTAGTTGGGTCATGAAAGGTCTGCAAGAAAACAGCCAAGCTCAGAGAGCACCAAGGACCCCACAATCCTTCTTGTCCTCATCCTCCTCCTTCTCTCCACAAGCCCCACTCCCTTCTAGCACTGATGATATTCCCTAGTCAGGTAATGAAACATCTACAAGAAAACTGCTAAGCTCAGAGAGCACCAAGGCTCAGTTAAGGTGGCCGAGTCTTCCAGAGAGAAGAGCAGAAGATGCTATTTCCCCCAAAAGATGAGGGATTCTTTTGTGGGGGGAGGGCCCTACATTGAATTATTCCACATAGCAATTCTTAATCTAAGTCGCAAGCCACAGCATACTCTGCTCACACAGTCATCCACCTGATAGCTTCACATGACCCCCACTAGTTAGGAGAAGGAATGCCTTCCTACCACAGGCTGAACCACAAACCATCCCCAATAATTACAAGCATAGATCAAGAGGTCAAGTGTGCATCATGCAGCCCTTCTCATGCCTGGCTACAGCAACGGGGGGGGGGAGTGCCTTCATTGAGACCCACGTCTTGCCCTTTCAGGTCAAGCTCAATTGTGCTCATAAGTCACAGAACATAGAACAATAGAGTTGGAAGGTACCTTGGAGGTCTTCTAGTCCTCCAAGTGTTGGGGCACCCACAACTTCTGAAGGCAAGCTGTTCCACTGTTTGATTGCTCTCACTCTTAGGAATTTTCTCCTTAATTCCAGGTTGCTTCTCTCCCTGATTAGTTTCCATCTGTTGTTTCTCGTCTTGCCTTTTGATGCTTTGGAAAGTAGTTTGACCCCCTTGTCTTTGTAGGAGCCCCTCAAACATTGGAAGACTGCTATCATCTCACCGGCTCAAGGTTGACTCAGCCGTTCCATCCTTCTGAGGTCGGTCAAATGAGGACCCAGATTGTTGGGGGCAATATTCTGACTCTGTAAACTGCTTAGAGGGGGCTGTAAAGCACTGTGAAGCGATATACAAGTCTAAGTGTTATTGCTATCATGTCTCCCCATGTCAAATATTGGAAGATGCTAACATGTCACCCGAACTAGACATACCCAATTCCTGCAACCGTTCTTCCTATGTTTCAGCCCCCTGCCTCTTAGACATCTTTGTTGCTCTTCTCTGCACTTTTTCCAGAGTCTGAATATCTTTTTTGTAATGTGCTGACCAAAACTGGGTGCAGTATCCCAAGTGTGGCCTTACTAAGGCTTGGTAAAGCGGTACTAGAACTTCACGTGATCTTGATGCTATCCCTCTGTTAATGCAGCCTAGGACTGCATTGGCTTTTGGGGCTGCTGCTGCACACGGCTGGCTCATGTTTAAGTGATCATCCACTAAGACTCCAAATTGAGGACTAGCTTCATGGCATGGAGTTCTGCCGCTGGCCTTCTTTACGTCCGGCTACTCTATTATCAAACGGAGTTAGTCATCCCCAAATCTCTGCTTCTCTTCCTTCTTTTTGGTGCAGTTATTTCCTTTATATGTTTATCAGTGTAGTGATGCTCTGGCCAGGAAGCACCGACAGCCTCAATTTAGTCCTAATGTCATTCGCTGTCACCCTTCCAGTCCCCTTAAATTAGATTTATAAATCGTCTCTCTCCTATCTTTCCTTCCTTGTAAAATACCTTAATTTCTCCTCCGTATTAAATTTGGCTTTATGCAAACAGAAGCCGCCAGGGCAGCAGACAGCTCGGTCTCTGCATGAATGTAACCCTGACATTTGGCCAAGTGGATAATAACAAACGGTGTTTAATTTTTAGCGGCCTTCCTGGGTTATTCATCCATCCTGACACGGAGACAGGAATCCCTGCAAGCAAGCTTGTTCAATTTCCAAGCCATTAACGATTCCATTAATCGTCTGTCAATTCTACGGTCCAATCTATGCAATTAGTAGACTAATATTAAGGGGGTGATCATCATTTCTGTTTATCTAACTGACATTGGCCAATCTTTGCACGGAAGAGACAAATGTCACTTCGCTCCAGCCCTCAAACCAGACAGAGTCTCTGATCTGGTAAATCCTGCCTGTGTCAAGGCAATATTTAAAAAATGGAATATTAGAGTTGGAAGGGACCTTGGAGGTCTTCCAGTCCAACCCCTGGCTCAAGCAGACCCTATATCATTTTAGACAAATGACTGTCCAACTTCTGGAGGCTGGTTGTTCCACTGATGAATTGTTCTCATTGTCAGGAAATTTCTCCTTAATTCCAGGTTGCTTCTCTCCTTGATTAGCTTCTATCAGTTGCTTCTTCTCCTGCTTTCAGGTGCTTTGGAGAACAGCTTGACTCCCTCTTCTTTGTGGCAGCCCCTCAAATATAGGAAGACTGCTATCATGTCACCCCTGGTCCTTCTCTTCATTAGACTAGACATACCTAGTTCCTACAACTATTCTTCATAAGTTTTAGCCTCCTGCCCGCTAATCGTTCTCGTTGCTCCTTTGCACTTTTTCCAGAGTCTCAACATCATTTTTATATTGTGGTGACCAGAACTGGATGCGGTATTCCAAGTGTGGTCTTACTAGGGCTTTGTAAGGTGGCATAGCAGAGCTGGCTTTGTAAAGCAGGAAAGCATAGCTGGCTGGGGGATTTTGGGAGTTGAAGTCCACCCATCTTAAAATGGCCAAGATCGAGGAACACTGATTTAAGCTGACAAGCCTCAGTATGGAACTATCTCTTGTAGCTGCTAAACGTGATTAAGGTAGCGGAGGGGTATCAGGAATATCAGTAACTTTGGGACTGTGGCATATAAATTTAACAAATGAATAAAAAAGCTTCAATTGTACTATCCTGGTTACCTTCTTTGCTCAGAAAAGTTTCTGCATTTCTAATTCTGTCAGCTGGAAAAGATGCTCCCAAACTCCTGCTTTTTTTTTGTGCTAAGAACTGAGTCAAAGGTTGGGCTGACCATTCAGCTTTTGACACTCATCCGAGAGGACTAATTTGACAAACCCAACCTCTGTTGCTTGCTGACACCCCTTCGAGGCAGATCTGAAGATCGGTTTTAAAAAAAGCGGTTTTTAAAAAAAGCTGCTAAAAAAGGAGAGAAGCAACTTAGAACTAAGGAGAAATTGCCTAGCGGTGAGAACAATTAATCAGTGGAACGGGGCTTCCCTCCAGAAGGTGTGGATGCTCCAACACTGGAAGTTTTCAAGAAGAGCTTAGACAGCTGTAGGTCAAGAATGGCATAAGGTCTCCTCCATCAATATCATACCACAATCTGCAAAATAGGAGGAGAATTTTTTTTATCCAAAGGCAGGTTTTAATGTAAGTGTACATTAATTTAATACTGTGGATAGTGCATAATACTTGCCATTGACAAGATACCACAGTTTGAGCATTGAAAGCATTTTTGTACATAGTACAAACTTGTAACAGCCTTAAATATGTGTATTTTGCATTTAAATCCTCAACTCTGTATATCAAATATATTAACCTAATGTTATATAATTATATCTTCATACGTGTTCACTATTTAGCTTTTAATAAAAATTATTGTTTTCAGTACAAAAAAAAAAAGAATGGCATAGGGTCTCCTGCTCATGCAAGGGCTGGACTAGAAGACCTCCAAGGTCCCTTCCAACTCTGTTCTTCTGTGTTCTAAGTTGGCCTCCAGCAGACCAGCTCAGCATTTCTCTGAGCATGCCCTCCCCCTTCCTCTCATCCTGTCTCCCCCTCCCGTCTTCCCTGGCCAATTAAGAGCTTTGCATTAGAAAGGGAAGATCAAATGGCAAAGCCCAATCAATAGAGGAAGGGAGGGGGTGGGGGCTAATGCTGCTTTTGGAGGCAGGCCAGATTTCAGGGGTGGGGGGTGGAGAACAGGGTAGGAGGGGGAAAAGAGTAGCCAGCAAAGATGGAGAAAGGGGTTTCCGGGTGGCTGCCTTTTAAGCCAGGATTGCCAGGAGCTTCCTTAGCCAGTGGGCCGGGGAAGGGCCCGTCTGAACGCTGACCCTGGAAAGAGGGAGCCACGTGCCTTATTGAGAGCAAATTTCCAGGTAGTCCTTGACTTACAGCCACAACTGGGCTCCAAATTTTCACTTTTAAGCAAGGCACTTGTTAAGTGGGAGGAAGGTGGGCGGTTAATTAATTATGAAATAGGAATAAGTAAATAAAAGGCGAACTATGCTCCATTTTATGAGCTTTTGGGCCACAGTTCTTCAGCAAGTCACTGCAGTCGTTAAGTGCATCATCAAGTGGTCGTTAAGTGGATCTGGCTTCCCTCACTGACTTTTTGCATGTCGGACGCCGGCGGGGAAGGTTACAAATGATGATCGCATGACCTCGGGACACAGCAAACAGTCATAAGTACAAGTCAGTTGCCCAGCCTCTGGTTTTTGATGATGTGACCACAGGGATGCTGAGACGGTCGTGCAAAAATGTTCATCGGTCACTGCTGCTGCTAACTCTGAACGGTCACTAAAGGAACTGCTGTAAGTCAAGGACCACCTGTGTCTGCATCTCTCTGAATTCCCAAGGCCTCTTGAGCAGACCTAGGCATTTAGGGGAGGGGGCTCACAGCTTTCTCTTTGGCTGGACAGGGTTGCAAAAAGCTTTGGTAGCTCCCGGCTGCACCTCCTTTGCCCACCCTCCGATGGGCACAGGGGCTGGCAGGAGTAGAGCAGCTGTGCCCAAGAGACTAAAGATGGGTGGTCTTCAACCACCTGTGCACCGGTGCCCACCTAGGAAGCCGAAAGGGGTCTTCCCAGGGGTCTCTTTCAGGGAGAGGGGCAACTTCTCTTCAAGCTATTGCCCTGAACCCCCAGCCCTGTGGCAGACCAGGGACTGATCTTCACACCACATCCTGAACCTGTTTTAAACGGTTACTTAAAAAAAAATATTTTCGTACGAATTGTTTGCCAAGCAGAGTTATATATTTAACATGCAGAGCTATATACTGTACATTTTCTAAATCAATAAATCCTAGATTTTATTTTATTTTTCCTTTTGGCAGTTTGCAGAGTGTGCCAACTCAAGTTTTTTTTCAACTCGTCGCTCATTCGCTGTTTTGTGCACGCCCAGAAAAATGGATTAATTTAGCGAGCAGATTTAAATGTGTTGTGTGAACACGGCCCTCCTTATTCCTCAAACACCAGGAATTGGAACCAGATCTTTTCCGTGGCTGATCCGTTAAATATGCACCCCACCATCTCCCCCCAACTCAAATGGCCCCAGCTGGACTTCATTTCAGGAGTAGCCAAAGATGGTGCCTTTCCAATTGCTTTATGGAGAACAGGTGGCTGGACAGGGTGCAGCTCCATACGGCGCCTGGTAACTGTTTAGCGTCGCATTGATCCTAGATTTATTTTTATAATGTTTATGTGGGTTTTATGGCTTTTATGCTCTGTGTTACGTACTGTACTGGTGGTTGGGAAATGCCCAGAGTCCATGGTTAGTTAGGGTTTTATGAAACAGATGCATCCGTCCGTGCATATTCAGAAACAAGGCAACTGGGGGGGGGGGAATACTTTGCAAAAAAAAATAAAAATGGCTTTGAGGTGCAGCTTAAAAGAAAAGCTTGGCTTTTCACTTTCAAACTCTTTTTACTTGCAAGTCCAAAGGGTACCACAATACAGGAAGTCCTCGACTTACAACAGTTCATTTAGTGACCGTTCGAAGTTACAGCGGCACTGTTTTTCACACTTATGACCGTTGCAGCATCCCTATGGTCACGTGATTTGCATTCGGATGCTTGGCAACTGACTCATACTTATGACGGTCACAGTGTCTCAGGGTCATGTGATTTGCTTTTGCGACCATCTGACAAACCAAGGCAATGAGGAAGCCAGATTCACTTAACAACTAACTTAGCAACTGCCGTGATTCACTTAACGACAGGGGCAAGAAAGGTCATAAAATGAGGCAAACGTCACTTAACAACCGTTTTACTTAGCAACAAAAATTTGGGGCTCTATTGTGATCATAAGTCGAGGACTACCTGTACTTAGCATCCGTGAACATTGTTTTTTCAAAGCCCTCGTTCTAGTTTCCAATTTTAAGCAGCAGCTTGCCCTGAAAAATATATATATGCCCCAAGAACCAGCCTCAAAATAGAGGGGTTTTTTTGCCATATATATATTTTTTAAAAGGTCTCCTTTTAAAAAAGTCCACTGATGACTCCTTGACAGGCTGCAAACCAATTGTGCCTTTTGGCTTTCTAGTGCAGGGCTCTTCAAACTTGGCCCTTTTATGACTTGTGGACTTCAACTCCCAGAATTCCTCAGCCAGGCACGCCTGCCTAGCTGAGGAATTCTGGGAGTTGAAGTCCACAAGTCAGAAAAGGGCCAAGTTTGAAGAGCCCTGTTCTAGTGGAAGCGAATATGGCCAGACGGACGAATGTGGCCTCGGATCCAAATGGGGCTCAGACTTCAGCATCACCTCCAAGGGCAGCTGCTGAGACCTGGTGCCCCATCTCCCTCTCGTTCAGAAGGAGAAATAAGTGAACAAAAATCCGGTTTGATCTAAAACAAACGACATCTTTGTTGACTTAATTATTTGCTTATTTACAGCAAATAATTGCTGATTTACAACAGTTTGTTTAGTGACCGTTCAAAGTTACAATGGGCCTGAAAAAAGTGACGTATGACCGTTCTCCACACTTTTGACCGTTGCAGCATTCCTGTGGTCACATGATCAAAATCCAGACGCTTGGCAACTGACTCGTATTTATGATGGTTGCACCGTAATGAAATCTATCCACTACACTCTTACATCGTGACAATCATAAAATGGAAGGGACCTGTTGTTAAGCAAACGTTGCGGTTGTAAAGCAGGTCATAAAACAAATACTGTGGTCATTAAGTGAATCCACTGTTTGCTGTGGGGTGGTTTTGCCAAAAACGTGAGTTAAGTGCTGTTTTTTTTTTTTGCAAAATCATCATGCAATCACGCGACCCTGCAAATGGTCGTAAATACAAAGGCACCTCGACTATCAGAACCTCAAATTCGGATTGTGAATACCCTCAAAGTGGGTCTGTTATAACTTTGAGCGCTCGCTAAGCAACCAGGCATAAGTTGAGAACCACAGTCATAAGTTAAGAAGTGCCTTTTTAAAATGGTTAAATGGATTGCAATGCCTTAAAGCTGTGTTTTATCAACCTTGGGAGTTTGAAGGTGTGTGGACTTCAACTCCCAGAATTCCCCAGCCAACTCTGTGTGTACTTCAGAATTCCCCAGCCAGCTATGTGTGGACTTCAGAATTGCCCAGAATTCCCCAGCCAGCTATGTGTGGACTTCAGAATTTCCCAGCCAGCTATGTGTGGACTTCAACTCCCAGAATTCCCCAGCCAGCTATGCTGAGGAAGAGGAAGCTGTATAGCGCTCCTCATTTATGTATTTATTTCAGAAACGCTGAACGCCATCTCTCTTCAAAATAAACACTTATTGAGTGGCTAACAAAGTAATAAAACAACTCACTCATAAAAGCCCAGATTTAAAAAAGAGATCAATACAATACAAAGGGAAATGTAAACATTACAAGGATTTTGCTGTGGGTGTCTGAAAGGATAGGAGAGGGAGGGGGTGTTTGCCTTGTGCCCCAAAGACAGGAGATTTGGGGAGCAGGTTCAACCAGTGGGGGTCCCCAACCGAGGAGACTCTCATTCAAGGGTCACCTACATCAAGCCATTCCTTGCACAGAGTAGGAAACATTTATAGTTTTGCAGAGCATGAAGCACGTGCAAACTCCCATTAGTAATGTTCCCATTAGCATGAGCTTCAAGAAAAGTCTGCACAGAATGGAGAGAATAGATTAAATCTGTAGATATGTTTTGGCTAGTCGTTACCAATATCTTTCTAAACAAACAAACAAACAAAATGCCCACAAAAAGCTTCCATCTCCATCACCCTCTCTATCACCGTCACCATCTCCATCCCCATTATCCCCATCTCCATCACCGTCACCATCTCCATTACCATTTCCATCAACATCTCCATCACTGTTACCATCTCCATCCCCATCATCCCCATCTCCATTTCATCACCATATTCATCACCGTCACCATATCCATCAACATCTCCATCTCCATCAACTCCATCACCGACACCTTCTCTATCACCATCTCCATAACAATTTCCTCACCATCACCATCTCCATCACCATCTCCATCACCTTCTCCATCACTTTCACCATCTCCATCACCGACAGCTTCTCCATCATCGTCAGATTCTCCATCACCACTTCCAGCACCAGCACCTTTTCCATCACCATCTCCCTCTCCATCACCATCTCCATCAACATCATCTCTATCACCATCACCATCACCTTCACCATCTCCATCAACATCTCTATCAACGTCACCTTCTCCATCACCATCTCCATCACCTTCTCCATCAACATCATCTCTATCACCGTCACCTTCTCCATCACCATCACCATCACCATTTCCATCTCCATTATCATTTCCATCACCATTTCCATCAGCATCTCCATCAACATCATCTCTATCACCGTCACCATCTCCATCTCCATTATCATTTCCATCAACATCTCCATCTCCATCAACCTCCATCACTATCTCATCACCATCTCCATCACCGTCACCATCTCCATCACTGTCTCAGATCTGAGCTTTTCTCTCTCTCTTTTTAAATAATTTTATTGAAGTTTTAATAAACACTTTATAAACTGATACAAACTAAACCAGAAGAAAAAAATAAAATTTCAGAAGGTACAGCAAAAGAAGTAGAAAACAGAAATAAGAAGGCAACAAAGACAATAATAAAGAAGTGGGTTCCAACCTTCAACACATCAAGCACAAGCTAATATAATAAGTTTTCATCTCCTTTTAAAGTTACAAAGCAAAAAAAAATACTCTTCTCCTCATAGCCTAATCTTTATCTCTGTGCAATGCAGAATTATCATCTTTTCAATCCTGGTTCAGCAAAAAAAGTCTATTAGGAGTTACCAGAAAAATAAAAAATTATCCCTGGTCAAATAGGTCAACTTTATATTCCTTCTTTTTGTTCTGCAATCTTGACCTTTAAATCATTCCGAAGGCATGGCAAGATTTGATCTCCCACTCCTCTTTGGCATTCAAAAAGAGTCTTCAAAATTTTCACCAGCCTACATTGTAAATCCCATGGAGAGGCATTAGCCAGGATTTCTCATCGTAGCTGTTCCATGTCCAGATTCTTTTCTTGATTTGACTCTTGTATTCCCACTTCACTAATTTCTGTTTTGTTGTCTTCTATGCCTTCACACGCTGTAAAGTCTATGTCAAGTAAAAGGTATTTTTAAACTTTTTTTTCTCATCTTCTAAGAGTTTATCCATTGTAATCTAAGAGCCATAGAGTCTCACTGGCTTTTCTACCAGAGACAATGTTTGTCTGGTGAAAAAATAGCAAGAAGGAAGAAGGAAAATGCCCAAATAGCTCTGATGGGCTGTCCAGGCTTTGCAGGAAAGCTGTAGGGGAACTGTGGGGTCCTTGGTGCTCTCTGAACTGGGTGGCTTTCTTGCAGACATTTCACAACCCAAGTAGACAACATCATCAGTGCTAGAAGGAGGTGGAGTTTGCTCTTTATTTACATACAACGGCTTGCCCTGCCAATGTTGGTGGCAACGTTCTTGGTGGTTCCTTGATTAGGCTGTTGTTTATAGTTTTATTGTTTGCCTGAGTTGATATTTCCTTGACTGGGAGTTAATTAATTTCTATAGGAAATGACATCATGGGGTAGGAGCTTCAGTTACAGATAATCTGATGTATAGTCACAAGGGAGTCCAAAATTTCTGTTCCTAAGCAAGATGGCTGTTCAGTGAAATTTACCCCATTTTGTAACCTTTCTTGCCACAGTTGTTAAGTGAATCGCTGCAGTTTTTAAGTTAGTAACACAGTTCTTAAGTGAATCCAGCTTCCCCATTGCCTTTGCTTGTCAGAAGGTCCCAAAAGGGGATCACGTGATCCGGGGACACGGCAACCGTCATAAATACGAGTCAGTTGCAGGCATCTGAATTTTGATCCTGTGACATGGGGACTGACGAAAGCTCAGTTTTAATAAATTTTTAGTCTCGGTGATCCGTGTTTTCCAGTTTTGTTATGAATATACCCTGGACTCACATTTTTAGGACAATTTTATATATATATAAAGCACACACATACCTACATACATACACACACACATACATCTCTCCTTCTCTCTCATCTCCCTATCCTCTCTCTTTCTCTTTCTCTCTCTCTCTCTCTATCAAATAGATCGATAGATATAGATACATCTCTCTCTTTCTCTCCCGTCTCTCTCTTTTTCTCTCTCTCTATCTGTCTGTCTGTCTCTCTCTCTCCTGAAGATGAGAAAGAAACCAGGAACAAAGAAATCTGCAATCTGCTCTCTCTCAGGACAGAGCTCAGCCTGTCTTAAAAATAAGCGTGGCCACGTGGAAAGCCTCCCGCTGAAGCAGAGCAGAGCAGAGCTGAGCCGGGTCCATCCCTCTTTTCCGTGGTCAGACACACAACGCTGGGAAGCTGCCAGCCATCCCTCCTTGCAGTCCTCTGTCACCTGGGATTCAGAGCCTGGCTGGTTTGAGAGAGTCTGGGAGTCCTCTGGGGGCACCCCCCAGTCTTTGGCCTTCTTTCCTCCTTCCTTCGTGGTTTCACCACCACCTCTTGGTCCTCTGTTGTGGCCAAGCACTTCCTGGTCCACCTCTTGGCCTGCAGGTGGCTGGCAATGACCGGAAGACACCAAAAGGGAGTGGGAAGCAAGCTCCCTCCCTTTGCAAAGGGTCAGAGCAGCCCTTGAGCAACACAACCCCTCCCCTGGCTGGGCTCTTTAGTCTCAAGGACACAGTTGTCGCATGTGGGCACTTTTTAAAAGGCTGAATGACCTGGACACGCTTCAAGGACTGGCAAACCGCCAGTGACTCCGTGGCCCGGGCACAGAAGAAGCAGCAGCAACAGCAGCAAAGAATTAGCAAGGACTAGAAAGAGTGTGGCATAGCTGTGCGCCCCTTGCTAGCGATGCAATACGAATACAAAAGTGGTGGTGGGGTGGGGTGGGGTTATTTATTTACTTACATCCCACCTTTATTACTTATACCAGGGGTCTCCAAACTTGGCCACTTTAAGACTTGTGGACTTCAACTCCCAGAATTCCTCAGTCAGCCATATTGGCTGGGGAATTCTGGGAGTTGAAGTCCCCACAAGTCTTAAAGTTGCCGAGTTTGGGGACCCCTGACTTATAACAAATAACACAAGGCGGCGAACATATCCCACACACCTTCCTCCTCCCGTTTCCCCCACAACAACAACAACCCTGCGAGGTGGGCTAGGCTGAGAGAAGGGGACTGCACCGAGGTCTAGTTCTAGTCCCACCTTAGGCCTGAAAGTCGGCTGGGTGAGTTTGGGCCAATCCCCAGGAGATGGTGCGTTCTAGTCCTGTTTTAGGCATGAAAGCCAGTTGGAAGACTTTGGGCGAATCACAAGGAGACGGCGAGTTCTAGTCCCGCCTTAGGCATGAAAACTGGCTATCTGGTCACCCACCGTCTCCAACAAGTGACCAGACAGCTGAGGAAATGGGTGACAGAAATTGAGGATTCACCCCAAAGCTTTGCAAGAGGCACTTATGGGAACAGGCATCCAAACAGCTCCTGCCCCATCTCTTTTTCTCTCCCACTCTGCTTTTCAGAAAAACCTTTCAGAAGCTCCTTCTCTACGTTCTGGTCATGTTCTGCACGAGGCTCTCGTCCTGCTCACCGTGGACTTGATCTTAGCAGGGTTAAATAAATGAATATCAACACTGAGATGCTTCTGCCTTGACCGCATAGCCATTAATGCAAAGGAGACTCTGTTGGGCACCATATGGGCAATTTGCGTCACCGATTAGGTAGGAGAGGCGTGGAGGGTTTAATTCGGAGCCTGTGTGGCTCGTTTTAGGACACCCAGTGGCCATAAAAGGGTAAAGAGTCCTGGCTGCCAATTCTGCCAGGCTCCGATCGTGG
This sequence comes from Azemiops feae, assembly GCA_023970755.1. Lineage (NCBI taxonomy): Eukaryota > Metazoa > Chordata > Lepidosauria > Squamata > Viperidae > Azemiops > Azemiops feae. The sequence goes on along the minus strand of JALGBA010000931.1, from coordinate 134,470 downwards.
ACTTAAATATTCCATCTGGTCCCCAAGAGGAGAGCAATTTCTCCTTCATCCAGATATCGTTAGACATGTCTATGAATATTGATTCCTGCTCTGCGTTTTGACTCATGCTCTGGGTTTGTCTATGAGCTATCCTTCCAGTGTGTCCTTGCTGGCTTGAAGGTTAAACTGTGCATTTAAGAATTAATCACAGCAAAGAATTTAAGGAACTTGCAAGAGACTTATACATTAAATCCTTGATTTGTCCCCATTTTAGGGGGGAACTGAGGCTTGTCTAAAGCCACGTCATAACTCTGGGGGGAAAAATAAATAAATCTGTCACCCAGTGTTTCTTAACCTTGGAAACTTTAAGATCTGTGGACTTCAACTCCCAGAATTTCCCAGCCAGCAAAGCTTGGGGATTTATGCAAACCGTAGTTTCAAGCCACTTGATGCCAAAGGCAAATGGACACTGGGGGCGCTATGTTATAAAAATAGCTAGTGGTTAAGAAAAATAACAGGGAAATATGGATGCCAGCGGAAACATTGCTGGAATTAAGGCAAGAACACCTGGGCTACTTCTGAAAAGGTTTCCGGCTAGGGACCTGTGGCACTCTGAATTGAAAACAGAAAAGTTGCTTCAGAGGAGATCTGTGGGCCCCTCAACACATCTGCCAACATCTGCTTCAAGCAGCTGTTGTAGCGGAAGGAGTGGCAGAAGCTGTGGGTGGAACTAAAAGAGGAATCAGCCTCAAATCCCTACACAGCCAGTAAGTCCAACCTCCCTTGAATTCTGTTGACTAATCTAACTTCAAGCAGGTGCTAACTTGTGATTTGAGGAGATTCCTGTGCACAAGCTCTTTAGCAATAAATCAGTTTAACTGGACCTGGCCTTTCATGCCCTCCATCCCTCCTTCCATCTCTCTCTCCATTCATTTATCCATTGTCTGCTTACTATCTACCCATTCACTCACCCATCCATCCATCCACTCACTATCTCTGTGACAGAACATGGGGATAGAGTTAAAAGAGGAAGCAGCCTAGAATCCCTACATAGCCACAAGCAGACTCAGTTCAACTTCCTTTAAATTCCATTGACCCGTATCTAACTCCAAGCAAGTGTGAAGCTGTTTATAGAGATTCTTAGTCACCCGGGTTATGGTTGTCCCAAAGGGACTTTTTAATAGGCAACTGAACGTTCAGGGATTTTTCCTTGAAGACATTTCGTTTTTCTCATTCAAGAAGCTTCTTCTGTTCTGACTGAATGGTAAGGAATGGAAGGAATATAAATCTTTCCATTCCCTATCATTCAGTCAGAACTGAAGAAGCTTCTTGGATGAGAAGTGAAATGTCTCCAAGGAAAAAAACCCAAAGAAATGTGAAGCTACTATTAATCCAATATGTCCCATATTAAAATCAGCATCTGCACTAAAGGAAAATGGTCCGAGTGATCAAGGAGTTGACCTAGAAACCAGGAGACGGTGAGTTCTAGACCCAGCGTAGCCATGAAAGCTGGCTGGGTGACTTTGGGACAAACACTAGGACAGAGGTCCCCAACCTTGTCCACTTTATGACTTGTGGACTTCAACTCCCAGAATTCCTCAGCCAGCATGGCTGGCTGAGGAATCCTGGGAGTTGAAGTCCACAAGTCATAAAGTAGACAAGGTTGGGGACGCCTGCACTAGGAGACAGTGAGTTCTAGCCCCGCCTTTGGCACAAAAGCCATGTAGGTGACTTTGGCCAATCACCTGGAGATGGTGGGACAAATTCCTCAACTTTATTTATTGCTAGATATGGCTTCTGCAGCCTTCAGCATCGTCTACCCATCTTTAGCCCTTCTTCCCACCTGTCTTAAGCGTGTCTCACCCAATCACTGCTGGTCGTGCACAAAAGTTCATGTCCAGAGTGAAATAGATTGTGTTGAGACCCAAAAGACTGACGGTCCTCCCCCCCCGCAGCTTAAACTCTTCCTTTCCTTCCTGGTTTTTTGTTCCCTAGCCCCCTCACTCCTTCCATTTTTTTCATTGAGATTTATAATGTGTGAGACTTTGCTAACCTTTTCTGCTCCATGAACACGTACAAGCTGTTGAAAGTGACTCCAGTATTTTATTTTCCTGCCGTGAGCAATGCTGAAACTGAAGGGGATGGTCCATACAAGAGGCCAATCCCAAAATCTCCCAACAACTAACGCAGATCAACTTAATTGAGCTCTCCACGTCACGAGCGTGCAACATCTGGGTCATCCATTGACCTGGTTAAGCGTGTTGTAAGAACATATCCAGGAACTGAGCAACCTACTGCCTCCCCCCCACTCCACCTCCAAGGAACAGAGAGCATCCAGATGAACATTGTTTCTCCAGGGCACAACAAAACCCGCTTTTTATCAGGCGTTAATTTCTAGCAGCAGCTGGAACAATCAAGGGCATCAGTTGTGTTCCTTGGGCATCAGTTGCTCTACTCGCACCTTAGAACGTGTGTGTGTCCAACATTGGCCACTTTAAGACTTGTGGACTTCAACTCCCAGAATTCCCCAGCCAGTCTTAAAATGGCTAATGTTAGACACCCTTGCCTTAGAACCTCCTCTTCCTGCTTTACAAGAACTAGATTTTTTTGGGGGGGGGATCTCTTTTTTATTGGGGGGACTGTGACAAGGGGATGGTTATGAGAAGGTGAGCTGGGTTTCCCATGGACCATTATGTCCCAGTGGAACTCCCTGAAGACACCGCCAATGCAAGGCTCTTCTGAAAGAAGAAATAAGGGTGGATTTGGACGATTTTCGGACCATATGTTGGACCAGAACTGGAGGAACAGAATCAGGGAGGCTTGCTTCAAGGGACTTGAGGAACCATCTCATCTGATGGGAATATCTCATCCCGCCCGTGCCGGCATGAGGAACATGCTATGGAGCTCATTGGTCAAGGAATTCCGGCTGGTAGGGTGCAGGAGAAGGGCCTTTTCTGCTATGGCCCCCCACCCTCTGGAACATGGTGCCTCTCAAGGTGAGGTCCTTCTCCAACCTTTTGATCTTATGGAAGGGCCTAAAAACCTAGCTCTGCCGATTGGCCTGAGAGCCCAATGGGGTTGTCCCATTCTGGAGGGGCTTATTGGATTACAGAGGAAAATATCACTGCAGATAGATGATAGATAGATAGATAGATAGATAGATAGATAGATAGATAGATAGATAGATAGATAGATAGATAGATAGATAGATAGATAGATAGATAGATAGATAGATTAGATAGATAGATAGATAGATAGATAGATAGATAGATAGATAGATTAGATAGATAGATAGATGATAGATAGATAGATAGATAGATAGATAGATAGATAGATAGATGAGATAGATAGATAGATTTTAGATAGATAGATAGATAGATAGATGATAGATAGATAGATAGATAGATAGATATAGATAGATAGATAGATAGATAGATATAGATTAGATAGATAGATAGATAGATAGATAGATAGATGATAGATAGATAGATAGATAGATAGATAGATAGATAGATAGATAGATAGATAGATAGATAGATAGATAAGATAGATAGATGATAGATAGATAGATAGATAGATAGATAGATAGAATAGAGAGAGGGAGATTGGTATATAGATATAGATAGATAGATGGATAGATGATAGATAGATAGATAGATAGATAGATAGATAGATAGATAGATAGATAGATAGATAGATAGATATAGATAGATATAGATAAATATAGAGATAGATAAATATAGATAGATAGATAGATAGATAGATAGATAGATAGATAGATAGATAGATAGATAAGAAAGAGATATGTACATAGATATAGATAGATGGATAGATAGATGATAGGTAGGTAGGTAGAGATACATAGGTAGATAGATGATAGATAATAGAGAGATAGATAGAGATAAATATAAATAGATAAACAGATAGACAGACAGACAGAGATAAGTAGATAGACAGACAGACAGAATACAACAATCCATATGTGACACCATTAAGATATGAATTGTTCAGCTGCCCCAGTGGATGAATTCTCCAGACATGCAGAATGGCAAGTTTCAGGTTTTTGTGCTTTTAATCAAATAAAATCTTCAAAGAAAGCTGTGCATCAGTAAGAACTCCCAGATCAACCCCCCCCCCCGTGGGGCTGGCAGCTGCCAGTCTTGGGAAGTAAAAAAACAAGAGGAGGATGAGAGAAAAATGAAATGATCAGAAGGAGAGAGGGAAACAAAGGCCTTGTCTTGTCTTATCCAAATTCAATTGAAGGCGGTAGGAGATCCCGGCGAACACCCAGAGAGGGAGGATCACAGTTCGTCCACTAAATCGCCAGCATAGATACAACTGTGAAATCGAAAAGAACAAATCCGAAAACCCAACTACAAAAGAGACAAAAGTGAGCAGCAACAGATCTAGGACCGAGCCTTATGGAACACCCACTGATAAGGGGAAGGCGAAAAGCAAAGCCTCTTTCCCTCAACTGAAGACACTTGACGGCAAGATAGGTGTGACACCACCCAATAGTCACATCAGCAGCGCCTAATGTACTTGAGCAAGAGGGCAAAATGTTGCATTCCCGAGTGTGAAATGCTGCAGACAACTCCGGCAACACCAGGACTGACAAGCAATGCTCTGCCTTCCTCCAGCAGCCAATCGCTACCAATCCAGATGAACAGAGATGGAAGGGACCCTGGAGGTCTTCTAGTCCAACCCCCTGTTCAAACAGGAGACCCCATACCATTTCGAACTAAGGGCTCTCCACTCTCTCTCTCTTCCAAGGCAGTGCCAGCCCAGCAGGAACAGCCCCCACAAAACCATGATTGAAATGGCCCAGAGAAATGATTGCCTAACAATAAGGAACCTTTGAGTGCAACTAGGTCAATAATCTAAATGACAGAGAAGATTGTGGATGACAACAAGCAGAAATGGAAGCTTGTTTAAAGGTTCCTTTAAAAGGGAGCAAAGATACTGCACATACGTTTCCAGGGTCTGGAAAAATACCTGCTTTAAGACTAACTGCCTATTTAAGAATGCCACAAAAAATGGAGGAAGAAAAAAAGGAAAGAATGAAAGTGATCCAGATAGTATGGGGAGCTCTGAAAGTTATTTTGGCTATGAAAGAAAGAAAGAAAGAAAGAAAGAAAGAAAGAAAGAAAGAAAGAAAGAAAGAAAGAAAGAAAGAAAGAAGGGAGGGAGGGAGGGAGGGAGGAAATAAAGTAGAAAAAGAAAGAAAGAAAGAAAGAAAGAAAGGGAAGGAAGGAAGGAAAGGAAAGATGGAAGGAAAACAAAGGAAGAAAGACAAAGAAAGAGAGAAAAAAGAACGGAGAAAGGAGAAAGGAAAGGAAAGGAAAGAAAGGAAGGGAAAGGAAGGGAGAAAGAGAGAAGAAAGAAAGAAAAAGGAAGGAAGTAGGAAAAGAAAGGAAAAGAAAGAAGGAAGAAAGGAAGGAAGGGAAAGGAAAGAAAGAAGGAAGGAAAGGAAGAGAGAAAGAAGGAAGGAAGGAAGGAAGGACAAACATGGAGGAACAGAGAAAGGCATGTCTGTATGTGGATGTCTTTGTAAGGAGAGTGACAATTGACACCACAAGCCAACCACTCTGTCTCCCAGAAGCCACATCCACATCGCACAAGATTTGCCCATCACGCAGTCCTCTTATGTGCTGCTGCAAAGAAAGGGATAACTTCCCTCCCCACTTCCTGCTGTTTTTCTCCCTCTGGAGAAATTTACACATGGAAGGTACCCTTTCCCAGCCTTTCTGCCTCCTTCTCACCCTCCATGGCTGGGGGGCGGGGGGAGGGTTGCTGAAAACTAAAATAGCTCCAGAGGTGGACCAGCTAGAAAGGCCAGGTCATCCTGGGGCCTTTTCAGGAGTTTGTCTCAATCAATAATGGGAGGAGGATTAGGGTTGGGGTCCCTTGGCCAAGCAGTTCACACACCACTGGGGAGTTAGTGTAGCCCAAGGAAGGGGACTAAATGTAGCCCTCCCGAGGCTGGTTGTCCTTTGGTTAACTAACACCCGCAGAAGAGACTATTTGGAGCTCAGGGCTGAGCTGAGAGGTCCTTGGTGCTCTCTGAGCTTGGCTGTTGTTGTTGTTGTTTGGCAGACCTTTCATTACCAAACTAGATAACATCATCAGTGCTAGGGGGGAGTGGGGTTTGTGGGGAGGAGGAGGAGGAGGATGGCGGGAGGGAGAAGGATGACTGTGGGGGTCCTTGATGCTCTCTGAAGTTGGCTGTTTTCTTGCAGACATTTCATGACCCAACTAAGTAACATCATCAGTGCTAGAAGGGATTGTGGAGGGAAGCTGGAGGAGGAGGAGGACTGTGGGTCTTTGGTGCTGTCTGAGCTTGGTTGTTTTCTTACAGACATTTCATGACCCAACTAGGTAAATCTTCAGTGCTAGAAGAGGAGAGAAGGAGGAGGAGGAGGAGGAGGAAGAGGAAGAGGAGGAGGAGGAGGACTATGGTTCCTTGGTGCTCTCTGAGCTTGGTTGTTTTATTGCAGATGTGGAATTTGTTCTCTTTCAATTACAAATAGGTTGTCCTGCCAGTTTTGGTGGGAGTGTGGATATCTCCTTGGTAGTACCTTGCTTGCACTATTATTCTCTGCTTAAATGTTTGTCTTCTTAGTAGTTCCTTGATTAGGGTATTGTTTTCTGCCTCATTGTTTGTCTGGAGTTAATCCCTGCTTATCTGGGTGTTTGCTGCTGACAAGGAGATTTTCTGGACTTTTTGTTTCCTTTTTTTAGCTTTTTAGTGTTTCTTTTGAATCGTGTGTACATGCGGATTATCTCTGTGTGCCTGTTGATGGCTGATTTGCCTCAGTGCCAGGCTTCCAGGCATGCGGGATTTAGCTTGGTCTAGGATGCTGATAGTTTCCAGCTGAAACTATGAATGAATCTGTCCATCTGTGTGATTAAGGAGTTTTCATTGTGTCTTCTGACAGCTATTTGGTGTTCACCCAACTTAATTAACTGAGTCTCAGAACTTATACAACATACTGCATTCTCCATGACTTACTGGATGAGGGCTCTTTTGAAAGGAACCTGTGTCTGGCTGCATACCTGTATATGAAATATTGGTCGTGGTGAAATCAATTTATTTGAAAGGTGGGAACAGTGTTATAATTATCTGAGAATAATTATAATGATATGAAGAATAATTATAGCACGTGCACAGAATTAATGTCACTGAATTCATGTAATTCTAATCCAGCCCCGAACCCTTTTGTGCTGCTATCTAAATTCGAGTTTATTCACTGGAAATTTTCCATCACTTTGAATTTGTTTGGATTCTTGCAGAATCAACTTGTCTGTTTAAGTGCAAATGATCCAGCTTGAGGATAGTTTTCCATATTTCATCTCTTACTCCAAAATCTCAGCTGCCTTGATAAAAATTCATAGTTCCAACTCCTCTGGTTATCTTCTCTGCATATCGTGGAGGAGTGTGGGAGGGGAGGGGCGGGTGGGGGCCCTCCGGCTGCCAAGAGAGTCACCCTGGTTGGCACCAGCTTTATGGAGAAGCCGATGTGGCAAGTGGATACTGACAGGTGAGCAAAATGGGAACAATGCTTGGGGGAAAACACACAAGAATGTTGTTGTCTCTCTCTTGCCAAGGGACACACACAGTGAGTGTCTCTGGATAAACATCACCCGTCACTGCAACCAAAGCTGACTTTAATATGGAAGAATTATGCCGAATGCAAATGCTAAGGAAGGATGGGGGGAAGGCACTCCGAAAAACCCCTTTTGCAATTTTGTAAGTTTTCTTTGCTTCCAAAACAAACCACCCTCAAAACAGGAGGGAAAGCTGGTCAGAGGGAAATCATGCACCCTGGAAATAAACTCCCCTTTTATCACCCTTTTCCTTAATTCAGAGTAGAGTCAGAGCGACTGGACGGAAGTGAGCATTTGCTGGCCGGATGCCCTTCCTGATGCCACGCAGAGTTCACAGCAGATATTTTTTTTCTTTGCGCCCTAAGAGAGAAATGTCTGCCGCTATCTAGGATTGAACTCTCAACCTTTCGAGTGGGAGGTGAGCGTCTTCACCCCTGGGTCACCACAATGCTCGGAGGCCCACCTTGGAAATAAGGAGGAATTTTCCGACAGCGTGAGCAATGAATCAGTGGGACAACTTGCTCCCGAGAGTTGTGGGTGTTCCCTCGCCGGAGGCTTTCAAGAAAAGATTGGACAACAATTTAACTGGGATGGAATAAGGTCTCCTGCCTTCGGCAGAGGGTTGGACTAGAAGACCTCCGAGGTCCCTTCCACCCCTAGGAGTCTATGATTCTTTGACAAGGTTTTTCTGACGGAGCATAGCCGGTGGCTGACCCCGTTGACCTTTAGAAGGGCAGGGAATAAAAGGTCACGGTTTTCTCAGGCCAGGATAATTGGCATTCCTGCCCAAGGAGTGTCTCGAATCGGATTGCCAGTCAATTGTTGGCCTTTTGTCCTTGATGTTAATTAATTTGTATTTTGGTCCTATGGTTGTGGTACAGCAACCAGAACCCAGCATCATTATTGCATGAATTGGGTGGCCTTATAAATCTAATCAGTAATAAGCCAACAAGTAAATAAACACATCAATAGAGGTCTCGAAGTTCCTTTCCAATTTTTCTGGATGAAATTTTGAACTTATTTTAGAACTGGAGGTTGAAACAGCACCAGCTGCTGCTGTTTTCTGCCATCCCTCCATCCCTCCACTCATTGATTCATCCATTCCCAACCGCCCTCTGGTACTGGTGATGTTACCTGGTTGAGTCATGAAATGTCTGCAAGGAAACAACCAAGCTCAGAGACCACCAAGGACCCACTGTCCTCTTTCTCCTCTTCCTCCTCCTCCTCCTCCTCTCCACAAACCCCTTTCCTTTTTGGCACAGATGATGTTACCTAGTTGGGTCATGAAACATCTGCAAGAAAACCACCAAGCCCAGAGAGCACCAGGGACCCAACAGTCTTCCTCCTCCTCCTCCTCCACCTCCTTCTCTCCACACCCCCCCTCCTTTCTAGCACTGATGATGTTAGCTAGTTGGGTCATGAAATGTCTGCAAGGAAACAACCAAGTTCAGAGAGCACCAAGGAACCCACAGTCCTCCTCCTCCTCCTCCTCCTTGAACCTCCCACCCTTCTAGCACTGATGAAGCTATCTAGTTGGGTCATGAAACGTCTGCAAGAAAACCAAGCTCAGCGAGCACCAAGGACCCTACATTTCAAGCCTGAGCTACAAATATTCTCCTTTATTGCTACTTTAAAGAATCACGACAAGCAGTGGAATATATTGTGTGTGCTGGGATCCGTCCCTGGCATTCCTCCACCAGGGTAATACAGGAGTTGGCACACCGCACTGCTTCTTATTTGCTGATTTCTGCAGTTCGCCAGTTGACAACCTCACAACCTCCGCCACACAACAGTTCTCAAAACACAGACACACACACACACACATGGAAGAAAGCCAGGTCATGCATGGAAAGCCTTCTCCTCCTGGAGTTTAGGGCCTGCCAAATAAGAGAAGCTGGCATTGCAGGCAATCGGATACAATGCGTAGCCGTTCCGCCCATTGCGCTGGCGTGTCTAATCTCCCATTCATTCCCAATCTCTTTCACACTGGAGCATGACCGCAGCCATCGCTGGGAAGGCAGAAGGAAGTCAGGTAACTGGCAGGGCGGAGAGGCGTAAGTGTAAAGGTATAATGCACCTCGATGAGACATACTCGGGGGGGGGGGGGGGAAGGGTCCCTCTCTGCTTGGAGGAGATTTCGTTTCCTTTGGTTAGAGCTCCTGGGATCATAAGATCCATGTCAGGGGGGGGGGTCTGGAAGTTGAGTCACGGCACCTGGGCCTATTTTTCTTGTTGGTTTTAGAATTTTGCTGCCCATCCAAAGCAGTTTCTTCAGTCTGAACAAGTTGTTAGAAGTATCTGTGGGGCAGAGGGCCTTCAGAATGTGCCAACTCCTAAAAAATTCTTGGGAGCTGGCCTACATCAACTCACATCCAAGCCAACCCATCCTGGCTGCATTTACAGAGAGGACGGAATCAAGATCACATGAAGCGTAATATCGCTTTATAAGGAGGGCTTGGTAAGGCCACACTTGGAATACTGCATCCAGCTTTGGGTGCCACGATGTAAAAAAGACGTTGAGACTCCAGAAAGAGGGCAGAGGGAGAGCAACAAAGATGATTAGGGGAAACTGGAGCTGAAACGTATGAAGAACGGCTGCTGGAATTGGGTATGACTACTTTAATGAGAAAATGAAGGAGTAAAGGGTGACATGATAAAACAGCCTTCCAATATCTGGGGCTGCCACAAAAGAAGAGGAGGGGGTCAACCTATTCTCCAAAGCACATAAAGGCAGGAAAACAAGAAGCAATGGATAGAAACTATTCAAGGAGACAAACAACCTAGAACTAAGCAGAAATTTCCTGTCAGTAAGAAAAATTAATCACTGCTATGGCTTGTCTTCAGAAGTCGTGGGTGCTCCATCACTGGAGGTTTTCAAGAAGAGACGGCACAGCCTTTGTCTGGAATGGCATAGGGTCTCCTGCTTGAGCAAGGGTTGGACTAGAAGACCTCCAAGGTCTCTTCCAACTTTATTATTCTGTAATTTTGGATGTGTATCCACAGTGTTCTGCTAAACTGAGGATGCTGATTCCCACAGGCAGTCAGGTGGAGAACAGTGCAAGTCAAGTCTTATTTCTGCTCCTCTTTTAATGTCATGGTTACTACAAGTAAAAACATGGGAAGAATCAAGCATGGGGCTCCTGTGCCCTGAAACACTGTATCTGAGGCACACGCATAAGTCGATCATGTCTGGTCTGGATGCTGCTGGGGAGGCTTAAGAGGCAGCCCTGATGAAAAACACCTTGAATTCCAGGAGGCTGAAGAACTAAATCAAAATATTCCTGTGGGAAAATAGATGGTGTGCAGCTGACGCTGCTTCTTCCTTCCTCTCCTTTTCTGTAAATAAGTACCCGACCCTGAATCACCTGGTCCATTTAATGAAGTGAGATGAGTCTCAATCTCATGGTCTCGCTTCTGTCTTGCCGGCAGGTAAAACACATGAAAAAATCCTTTCCTCTTACTTTCAACATTTTATATTTTATATTCGCCTTGTATTGTTTTGTCAGCTGCTCAGAGTTGCTTTGATAACGAGATGGGTGGCATATAAAGTTAATAAATAAATAAAAGGAATTACTGGTAGAAGAGAATGATTTTAGCCAGGGCGAGCTGGGGTCCTTGGTGCTTTCTGAATTTGGCTGTTTCTCACGATGTTTCATGATCCAACTGGGGCACATATCAGTGCTAGACGGGAGGAGGAGGAGGAGAGGAGGAGGAGGAGGAGAGGAGGAAGAGAGGAGAGGAGAGGAGAAGGAGAAGATAATGAGAAGGAGAAGGAGAAGAAGGAGAAGAGAAGAAAGAAGAAGAAGAGGAAGAGGAAGAGGAAGAAGAAGAAGAAGAAGAAGAAGAGAAGAAGAAGAAGAAGAGAAGAAGAAGAAGAAGAAGAAGAAGAAGAAGAAGAAGAAGAAGAAGAAGAAGAAGAAGAAGAAGAAGAAGAAGAAGAAGAAGAAGAAGAAGAAGAAGAAGAAGAAGAAGAAGAAGAAAAAAAAACTGTAGGGTCCTTGATGCTCTCTGAGCTTGATGGTTTTCTTGCAGGTGTTTCATGATCCAACTGGGCAACACCATCAGTGCTAGAAGGGAGGGCAGTTTGTGGAGAGGAGGAGGAAGAGGAGGAGGAAGAGGAGGACTGTGAGGTCCTTGGTGCTCCCTGAGCTTGGTTGTTTTCTTGCAGAAATTTCATTCCCAAACTAGGTAACATGATCAGAAGGAAGTGGAGTTTGCTGAATTCCTGGAAGTCTGGCACCATAGGATTTGTCAAGTTTGGAGAGAGAAGACTGGGGAGACCAGACAAGGCAAAGATTTTTTTAGAAGTGAGAAGCCGAATGGATCAGCTTCAATTTCAAAGCAGCCTATTTTGGCTGGACATCAGGTAGAAGTTCCTAATGGTAAGAGATGTTCCCAAATGGAAGATGCTGATGCTAAAACTCCTTTGCTGGGAGCCAGATCTATGATTCTGCGTGGCTGCCTCTGGAGGCATCTGCAGGGCGGTTAGTGAGCTTCCTAGTCCAGTTGAGTGGTCATTGTGAGAACAGGCTGCTGGACATGGTGGTCCAGCAGGCACCGCTTTGGTTCCTATAGTTCAGGGGTCTTCAAACTTGGCCCTTTTATGACTTGTGGACTTCAACTCCCAGAATTCCTCAGCCAAGCACGCTGGCTGAGGAATTCTGGGAGTTGAAGTCCACAAGTCATAAAAGGGCCAAGTTTGAAGACCCCTGCTATAGTTAGTCACAATCAGAGCATGCAAAGGCTCCTGTCTGTGCACCAATTGTCATCTATTGCTGGCTCATTGTAAGGGATTACAGCCAATTAATACGCTGCGTTAACATCATATTAGCACATATTAACCGTGCTTTTCCTGCCTCCCCTCCAAGAGACCCAATCAGGGAACAATTTGCAGTTTATAATCACATCTCATTTTGGCCATTGAATCTCTTCATTCAGCCAGAAAGAGATATTGGTTGTCTTCCAAGATGTGATTCGATGTGATGTGGGCCTTTCTTGGTCTCTTGGTCGCCTCAATTTTGGACCTCTCTTAGTTTTTGATGAGCTTCTAAATGTTTGACATGGGAGCTGAAATGGTCCAGACATGCTCAAAGGGCTCTGCACAACCGCCTCTTCATCAGGAGTTTTAGTTCCAGTTGCTATGATATAAAAAAAGAGGCTGAGACTCTAGAAAGAGTGCAGAGAAGAGCAAGAAGAATGATCAGGGGGATGGAGGCTAAGACATAGGAAGAATGGTTGCAGGAATTGGGTATGTCTAGTTCAGGGCTTTTCAACCTTTTCACCCAATGTACCACTTTTAGGATATGGCAATATCCGAGTACCACCAGTCGCCTAGCAAGGTGTCAAAAACTTGATGATCAAAAAAAAAAAAAAGGAAAAAAGTGATAAAGTACAGGTAGTCCTCGACTTACAACAGTTCGCTTAGTGACTGTTCAAAGTTACAGTGGCACTGAAAAAAGTGCCCCCCAAGCCACAGTCGAGCAAGACACCTGCCTGCCCACCCGGCGACGCTCTTCCTCCTGTCCGAGGTTTTCATTGTTGTGAGCATTTCTGTTGAGGATTGGCAGCGGGGGTGGGGTGGGGGGTGTTTGGTTTTTACTCCCCCCGTCTGCTGGGTGGTTGCAGCAGGTTTTGGTCACTTCACATGACCCTGGGACTCTGTGACCGTCATAAATATGAATCAGTTGCCAAGCAGCTGAATGTAAATCACAAGACCTGGAGATGCTGCAACAGTCCAGTTGATCGGCGCTTCTTCTGGGCTCAGCGGAAGCGCCAGGATCAGCGCTGAGCTCCAGCTGGAGCCTGGCGCTGATCCTGGCGCTTCCGCTGAGCCCTGACAGCCCTGCAGCTCCAGCCATCTCTCGCTCAGGCTTGTGCGGTGCTGCCACCGGTTCAGCTCATTCCCCTCCCCCGCTACCACTTTCCTAGGATGGTCGCGTACCACCTGCCAGGTGCCAATGTACCACAGGTGGTACCCGTACCACTGGTTGAAAAGCCCTGCTCCAAAGCACCTGAAGGCAGGACAAGAAGCAACGGATGAAAACCAATCAAGGAGAATTTATCATTCATTGCCATATTCCATATTTCATTATACCACTCATTTCTTTGAATAACCCAATTCCGTCTCCAATATTTAACCATCACTGATCTAGCTGCCATTATCAAATTTACAATCAGTTCCTTTTTTGCTTCATTTATATCTCATTTTTCCACCAGTAACAGTAATGCAATCCTCGGTGACATATCTAAATTTACCTTCAAAAGTTCTCTTAATTTCCCTAAACACCATGTCCCATATCTTTTGCGCGCTATCGCAATCCCACAACAGAAATTAAATTTAAAAAAAGGGATGATTAAAGCAAATAATTATACTGAAATATGGGAGGATTTTATACAAACAGTCTTGGTGGAAGGCAACGGGAATAAACCTACTCAAGAATATATGCTGTTTTGCAGAGGATAAGGGCACAATTGAAATACATTGTATATCGTTAGTTGTTATATGAGAAGAAATATAGGTAATAAAAATGGTCTCCAGGGGGGTGGGTGCACTGTAATATTTGTATTTTTATACTGTTTTTTATTTAGACTTATATGTATTATGTTTGTATTATTTGTATTTGAATAAAATTTTAAAAAAATCATAAAAAAAGGAACTAATCGAGAGAAGCAACTTGGAACTAAGGAGAAATTTCCTGACAGTGAGAACAATGAATAGGTAGAAGGGCTTGCCTTCAGAAGTTGTGGGGTACTCCATCACTGGAGGTTTTCAAGAAGAGATTAGACAACCATTTGTCTGAAAGGGTCTAGGTCTAGGACAGGGGTAGGCAACCTTGGCTCTTTTATGACTTGTGGACTTCAACTCCCAGAATTCCTGAGCCAGCATGGTCCAGCTTGGAAACCTCTCCCTTTCCCCTCAGCATGGCTGGCTCAGGAATTCTGGGAGTTGAAGTTCACGAGTCATAAAAGAGCCAAGGTTGCCTACCCCTGGCTAGGACACCTTGGCCTGGCCGACTTGCCTCAGCCGGCTCGCCACGGAATAACTTAACATCAGGTAACTGTATCTGTTATCTGTCACTATTTCTTTGACCTTATTTTAATTCTTGTCATTCGCATTTGAAATTGAAATAAGATCAAAGAAATAGTGGCGGATAACAGTACAACTATCTTGCATTGAGTTATCCTGCGTTGAATTGTCCCATGGCAAGCTGGGCTTGACGAGTTTCCCCCCGGCGAGTCGACTGGGATGAGCCGGCCGTGGGAAGTTGGCAACAGCGAGGTGTCCCATTCCGTGTCTGAAATAGTGGAGGGTCTCCTGCTTGAGCAGGGGGTTTGACTAGAAGACCTCCAAGGTGCCTTCCAACTCTGGTATTCTGTAATTCTAATTCTGCATTCTGCTGAATGATCTAGAATTGAGGACGAGGAAGATGTAGAAGTTGCCTCCTCCTCCTCCTCCTCCTCAGTCAGAATTTCCAAACTTCAAATGACAGAATTAACTTTAAGACGTGTGGACTTAAATATTGGCTGGGGAATTCTGGGAGTTGAAGTCCATGTGTCTTAAAGTTGCCAAGAATAGAATACAATAGAATAGAATAGAATATCAGTGTTGGAAGGGACCTTGGAGGTCTTCTAGTCCAACCCCCTGCTCAGGCAGGAGACTCTATCCAGGGGTAGGCAACCTTGGCTCTTTTATGACTCGTGGACTTCAACTCCCAGAATTCCTGAGCCAGCATGGTTCAGCTTGGAAACCTCTCCCTTTCCCCTCAGCATGGCTGGCTCAGGAATTCTGGGAGTTGAAGTCCACGAGTCATAAAAGAGCCAAGGTTGCCTACCCCTGAGTCCTATACCATTTCAGACAAATGGTTGTCCAATCTCTTCTTAAAAACTTCCAGTGTTGGGGCATTCACAACTTCTGGAGGCAAGCTGTTCCACTGGTTAATTGTTCTATGGGAACAATTGGCTTGGGAAGGCCTATCCTACACTGCCAATGAAGCCGCTCAGCTGGTACAATTACTCTCTTGCTGAATTTCCTGAGAACTTCCTTATTTATCTTTGAGGACTAAATGTGGCACTTTCCATATGCCAAACATATGCTCCCTCACTAAATTATGTCCCGTTCCCATGCGGGAAGAAACACCCATGTGCAGAAGGCTGACACCTCCCTGTTTGCTCATTAATCTTTTGCCTTGTAACTTGCCACCAAATAGTAATTATTTATGTAGCAGAAGGGGGAAATTATTAAATATATGGTGAGTGATCATGCCAGCTGTGATTCATTTGTTTAAATTAAATGCTAGTGAGGGCTGGTGTTGTCTTGGCCCCACGCGCATCTTGGTTTCAGCCCACAGGCAACGCAGCCCCCAGCTCGCCGGTGCAGCCCTCCCAGAGCCCATCATCTGAGGAATTTAAGTGGAACACCTTGGCTAAGTTCTCCTGGATGAACCCATCACGCGTGGCCTGGATGCTGCTGGGGGAGTCAGCTTAAGAGGCAGCCCGATAAACATAAAATTGGCTCAGTGGTAGTAATTGTGAGAGGGATCTTGGGAGTCCTCGTGGACAATCCCTTAAATATGAGCCAGCCGTGTGCTGCAGCTGCCAAAAAAGCCAACACAGTGCTAGGCTGCATTAACAGAGGGACAGAATCAAGATCACGTGAAGGGTTAATACCACTTTACAAGGCCTTGGAAAGGCCACACTTGGAATACTGCATCCAGTTTTGGTCAGCACGATGTAAAAAAGATGTTGAGACTCTAGAAAGAGTACAGAGAAGAGCAACAAAGATGATTAGGGGACTGGAGGCTAAAACATACAAGGAACGGTTGCTGGAATTGGATATGTCTAGTTTAATGAAAAGAAGGAAGAGGGGGGACCCGATAGCAATTTTCCAATATCTCCAAAGAAGAGGGAGTCAAGCTATTCTCCAAAGCACCTGAAAGCAGGACAAGAAGCAACGGATGCAAACTGATCAAAGAGAAAAGCAACCTAGAAACTTCCTGACAGTTAGAACAATTAACCAGTGGAACAACCTGCCTCCAGAAGCGGTGAATGCTCCAACACTGGAAGTTTTTAAGAAGAGACTGGACAGCCATTTGTCTGAAATGGTGTAGGGTTTCCTGCCTGAGCAGGGGATTGGACTAGATGACCTCCAAGGTCCCTTCCAACTTTATTATTATTATTATTATTATTATTATTATTATTATTATTATTATTATTATTATTATTATTATTATTATTATTATTATTATTATTATTATTGTTGTTGTTGTTGTTGTTGTTGTTGTTGTTGTTGTTGTTGTTGTTGTTGTTACTATTATTATTACTATTATTAACAGAGGGACAGATTCAACTCCAACTCAGTAAAGATCAGGACTTCTCCAGCTTTTAATCAAGTGTGTAGGTGTATGTGTTTGTGTATGGAAGAAGGAAGGAAGGAAGTCTGAAGAACTGAAGAAGCTTCTTGGATGAGAAGCGAAACGTCTTCCAGGAAAAACAAAGAAAATCCAGTTGCCTCTTGAAAAAGCACCTTTGGGACAAGATGGCTCAGAGCTGACGGAATCTTCAGGAAGAAGAAAGTGACGCAGACTGCAATCTGCCCCTCCCCCACCCATCCCAGATCTTGTGTCAAAGAAATACCCGGCCATGGATGTCCCCAACGTGCTTTTTTGAAAAGGGAACTGGCCTTTCTTGGTTGTTGTTTTTTTCTTTAAAACATTTTCCTTCTCATCCAAGAAGCTTCTTCAGAACTGAAGAACTGAAGAAGCTTCTTGGATGAGAAGCAAAACGTTTTCAAAGGGCAAAAGTCCTTTGCCTTTTGGAAAAAGCACCTTGGGGGACAACCGTGACCCGGATGATTAAGAATCTCTGTAGACATTTTTCCCGGTCTGATTGTCAAGGGGGTCCAGGCGAGCCCAATTCTGCAGTGCAAAATGAGGGGGGGGGACTGAAGTTGTCCGCTTTTGTCTCTTTCGGAGGGTGGAGAAGACACTGAGCTAAGGGGATTCCCATCCATGGGAGAGGAATTGCCGAGCTGCCAGCCTCTCTTTGCCATCCCCTCCTGGCAGGAGGTACCCAACTCCACCTAGAACACCTCATCCATCTGCCTTTGCTAGGTCCATCGCCGCCATCAGCACCACCTTCCTACCTTCCTTTGGTGGAGATGGGCAGGATGTCTAGACACCAGGAGACCATGTCCCTCCTTAGCCATGAAAGCCAGCTCGATGACTTTGGTCCAATCACCAGGAGACGGTGAGTTCTAGTCTTGCCTTAGGCATGAGAGCAAGCTGGGCGACTTTGGTCCAATCACCGGGAGACGGTGAGTTCTAGTCTTGCCTTAGGCATGAGAGCAAGCTGGGCGACTTTGGTCCAATCACCGGGAGACGGTGAGTTGTAGTCTTGCCTTAGGCATGAGAGCAAGCTGGGCGACTTTGGTCCAATCACCAGGAGACGGTGAGTTCTAGTCCCACCCTAGGCAGGAAAGCTGGCGGGGGGGAGACTTTGGACCAATTATTCGCTGTCAGCCCAGCCCACCTCACAGGATTGTGGTTGTTGGGAAAACAGAAGGAAAAAAGGCCATTAGGTGTGTGTCCTGCACCTTGAGTTACTTATAAAAATTAACAAAGGTGGGATGAAAAAAAAAAGTCTTGGAGAATCTTTAAGGACTGGCGTGTGCCTGTGCATGCACACGTGTGCATGCACGTGCCTTTGCTGTCAAGGGTGCAGGAGGCAGGGGAGGACAAAGCCAGGGAGCCAAGGAAGTTCATGGGGGGGCACCCCCAGAGAGGAGAGCAAAGAATGGAAGCCATTCACAGGCGTAAGAAGCAGCTCTTGTGTCGCTGGCTAAGGAGGAAATGGGCCAGCCGTGGAGAGCTGGCACAAAGAAACCCCTTCAAAACAAAACTTGATGGAGACAGACCAGCCCACCCACCCCCACCCCCTTTTAAGCAGGAACAGCACTACAGTCGTGACAGTGTTTTCTAGAGTTGTCTAATCCACAGTAAGAAGGACAAGCTTGGCAGTGCTACAAAACGCAACGGCTCTCTGTCCCCCAACCAAAGCACCCGAATGCCCTTCACCTTGTCCCAGGCAGACTCAAAGCACCTTAGCATATCCTGGGGGAGTGGTTTCCCCCCCACCCCATGTCAGACATTGTCTGAAGGCAGCTACCAGGTGGGTCCAGTCTGTGGGGCTTTCACTTGTTCCGATATTAAAAGTTTTGTGAGGTCTTCACTTTAGCCAAGTTGGACACTGTGCCCTCAGCAGTCCTGCTTAGACGTTTTAAGGTTGGTCCCGGACAAGAAGCAATTGGACAACCTTTCGTCTGGGATGGTATAAGGCAGGGGTAGGCAACCTTGGCTCTTTTATGACTGGTGGACTTCAACTCCCAGAATTCCTGAGCCAGCATGGCTCAGCTTGGAAACCTCTCCCTTTTCCCTCAGCATGGCTGGCTCAGGAATTCTGGGAGTTGAAGTCCACAAGTCATGAAGGGGCCAAAGTTTCCCTCATGCTGGCTCAAGAATTCTGGGAGTTGAAGTCCACGAGTCATAAAAGAACCAAGGTTGCCTAGCCCTGGTATAAGGCCTCCTGGTCAAGCAGGGGGTTGGATTAGAACAGGGCTCTCCATATTTGCTGGGCTTTGCCCCATTACCTTGGAAGGAAGGGTTCCCCCAAGCCTCTTTGGGATGGGTGGGTTTGTTCACAATTCCAATCAATCAATCAGAATAGAGCTGGGAGGGACCTTGGAGGTCTTCTACTCCAACCCTCTGCTCAAGCAGGAGACCCCATAGTATGTCAGACAAATGGTTGTTCAGTCTCTTCTTGAAAACCTCCAGTGATGGAGCACCCACAACTTCTGGTGGCAAGTTGTTCTAC
The DNA here is from genome assembly GCA_023970755.1 of Azemiops feae. Taxonomy (NCBI): domain Eukaryota; kingdom Metazoa; phylum Chordata; class Lepidosauria; order Squamata; family Viperidae; genus Azemiops; species Azemiops feae. The sequence goes on along the minus strand of JALGBA010000931.1, from coordinate 115,015 downwards.
TGATTAATCGTTCTAACTGTCAAGAGGTTTCTCCTTAGTTCCAGGTTGCTTCTCCCCTTGGTTAGTTTCCATCTGTTGTTTCTTGTCCTGACTTCAGGTGTTTTGGAGAATAGAGTGACCCCCTCTTCTTTGTGGCAGTCCCTCAAATTCTGGAATACTGCTACTATGTCACCCCTAGTCCTTCTTTTCTCTAGACTAGACTAGAATAGAACTGGAAGGGACCTTGGGGGTCTTCTAGTCCAGCCCCTGCTCAAGCAGGAGAACCTATACCATTTCAGAGAAGTGACTGTCTAGTCTCTTCTTAAAAACCTCCGGTGATGGAGCGCCCACAACTTCTGAAGGTAAGCTGTGCCATTGGTTAATTGTCCTCACTGTCAGGAAGTTTCTCCTTGGTTCTTGGTTGCTTCTCTCCTTGATTAGTTTCCATCCATTGTTTCTTGTCTGCCCTCTGGTGCTTTGCAGAATAATTTGACCTCCTCCTCCTTTTGGCAGCCCCTCAAATACTGGAATACTGCTATCATGTCCCCCCTAGTCCTTCTTTTCGCTAGAATAGCCGTATCCAATTCCTGTAATCGTTCTTCATATGTTTTTGTCTCCAGCCCTTTAATCATCCTAGTTGCTCTTCTTTGCACTTTCCTCCAAAGTCCCTTCCAGAGTCTTCTTCCAAAGTCTCTTCCTTTTCTTTTGGTGCAATTGTTTTCAACTGCACACAGCCCCGGATGTAGAATCTTTGCCTTGCAAGCCAAGCAGTGTTAAATAAATGGAGTCAGCAAGTGATCAATCTCCATTTTTAATCGAGAGCTATCTAGATAGCAATAGCCATAGCCATAGGAGTTATATGCCGCTTCACAGTGCTTTACAGCCCTGTTTGCAGAGTCAGCATATTGTCCCCCCCAACAATCTGGGTCCTCATTTTACCGACCTCAGAAGGACGGAAGGCTGTCAACCTTGAGCCGGTCAGGATCGAACCCCTGGCAGTCAGCAGAGTTTGCCTGCAATCCTGCCTTCTAACCACTGCGCCACCACGGATACCCTGAGTTTCCTCCCAATGGAAAATCCTCCTGCAATTCTTTGGAACTGGCCGGTTCCTTTGATCCTCGGGGGGGGGGGATGTTAGATCTGGCTGGAAACCATTACAGATGGGAGAGAAATGTGAGCTGACCAAAGTTTTATTTGGATTCACTCAATTTGCATTCCCTGACACTCTCTGCGTCTGTATGCTGATGGATTCCTCCCCTTCAGAATTTGGGGAGGGGGAGAGTGAGTGAAAGACATGAGCCTCAAATCTGTCTTCGAAGCTGGGATGCATTAGAGAATTAATCCATCCAGGATGGTGCATACCAGAGAAAGTTAATGCAAAAATTAATACAAATGAGATCTTTTCCCAAACTCACAACTTGACAAGAAAAGAGGCTAAAAGAAATAGGGGAGCAGGAACAGAAATCAAGGCACCCCGTGACTGATCAGCCCCTCCTCCTGAGCCCTCTTTGACAGTACAGGTAGTCCTCGACTTACAACAATTCATTTAGTGACCATTCAAAGTTACAACAGTCCTGTTTTTCACACTTATGACCGTTGCAGCATCCCCACCAAAATTTGGGCACTTGGCAACTGGTTCATATTTATGACAGTCGCGGCGTCCCAGGGTCACGTGATCCTCTTTTTGTGACCTTCCAACAAGCAAATTCAACGGGGGAAGCCAGATTCACTTAACAACTGGGTTACTAACTTAATAACTGCCGTGATTCACTTAACAACTGTGGCAAGAAAAGGTCGTAAAATGGGGCAACTCACTAAACAACTGTCTCGCTTAGAAACAGAAGTTTTGGGCTCAATGTCAAGGACCACCTGTACACAAGAACAGGATTTACGCAAGCTCCATAAAAGAAATTGTCCCAAAATAAAGTTGCTGGAGTTGTAATCTGGGAAAGCAACATTTGTCAAAGTCTGCAGTCTATGGGGGCTACATGCAGTGCATAACATTAGCCTGGATCCTTGCACTAATGCACAGATCGCTCTTCCACACTGCTAATACAACCAATTGTTACAGCAGGAAGGAAAGCCAAAATGCTTCGCACTGTCCTGGTTGCACACCAAACTGCATGCACCAGGGAAAGAAGGCAGCGTATAGGATCCTCACAACGGAACGTGTGGTTGAGTGTTTGGTGCCCCAAACTCGAGAGAAGCATTTCAATCCATCAGAATAGAGCTGGAAGGGACCTTGGAGGTCTTCTAGTCCAACCCCCTGCTCAAGCAAAGGACCCTATACCATTCCAGACAAGTGGCTGTCCAGTCTCTTCTTAAAAATCTCCAGTGATGGAGCACCCACAACTTCTGGTGACAAGCTGTTCCACTGGTTAATTGTCCTCACTGTCAGGAAGTTTCTCCTTAGTTCTAGGTTGCTGCTCTCCTTGATTGGTTTCCATCCATTGTTTCTTATCTTGCTTTCTGCTGCTTTGGAGAAGAAGTTGACCCCCTCCCTCTTCTTTGAGGCAGCCCCTCAGATACTGGAAGATGCTATCATGCCCCCCCCCAGTCCTTCTTTTCTCTAGACTAGGTACCCAAATCCTGCAACCGTTCTTCATATGTTTTTGTCTCCAGGTCTTTAATCATCTTAGTTGCTCTTCTCTGCACTTTTTCCAAAGTCTCAACCCCTTTGTGTCATGCCAGCTCTTGCAGAACACTTCCAGTATCCCACATCTGGCTGCATCTGCTCTTGAACCTCCATGGTTACTCCAATGCCTCTGGGCCAGGCTAACCTTTAAACATCCCCCTCCTTGAAACTCCTGGCCGGGCCTGAAATTAAAATTAAATTAAAAGGCAGTGGAGAGCGACGCTCACTTCTCACTCCCAAGTACAAACAATCGTGGGAGCTTTATTATAAGGGCTGCCTTGGTTCCATACTAGTTACGCTCTGCATCTGTCTGTTGTGCCATGCAATCAGGTGTTACTCTTCCGGGCTGCCCTTATCGCAGCTTATCGTTTACTTTTAATCTGCAAAGCCATCTCCTGCCAACTCACCTCCCACTGTGAGTGGGAGGGCAGCCTGGAAACTGAAGGCACAGGAGGCAACTGAACAGGCAGGAGGGTGGGAAAGAGGGGGCGAAGGGTGCAGCCAGCCATACTTTAAAGCCTTCAGAAGCACACCCCATGTTTTGGGACAGGGCCATGTCATGCAGGGAGATTCTCTGGAGAAAGCAATCATGCTGGGAGGAGCTGGCGGTAAAAGGGAACCAGGCTGCCAAAGAGCGCAATGCATGGACACCATCAAAGCTGGCACCAGCCAGAGCAGAGAATGATTTAAAGAAGCCAGAGCAAAATCAGAAGATGTGGAGAGACCCGGGTCAGAAATCACCAAGAGTGGGACACAACTGAATGTATCACACCATCGCCATCATCCTCATGAGCCCTGGTGGTGCAGTGCTCAGAATGCCGTATTGCAGGCTAATTCTGCCGACTGCCTGAAGCTTGATCCTAACCATCCCAAGGTTGACTCGGGCCTTCCATCCCTTTGAGGTCAGTAAAATAAGGACCCAGATTGTTGAGGGCAGCAGGCTGACTCTGTAAACCGCTTAGAGAGGGGGTGTTAAAGCGCTGTGAAGCGGGATATAAGTCTGAAGTGCTATTGTTATTGCTACCATCATCAATCATCACGATGTTTATCTCGACTCGTTTGAGCTGGGGTGCTGGAGAAGGCTCCTGCTCCTTTCTTTGGATAGCAAAGGAGACCAACAAGCAAGTATTGGACGGCATAACGCCAGACACTTTGTGAAGGCAAAAATCACAAAACTGCATCTCCCTTATTTTGGCCATGTTGTGCGTGGGAATTCTCTGGAGAAAGCAATCGTGCTTGGAAGAGTTAGTGGTAAAAGGAAACCAGAACATGGCGGCTGGACACCCTCAAAGCTGACCCCAGCCAGAGCAGAGAACAACTCCAAGAAGCAGAGCAAGATCGGAAGGATGGGGAAAGACCTGATCCACAGAATCCCCAAGGGTCGGATACGAGTGAACCACCACCATCATCGTTTTGGGAAGTTGCAAAAGTGGGGGAAAAGATTAGGGGAAGAGTCCCCAGATCCCGCAGCACCAGACAGGAGAACCTTATCTTCCCTGGCGAAGTTTTCAGGTCTTTAGGAAGACTTACTTACTGTCCTAGAGGAGAGCAGGCCTTTTTAAGAGCATTTGGGAAAGTTTATTTTATTTTTTTAATTTATTTCCCATATGGAAGAATCACCCCTCTCCCTCAACAGAGGGACACTGGGCCATGTGCAATACAATGTTAAAAGCATAAAAATACTACTAACATTGATGATTGTCCCGAAGGGGCTTTTTTCCCCAAAAAGGCAACTGAACTTTCTTGGGTTTTTTTCTTGAAAACATTTCGCTTCTCATCCAAGAAGCTTCTTCAGTTCTTTTGAGAATTTAGCAGTGAAGATATTACCTAGTTTGGATCATGAAATGTCTGCAAGAAAACAATCAAGCTCAGAGAGCACCAAGGACCCCATGGTCTTCCTCCTCCTCCTCTTCCTCTCCACACACCCCACTCCCTTCTAGCATTGATGATGTTACATAGTTTGGTCATGAAATATCTGCAAGGAAACAACCAAGCTCAGACAGCACCAAGGACCCCACAGTCATCGTTCTCCTCCTCCTCCTCCTCCTCCTCCTCCTCCTTTCTGCAAACCCCACTGCCTTCTATCACTGATGATGTTACCTAGTTGGGTCATGAAATGTCTGCAAGAAAACCACCAAGCTCAGACAGCACCAAGGACCCCACAGTCATCCTCCTCCTCCTCCTCCTCCTCCTCCTCCTCCTCCTCCTTTCTGCAAACCCCACTGCCTTCTATCACTAATGATGTTACCTAGTTGGGTCATGAAATGTCTGCAAGAAAACCACCAAGCTCAGGGAGCACCAAGCTTTCCTTTATAGATAAAAATAGTATGTAAAATTGAAAAGAGGCAAGTTAAGGGCCTGTAAAGCAAACCCCCTGTGACTGAAGAAGAAAGTTCCTGAGGCTACAGTATTTTGACAGCCCACTAAAAGTCTGGCAAAATGACCAAAAAGGGGCTGGGGGTGGGGCTGGGAGGCAATGGGTGCAGAGTGTCTCCAGGAGGAGAGGCGGCAAGGGTTGCGACTGCAGCACCGCCTCCCACCCCCCACCCCTTCTCTCACCAGGATGTGAGCAATCACAACTCAATAACACAACCAGGCTGCCTCTGAGGGCAAAAGGGCACTCATTGCCCAAGGCAAAGTGTACAAAGGCGCACTTGAAGCCCACTCCAGAAATACAATCCCCTTGAAAGCTTCTTGACTTTCCACTCGTCAAACCCTCCTTGTGTGCAAAGTGGCAACAGAAGAGCAAGCAATTCAAGAGTTCAAGAGCCTGGATGGAAGGGTTGGTCTACTCTAAACCTTCCATCCAGGCTCTTGAACTCTTGAATTGCTTGCTCTGGGCAACTTTCTTCACAGGATGAAATGATAACAGGATAACAGAGTTGGAAGGGACCCTGGAGGTCTTCTAGTCCAACCTATCCAAGGAGGAGACCCTAGACCAGGGGTAGGCAACCTTGGCTCTTTTATGACTCGTGGACTTCAACTCCCAGAATTCCTGAGCCAGCCATGCTGAGGGGAAAGGGAAAGGTTTCCAAGCTGAGCCATGCTGGCTCAGGAATTCTGGGGGTTGAAGTCCACGAGTCATAAAAGAGCCAAGGTTGCCTACCCCTGCCCTAGACCATCTCAGACAAATGGCTATCCAGTCTCTTCTTTAAAACCTCCAGTGTTAGAGTGCCCATAACTTCTGGAGGCAAACCAATTCACTGATTAATTAACTGAATAACAGAGTTGGAAGGGATCTTGGAGGTCTTCTAGTCCAACCCGCTTTCTCAAGCGGGAGATCCTAGGCCAGCCTAGTAAAATTGTTGTCCAATCTCTTCTTGAAAACCTCCAGTGTTGGAGCATCCACCAGTGATTAATTGTTCTCACTGACAGGAAATTTCTCTTTCGTTCTAGGCTGCTGGTCAGGCTGAGCCCAAGAACAACATGGAACAATTCAGACCCAGTTCACTTCCTTATTTGCTTATATCCTATACAGATAGTCCTCGTGTTATGGCCACAATTGTGATCAGAATTTCCATGGTTAAGCAAAGCATTGTTAGCTGAGTTGTTCCTGATTTTACGACTTTTTTTGGGTCATGGTTGTTAAGCCAATCACTGTAGTTGCGAAGTGAATCTCACGGTCGTTAAGCAAAGCCGGCTTCCCCCATTAACTTTGCTTGTCGGAAGCTGGCTGGGGAGGGTGCAAATGGTGACCATGTGACCTCCCCCCCTTCCCCCCCCCGGATGCTGTGATGATGTAAATATATGCCAATTTTTAAGCACCTGAATTTTGATCATGTGACTATGGGGATGGTTGTAAGGGTGAGTATCTTTTTAAAGTCACTTTTTCAGGGCTGTTGTAATTTGGAACAGTCACCAAATGAATGGCTGTAAGTCTAAGACTACCTGTACAGCAGGGGTCTTCAAACTTGGCCCTTTTACAACTTGTGGACTTCAACTCCCAGAATTCCTCAGCCAGCGTGCCTGGCTGAGGAATTCTGGGAGTTGAAGTCCACAAGTCGTAAAAGGGCCAAGTTTGAAGACCCCCTGCTGTAGACAGACTCCTGTCAGACTAAACTTTACTTGTCTCATCCTAACACATATATTGTTGGCTGGCTGGGGAATTCTGGGAGTTGAAGTCCAGAGATCTTAAAGTTGCCAAGATTGGACACCCCTGGTTTATACTCTGTATATCTTTACGGGTTTCCCTAATTGCATATCTAGTGTGGACTTTCCTTGGATTAAAAGAAACAGATAGATAGAAATCACCCAGATTTTGCCAATGTTGCAGTAACGATATGGTTTTTCTTTTGTACTTAGCTATATTGTTATGTATCAAAAAGATGTTTTGAACAGAAAAATTGATTGCAACATTTGTGGATTGCAGGAAATGACTTGGAACCATCTCTGGTTTACATCCTGATTAGGGAAACACGGATCGGAGGAACAGTCCTTAAACCTCTTTTTTGCCCTCATTCAGGTAGAAAACCGATAGCTAATAAATACAGGCAGACCTTGATTTACAACCATTCATTTAGTGACTGTTTGAAGTTACTGAAAACGGTACTAAAATTAACAGCACTGAAAAAGTGACTTATGACCATTTTTCACACTTACGATCATTGCAGCTTTCCCGTGGTCACATGATCAAAATTTGGCCGCTTGGCAAATGACTCATATTTATGACGGTTAGGGTTAGGGTCACGTGATCCCCTTTTGCGCCCTTCTGACAAGCAAAGCCAATGGGGAAAGTCGGATTCATTTAACAACCACGTTGCTAACGTAACAACTGCAGTGTTTTATTTAACCATTGTGGCGAACAAGGTTGTAAAATGGGGCGAAAGTCGCCTGGCCTCCGTCTCGCTTAGCGACAGAAATTTTGGGCTGAACTGCAGTTGTGAGCCGAGGACTTTTGCTCTCCAATATTCCATGCGCAACAAGTTTGGTTTATCTCTTCTTTTTATATTATCACGTACAAAATACAAATGAAAATAAAGATATTGTGAAAATGGCCGTAGGGAAAGAGGCAAACCAGAAAAAAACGAGAGATAAAGGAGAAGGAAATAAAAGCATGGACTTCCAACTTTTTTTTTCCAGAGCAGTAAAGTACAAAATAAAATTAGAACAATCAACTTTTCCCTTTTACGAATGGGGCTTGTCTCTGGAGTCGCTTGATGTAACTCAGATTTTGGGGTTTATCAGTTCCTTATTGATCCTGGGCAGAAGGTGACACAATATGCATTGCACAGAGCAATGCGACTTCTCACACAGCATAATATTCACCGCATTTGCACTGCATTCTCTTTACGGAGAACCGACATGACGGGAAGGAAATTAGAAACCAGCTGACACGAGAGTTTGTCGAGAGCTTTTTTTTGTGAAAGATGGAGGAGAATGTGTTAGTGATGTGACGGCATTCGCATCTCCCAACACAATCTGCTGTGAAGGAGGAGGCTTCTGGGTTGGCGAGATTTTCTTCACCTCCTCTTGCTTGTTGCCCAGTGTATGTTTGTGTGTTTGTGTGTGTGTGTGTGTTCTGTTCCCTCTGGCTTGAGCTCATAAGCCCAAACTTCTTGGAATGCTGACTGGCATTCTCAGCGAAAAGCAACAGCCAGGGGTTAGGGATTTGGCAGCCTTTTTTTTTTTTTTTTCCCCCTTTTTCTCAAGCGGAAAAGCATCTTATAAATATGCTAAATCAAATCAAGTCACAAAATAAATCTGGATGCAACTAGGGATGAGTCGCAATTCTCAGTGTAAATCAAATGGGGCGGGGGGAGGAAGGAGGGAGTGGTATTCTCAGTCACAAGTAAAAAAGGCTCCCGATAAAGGACAATATTTGTAGCCCAGGGTTGAAATAAGGGATCTCTGGCGCTCTCTGAGCTTGGTGGTTTTCTTGCAAATATTTGCATGACCCAATTGGGTGTCAACATCAGGGCTAGAAGGGAGTGGGGTTTGTGAGGAAGAAGAAGAGGAGGAGGAGGAGGAGAACTGTGGGTTCCTTGATGTGAGCTTGATTGCTTTCTTGCAGACATTTCATTACCCAACTAGGTAACATCATCAGGTTTAGAAGGGAGTGGGGTTTGTGAGGAGAAGGAGGAGGAGGAGGAGGAGGAGGAGGAGGAGGAGGAGAACTGTGGGGTCCTTGATACTGAGCTTGATTGCTTTCTTGCAGACATTTCATTACCCAACTAGGTAACATAATCAGTGCATCTGAAGGGCATTGAACATATCCCCTAGTTTGGGCTGTGAAACGTCTGGAAGGAAACCACCCAGTTCAGAGAACACCAAGAACCGCTCAGAAAAATGCTCTTCCTGTCAACTCCACAGAGCTGCACCTTCCAATGGTGCACATGGAGGTGAATTGTTACTCCCACCTTTGTGGTGAATCATCACCTGGCTAGCAGCCAGCAGAAGCAGGTCAAGCCATGCATGTTCTAAGTCCCCCATGCCAGACAGGCTGCCCTGGCAGGAAGACCACCAGCCATGAGAAAGGCCAGGATCTCTCCAAGCCCCAGTCCTTGGCACTGCCAGCTACCAATACAAAAAACATGTTGAGACCTTGGAAAGAGTGCAGAGAAGAGCAACAATGATGATTAGGAGACGGGAGGATAAAACATATGAAGAACGGCTGCAGGGACTGGGCATGTCTAGTTTAATTAAAATAAGGACTAGGGGTGACATGATAGCAGTCTTCCAATATTTGAGGGGCTGCCACAAAGAAGAGGGGGTCAAGCTATTCTCCAAAGCACCTGAAGGCAGGACAAGAAGCAACGGATGGAAACTAATCAAGGAGAGAAGCAACCTAGAATTAAGGAGGAATTTCCTGACAGTGAGAACAATTAACCAGTGGAACGACTTGCCTTCAGAAGTTGTGGGTGCTCCAACACTGAAGGCTTTTATGAAGAGATTGGAAGCTGTTTGTCTGAAATGGCATAGGGTCTCCTGCCTTAGCAGAGGGTTGGACTAGAAGACCTCCAAGGTCCCTCCTAACTCTGTTATTCTGTATTCTAACCCTAACCCTAACCCATTTCAGCTAGCATCTGGGGACTGAGCTGTCCAGAAGCTGAAGACCAAGGTTGGAGAAATCATTAGGGCATTGTGCAAATTTGGGGGTCCTGAGCTAGCCAGCAACGCCTGGTGTGCCACAAGGGTGCAGCTGCACTCTCGTCCCCTCTTCCTTCTCCCAAAGTCTTCCCCACCCCGCAGCCTTCTAGAGTCTGCAGGCAACATCTGCTCAACAGCAGTCTGGGCTTGTAACGAGACCCGGCCTCCAGCGAAGAACCTTCCACTTCCTGCCAGAAAAACATGGCATGTAACGCAAAAGTTGTTGTTTTCCTGGGCTATTTAAAGCGTGGCTCCTCCCTGCCTGTGTACACATCGACCGCATTAAGATTCTCATCAGTCACGGTGGCTCTGGAGCCTCTCCCAGCAGCAGGGGCCAAATTCTGATGGTTCAGGGAAGAAGATGCTGTTGAATTCCCTTGACCGTGGTGAACTGAAGAGCAGAAAAAAAGTTCCAGCCTCCACATCAGGCGCCTTGTGAATTTCAGGGAAGTGGTGGAGGAAGCTTAGATCAAAACAGCTCCTCGCCAGCAATCAACAAGCAGATATCAACACCAAGATTAAACTTAGATCAATAATCAAGCCTTAAACCATACCCCAATCAAACAGTAAAGAACAGTCTTATCATGGATCCACCAAGGACGTCCCACCGAGATTGACAGGGCAAACCACTAGAACAGAACACTAGAACACTGTTCTAGAACACTAGAACAGGGACCGGTTCCGTGGAGAAAGGTTTTTCCATGGACCGGAGAGTGCATGGTTTTGTGTGCTGCCTGCATCCCACGGATAGGGCTTTACTTGTTTGTGCGGACCGGTTGCTGGCATGCCATGGCCCAGTACCGGTTCACGGACCGGGGGTCGGGGACCCCTGCACTAGAATATAAACAGAGAGCAAATTCTGCTCTCTTCTAGCACTGATGATGTTACCTAGTTGGGTCATGAAATGTCTGCAAGAAAAGAACCAAGCATGGAGAGCACCAAGGACCCCACAGTCCTCCTCCTCCTCCCCCCAAACCCTCCTCCTTCTAGCACTGATGCTGCTACCTAGCTGGATAGTGAAACATTTGCAAGAAAACAACCAAACTCAGAGAGCACCAAAGTCCCCAAAGTCCTCCTCCTCCTCCTCCTCCTTGCAAATCCCTCTCCCTTCCAGCACTGAGGATGTTACCCAGTTGGATCATGAAATCTCTGCAAGAAAACCATCGAGCTCAGAGAGCACCAAGCACTCCACAGTGTAACCCTGAGCTAAAAACATTCTCTCCTACTGTTTTCTCTCTATCACTATATCGATAGCTGTAAACATTTATCTCTAGCCAGCTAGATTAATACCAGGTCAACAATCAAGCAGGAAACAACAGCCAAATCAAGGGACCCCCCAAGAAGAAAACAACACTCGTACACCAACACTGAGAGGGAAAGTCTCTTACATACAGAGAGTAAACCTCCCTCCCTTCTAGCACTGATGATGTTACCTAGTTGGGACATGAAACGTCTGTAAGAAAACAGCCAAGCCGAGAGAGCACCAAGGACTTTGAACCCTGAGCTACAAATACTCTCTTCTACTTGTCTGTGGAGATTCTCAGTCATCCAGGTAATGGTTGTCCCAAAGGTGCTTTTTCGGGAGGCAATTGGACTGTCTTGCTTTCCTTTAAAGACATTTCCCACCATCCCTAAAAGAAGGCAAATGACCAGCAATCTGCAAGGTATATAAACCCTTCCATTCCCCACCGTCCAGTCAGAGCTGAAGAAGCTTCTTGGATGAGAAATGAAATGTCTTCAAACTCACACACACACACATACACACACACAAAACCAGGAAGTCCAGTTGCCTCTTGGAAAAGCACCTTTGGGACCTTCTCTTCTACTGATAAGCTCAGAGGGGCCTTGTCCAGCCTTTGGCCACCATAACAATAATAATAATAATAAAGTTGGAAGGGACCTTGGAGGTCATCTAGTCCAACCCCTGCTCAGGCAGGAAACCCTACCATTTCGGACAAATGGCTGTCCAGTCTCTTCTTAAAAACTTCCACATTCACCGCTTCTGGAGGCAGGTTGTTCCGCTGGTTAATTGTTCTCACTGTCAGGAAGTTTCTCCTTAGTTCTAGGTTGCTTCTCTCCTTGATTAGTTTCCATCCGTTGCTTCTTGTCCTGCCTTCGGGCGCTTTGGAGAATAGCTTGACTCCCTCTTCTTTGGGGCAGCCCCTGAGATATTGGAACACTGCTATCATGTCACCCCTAGTCCTTCTCTTCGTTAAACTAGACATACCCAATTCCAGCAACCGTTCCTTATATGTTTTAGCCTCCAGTCCCCTAATCATCTTTGTTGCTCTTCTCTGCACTCTTTCTAGAGTCTCAACATCTTTTTTACATCGTGGTGACCAAAACTGGATGCAGTATTCCAAGTGTGGCCATAGATGGTCCCACCTCTCTCTCAAGAACGAACTCCCAATTCCCGCTCTAAAAAAAGACTAAGACTCCGAGACCAACGAACAGCTTGTTCTTCTTCCAAACCGTTTACACCCACCTGAAAATCCTGCTTGCACAATGCCAAACTCCTCTCGTGTGTAATTGGAACTCAACCATCCACAGCAGCCCTTCAAATTCTAAAGACGTTTTAAATCCTGTCGTGATTTTTTTCCTCCTTGTGGCTAAACAGGCCCGTGTCTTTCCCCCTTTTTTTTTTTTTGCCACAGAAGATGTTCACGGACGATCAGAGGCCAGAAGCCAACGTGGATTAAGGGTTTCATTTGGTCATCCCTTCAACCCCCCCCTCCCCAGGCCCAAGCCTTCTGAGTAAACGTGACCTGGAGCTCACCGATCAGACCTCCATGGGTGCATAAGCCATTGGGCTGCTTGTTTCCTGAGATAGGCTGTTTTTTTATGTGTGTTTCTGGGTGTGTTTGTGTTGTGGGTACAGTGGGAGTCTCCTGGCCAAGACCAAACTAGTTGGATCAGACCTTATTTATTGATCAACTTATTTATCAACTTGGAATCAAGGAGAAATTTCCTAATGGTGAGAACAATTAACCAGTGGAACGACTTGCCTTCAGAAGCTGTGGGTGCCCCATCACTGGAGGGTTTTAAGAAGAGACTGGGCAACCATTTACCTGAAATGGTATAGGGTCTCCTGCCTGAGCAGGGGGTTGGACTAGAAGACCTCCAAGGTCTCTTCCAATTCTGTTAGTCTGTTAACCAGTGCAATGACTTACCTCCAGTACTGCTGCAGCACTGGAGTTTGATCAAGAACAGATTGGACAGCCATTTGTCTGAAATGGCATAGCATCTCCTGCTTGAGCAGGGGGTTGGACTAGAAGACCTCCAAGGTCCTTTCCAGCTCTATTCTGATTGATTGATTGATTGATTGATTGATTTGTAGGTAAGAGGTGTTAAAAGGACAACCAAATTTAGCAAGATGCCAACTGTTTAACGCAACGAGCAAACTTTACAGGGAGCAAGGAGTGGGGAAAGGAAAGACTATGGAAAGTCATAACAAGTGGTCCTCAACTTACGACCCCCAACTGGGACTGTTGCTAAGCAAGAGGGTTGTTAAGTCAGTTGCAGCTAATTTTGCAACTTTTGCCATGGTTATTAAGTGAGTCGCTGCAGATGTTAAGTGAATCACTTGGTCATTAGGTGCAAATGGATCACCCCCTTGACTGCGCTTGCTGGAAGCCAGCTGGGGAGGTCCCAAATGGTGATTACGTGACCCCAGGAAGCTGCAACCGTCATAAACACAGTTGCCAAGCATTCAAATTCTGCATCAGGTCACCGTGAGGGTGTTGCAGCCACGTTTTTTTTCAGTCCTGTTGTAACTTCAAATGGTGGCTAAACGTATGGCTGTAAATTGAGGACTATCTGTAGAGGGTCACAAACGGAGAAGAAGGGAGATTTTTATTAGATCAATATAGTTAGATTGTTCCAGTTGCCAAATGGGGAATGTGGGGCAACTTTGGGTGCAGTGTGGCCAAGCGGGTGAAATCTCAGGCTAAACATGCCTACCTTAACAGAATAGCAGAGTTGGAAGGGACCTTGGAGGTCTTCTAGTCCAACCCCCTGCTCAGGGAGGAACCGTCTACCATTCCAGACAAGTGGCTGTCCAGTCTCTTCTTAAAAAGTTCCAGTGTTGGAGCATCCACAACTTCTGGAGACAAACCATTCCACTGATCAATTGTTCTCAGTCTTAGGAAATTTCTCTGAGTTGCTTCTCTCCTTGGTAATATTCCATCCGTTGCTTCTTGTCCTGCCTTCAGGTGCTTTGGATAATAAGTTGACCCCCTCTTCTTTGTGGCAGCCCCTCAAACATTGGAAGACAGCTATCATGTCATCCCTAGTCCTTCTTTTAATTAAACTAGACATGCCCAATTCCTGAGCGCCAAAGAATTGAGGCCTTTGAACTATGGTGCTGGAGAAGACTCCTGCGAGTCCCCTGGACTGCAAGGCGATCAAACTGGTCAGTCCTAGAGGAGATCAACCCCGACTGCTCTTTAGAAGGCCAGATCCTGAAGTCGAAACTCAAGTACTTTGGCCACCTAATGAGAAGGAAGGACTCACTGGAGAAGAGCCTAATGCTGGGAAAGATTGAGGGCAATAGAAGAAGGGGACGACAGAGAATGAGGTGGCTGGATGGAGTCACTGAAGCAGTAGGCGTGAGCTTAAGTGGACTCCAGAAGATGGTAGAGGACAGGAAGGCCTGGAGGAACGTTGTCCATGGGGTCGCGATGGGTCGGACACGACTTCGCAACTAACAACAACACCCAATTCCTGCAACTGTTCATTATATGTTTTAGCCTCCAGTCCCTTGATCATCTTTGTTGCTCTTCTCTGGACTCTTTCTAGAGTCTCAACTTCTTTTTTTATATTGTGGTGACCAAAATTGGATGTAGTATTCCAAGGGTGGCCTTACCGAGGCGTTATAAATCAGTACCAACACTTTGTGTGATCTTAATTCTATCCCTTTGTTAATGTCGCCTAGGACTGCATTGGCCTTTTTGGTAGCTGCAGCCAAAAAAAAAAAAAACCTCCTTAAAACCACAGGTCCTCTCAGAGGGCCTTGTGGCCACCAGGGCCTTGGGTGAAAGGCTGTGGTGTTAGCAAAGGGAGGGCGGGAGGAGAGCAGGAGAGGGGTTATGTGGGGTGAGCGGAGGAAACATTGGCCCCTTCCTACCCGCCAGTTGCCAGCAGCTGCTTGATCCATTCTGGGCTAAGAAAGGCTGATGGAGGCAGGAACCGGAGAGGCTGGGATGAACTTCAGAGGGGAACCGGAGCATCTCCCGGGAATGCCCAATTAGGGGGGATTGGCTGTGCCAGGAAGGCTGCCAGCTCCTGGCACAAGGCCTGGGACAGCGGAATTTTTTAGAAGCGAGATTGGATTGCAGCAAGATGATGCACCAAATCAGTCTGAAATGGGGAGAGAGCAAAAGAAGGCAGGAGGGGTATGTGTGTGTGTTGATTGACATACTCTCCCCATCTTGCCATCTTTGGTCACTCTGGGGCACCACAAAGGACCCTCAACATGCCACACAAGGGGGGGAAACTACACCTTTCCTTCCATCCAGTCTCTTGCTCTGCCAGCTTGACATTTGGCGGCGGGGGGGGGGAGATCTTGATTCTCAGCCAAGCCCCTTGCCTGGGCATTCCCCTGCCATCTGGTGCATCTTCTGGAGAACTGATGCAGAACTGTCTTGTGGACATCTGGGTGATGCCCAGTCCTCCCAAGAGGGTCAGTGGGATAGGCTATCTCCTTCCTCAGCAGCAACAGGACCCTCCCATCCACCCCTGGGCACCATGCAGAAGGCTGCAGCCCAGTGCTATGGAAGCTAGTGGGATGTTTTTGGGAAGGGATTGTATTGCTCTATCCTGCACTTTTGAGACCATATTTGGAATGCTGTGTCTAGTTCTGGTCACCACAATATAAAAAAAAAGATGTTGAAACTCTAGAAAGAGAGCAGAGAAGAGCAACAAAGATGATTAGGGGGTTGGAGGATAAAACATACGAAGAACGGTCGCAGGATTTGGGTATGGCTAGTCTAGAGAAAAGAAGGACCGGGGTGACAGGATAACAGTCTTCCAATATTTGAGCGGCTGCCACAGAGAGGAGGGGGGTCAACCTGTTCTCCAAAGCACCAGAGGGAAGGACAAGAAACGATGGTTGGAAACTAATCAAGGAGAGAAGCAACCTGGAGCTAAGGAGAAATTTCCTGACGGTGAGAACAATAAACCAGTGAGACAGCTTGCCTCCAGAAGTTATGGGTGCTTCATCACTGGAGGTTTTTTAGAAGAGACTGGATAGTCACTTGTCTGAAAAGGTATAAGACAGAGGTCCCCAGCCTTTTGGGCACCAGGGACCAGTGCCGTGGAGAAAGGTTTTTCTGCGGACCGGAGGGGGTGTGGTTTTGAATCCTGCCTGCATCCTGAGGATGGAGCTTTGCTTGTTTGTGTGGTCCGCTTGCTGGCATGCTGTGGACCGGTGTCAGTCCATGGACCGTGGGTTGGGGACCCCTGGTATAGGGTCTCTTGCCTTGGGCAAGGGGTTGGACTAGAAGACCTCCAAGGTCCCTTCCAGCCCTAGCATTCTATGCAGTACCACATCTAAGCCGCAGTCAGGGTGACATGGCATCGCAACTACGCTCCCTTGGGTGTGGGGAGGGAGGCCAAACGCCCTTCTCTGGCTACTGCCCCCCTCTGCTAATCGTCCCCTGTAAAGCTCCAGATCCCTAGGACAGGGTGGTCTGCCTTGGAGACCCTGCTGTGGCCCAGAGGCCCCTGTGAGGATGTGAAATGAGGATCTGGCTGTCCAAAACTCTCTAAATCATTTGTGCCTGCCTCCAGCAAAATCCGATTTGGGGGTGAAAGATACCCACAAGCAGGGCACCCTCTTTTCGCACAAGGCCACATCTGTGCTGCATTGTACAAGAGAGACCCAACATGCTTTGTGTCTGGTCACTTTGAAACGCTGAGTTCACATATTGAAGGGGGAAGGGGACAGGTTGGAGTCGGTGGGTGCCTGTGGAGGACTGCCATGTTCATACGGGGCTGGGGAGCCCTTTGGGGGCAGGCCAGGCTCTTAGCCCAGGGCCCCGATTGCCAACCTGGGCTCCCCTCTCTGCACTGCTCTGCCTGACAGCCACTCTGTGGGGGAGCCCAGGAAGGGGCTGCGGGGAAAGGCTCCAACTCTTCCCAGTAAGACCGAAACTCCAGTTGGCAACTTGCTGGGGGAGCTGATTTTATTTACCTACTTGGCTGGCTTCCAATGCTTGTTTGCAACTGTCTGGCTGAGAAGGGAAAACAACAACAACAAAACATCTGCAAGAAAACAACCAAACTTGAAGAGCACCAAGGACCCCCCAAACAACAACAACAGCTCAGTAGGCTTTGGATGGGGGGGGCTGCTCTCCCCCTCTTTCGCCGCCGATCGGCCCAGCTGGGCCAGCTGCTGCCAGCTGTGATTGCAGCCGGACTCCCCCCCCCCGCCTCCCCTCCCCATGGCTATTCATTGCTGAGTCCGTTCCTGCGGCCGCCCTGGACCTGCTCAGCCGGCAGCCGCTCAGCGCCTTCCAAGCCTGGCAAGAGAAAGGAGGAGAACTGGCAGGGCCAGAGGCTGCCTGGTGCAAGGGAGCGAGCCAGGAGAGGCGCTCTGTCCATGCTCAGGGATGCATCTCTCGCCAGCAAGGCTCTGTCCTCCGAGGAAAGGCGATGAAGCTGCCCAGAATAACATTCCCGATAAAGAAGAATGTTTGTAGGTCAGGGTTGAACTGTGGGGTGCTGACGTTTCATGACCCAACTAGAAAACCGCATCAGTGCTAGAAGAGAGTAGGGTTTGTGGAGAGGAGGAGGAGGAGGAGGACGATGACTATGGTTCCTTGGTGCTCTCTGAGCTTGGTGGTTTGCTTGTGGACATTTCATGAGCCAGGTAAGATGATGTTACCTCGTTTGAGTCATGAAAGGTCTGCAAGAAAACAGCCAAGCTCCAACACCACTAAGGACATCTCAGTAACATTCCTCCCTATCTCGCTCAGACAAGGGGGTTCAGAGTTTAGTATAGTACTATAGGGGGTACCTTGCTCAATAGTAGCAACTGTGAGAGGGATCTCGGAGTCCTAGTGGACAATCACTTAGATATGAGCCAGCCGTGTGCTGCAGCTGCCAAAAAGGCCAACACAATGCTAGGCTGCATTAACAGAAGGATAGACTCAAGATCACGTGAAGTGTTAATACTACTTTACAATGCCTTGGTAAGGCCACACTTGGAATACTGCATCCAGTTTTGGTCACCACGATGTAAAAAAGTTGTTGAGACTCTAGAAAGAGTACAGAGAAGAGCAACAAAGATGATTAGGGGACTGGAGGTTAAAACATATAAGGAAAAGTTGATGGAATTGGGTATGTCTAGTTTAATGAAGAGAAGGACGAGGGGGGACATGATAGCAGTGTTCCAATATCTCAGGGGCTGCCCCAAAAAAGAGGGAGTCAAGCTATTCTCCAAAGTGCCTGAAGGCAGGAGAAGAAGCAACGGATGGAAACTAACCAAGGAGAGGAGCAACCTAGAACTAAGGAGAAACTTCCTGACAGTTAGAACAATTAACCAGTGGAACAACCTGCCTCCAGAAGCGGTGAATGCTCCAACACTGGAAGTTTTTAAGAAGAGACTGGACAGCCATTTGTCTGAAATGGTATAAGGTTTCCTGCCTGAGCAGGGGGTTGGACTAGATGACCTCCAAGGTTCAACTTTTATTACTTTATTATTATTATTATTATTATTATTATTATTATTATTATTATTATTATTATTATTATTATTATTATTATTATTATTATTATTATTATTATTATTATTATTATTATTATTATTATTATTAGAGTTGCCTTACCAGCTCTCATGAAAGAAAAAGAGGAAAATACCAGGGAAAATTGTGAAACGGTGTGTATGTGTGTGTGTGTGTGTGTGTGTTGAAAATACGTCTCTAGTTCCAGAACAAAAGCAGCAAACCCCTAGCTCAGGGGTAGGCAACCTTGGCTCTTTTATGACTCGTGGACTTCAACTCCCAGAATTCCTGAGCCAGCATGGCTCAGCTTGGAAACTCTCCCTTTCCCCTCAGCAAGGCTGGCTCAGGAATTCTGGGAGTTGAAGTCCACCAGTCATAAAAGAGCCAAGGTTGCCTACCCCTGCCCTAGCTTTATACAGGACACCCTCAAGGTCATCCCGGGCCTTCTGCCAGGATCACCTTCCACTCAGGCTCCCCCTTAGTTGTCTGTTTCTTGGAGAGCCTCACTCTCCCCAAGCTCCCCCTATCATTGCAGATGTGCTTGTGTTGCCAAAGACCATCTAAAAGTGGGGACACATCCCTAACATTACCAGCGGTAGCCTCCAGTGCTCCTCTGTGGAAGTCCATCTAGAACAGTGATGGCGAACCTTTTAGAGACCGAGTGCCCAAACTGCAACCCAAAACCCACTTATGCATCGTCGAGTGCCGGGTGGGTGTGGCCCATTGGCTGGGCGTGGCCCATTGGCTGGGCGTGGCCCATTGGCTGGGCGTGGCTGCGGTGGTAACGGCAGACTGGGTGGGACTAAAAAGTTCAATCAATCAATTCCAACTTTGGAAGATCTTTTTTTTCCCCCGTGAGAAGTTGAAATTGACTGATTGAACCTTTTTTTTTTTTTGTACACGGCGGCGGAGGTCTAAAGTGAAAAGGTTTTATAAAACCCAGCTGAAGGCCTAGGACTGGGGCGATGGCACGCATGCCCACAGAGAGGGCTCTGAGTGCCGCCTCTGGCACCTGTGCCATGGGTTCGCCACCACTGATCTAGAAGGAGGTTCAAGGAGACCTCAGGAGGGGGTGGTAGGGAGGACCTATAGGCCTATAGAAGTTCTTTGTAGAACATGCTAAGCCCAATTAGGACCAACCTTGCTTTCTCTGTGCAGGTGGGGTTACGTTCCAGTGACTGTAGGGGCAACCTTCCAGGTATCTCAAAAGCTTTGGAGAAACCCCTAGTGCACACCTTCCAGCTTGTTTTTCTTTGAAAATATTTCACTTCTCATCCAAGGAGCTTCTTCACTTTGGAGAACTTCTTTGGAGCATGGAGGTCAGGTTGCAGAACTGAAGAAGCTTCTTGGATGAGAAGCGAAATGTTTTTAAAGAAAAGGAAAAAAAAAGAACGTCCAGTTGCCTTTTGAAAGAAAAAAAACAATACACCTTTGGGACAGCCATGACCTGGATGATTGAGAATCTCCCCAGACATAGACCCAGCAAGAGAGTAGCCCTCCCACCCCAGAGAGACCATCACAAACCACTTGACTAAGAGATTAACTCCTGCTTTTCTTCCCTTCCCCACCCCTCCATCCCCTCCCCCATCTGAGCAAGACCATCTTGCTTTTTTGGCAGGAGATGCTAAATCCCCCGAGGGAGCCTGGCGAGAGAGAAAAGGGGCATGTGTTCAGGGCATTTCCACTCTCCTGAGCTATTTCTCTCTTCTTGTCAAAATTGATCAAGGGCGTAATTGTTTAAACAGCACTAATATGTCGGGAGAGAGCCAGAATTGTCCCAGGTCTGCCTGATGATAACAAATCTGAGAAGGAATCTACTTGGCTTTGGGGTGAAGGCAAGGAGAAAGCTTTGGTGGAAAAAGCCCTGCTCTGCTCTGCAGCCTTCATGCTTCCTTGTCATCTTCTGCTCTCCAGGTTCTCCAACCATGATCTTACAAAAGGGCCTCGGGAAGGTCTTCTGGTCTAGGAAGACTGCTGGCTGTTTTGAGAATGCTTGTAAGTTCTGCTACCTCAAGGGTTGGGGTGAACATCTCAGAAGACAAAGACGGACAAATGTCTTTGGAGATTCGCAATCATCCAGGTCATGGTTGTCTCAAAGGTGTTTCCCCCCGACCCCAAAAGGCAACTAGACTTTCTTGGTGTTTTCTTTGAAAACATTTCGCTTCTCATCCAAGAAGCTTCTTCAGAACTAAAGAAGCTTCTTGGATGAGAAGTGAAATGCTCAGTGTTCCTAGATGCCTCTCGGGGAGCCCCAGTCGAAGTAGAACCATCCCAAACAGGTTCTCCTAGAGTAGGCATGGTCACCCTGGATGTGGGAAGTCAAGTCTGCCACTTCCAGAATTTAATTAGCCAGAGAGAGAGGTGCTCTACTGCCATTTTCCTGTAAAGAATCTCCTACCAATCATTAGAAGACCACTTCCACTTTACGGGGCCTGTCTGTAGCAGCTCCCCAAACACGGAACTGTTTCCGAGGCCTTCCTTGTGTGCAAACAGAACAAAGAGTTTCCATCCACTGAGCTGCAATGCAGTGCAACACTGTCAATTTTCCTTTGGTCATTGAAGGTGGAGGAGGAGGAGGAGGAGGAGGAGGAGGAGGAGGAAGAAGAAGAAAGAAGAAAGAAGAAGAAGAAGAAAGAAGAAGAAAGAAGAAGAAGAAAGAAGAAAGAAGAAGAAGAAGAAAGAAGAAGAAAGAAGAAGAAGAAGAAGAAGAAGAAGAAGAAGAAGAAGAAGAAGAAGAAGAAGAAGAAGAAGAAGAAGAAGAAGAAGAAGAAGAAGAAGAAGAAGAAGAATGACTGTGGGGTCCCTGGTGCTCTCTGAGCTTGGTTGTTTTCTTGCAGACATTTCATGACCCAACTTGGTAACATCTTCAATGCTAGCATACCCAAACTCCGAGAACGCCACCCCACAGTTCAGCCATGAGCTACAATATTCTCTCCTATAAATACCTCCTTGTGGTCCTTTGGTCTTGTTGGTGTAGCTCTTGAGGAGGAGGAGGAGAAGAGGGAGAAGGAGGAAGAGGAAGAGGAGGAGGAGAAGAGGGAGGAGGAGAAGAGGGAGAAGGAGGAGGAGAAGGAGGAGGAGGAGGAGGAGGAAGAGGAGGAGGAGAAGATATGGTGTTTCCACTCTTTTCATTTATTAACTTGTATTGCGATGGCTGACTGATAAATCACCACAACTTTCTTTTTTAAGGAACCAAGAAAGAAAAAAGGAAGAGTGCAAAGAGAAGCAACAAAGATGACCAGGGGTCTGGAAACTAAACCATAGGGTGAATGATTGAGGGAAGTAGGTCAGTCTACCCCATAGAAGAGAAGGGCTAAGGGTGACATAATAGCAGTCTTCCAATATTTAGGGGCTGCCCCAAAGAAGAGGGGGGGGAGGGGGCTCAACCTATTCTCCAAAGCACCAGAAGGCAGGACAAGAAGCAACGGGTGGAAACTAATCAAGGAGAGAAGCAACCTAGAACTAAGGAGAAACTTCCTGACAGTGAGAACCATTAACAGCTTGACCCAGAAGCTGTAGATGCTCCGCCACTGGAAGTTTTTTTAAGAAGAGACTGGACAGCCCTTTGTCCGAAATGGGATAGGGTTTCCTGCCTGAGCAGGGGGTTGGACTAGATGACCTCCAAGATCCCTTCCAACTTTATTATTATTATTATTATTATTATTATTATTATTATTATTATTATTATTATTATTATTATTATTATTATTATTATTATTATTATTATTATTATTATTATTATTATAGTTGCCTTACCAGTTCTCATGAAAGAAAAAGAGGAAAATACCAGAGAAAATTGTGAAACGGCGTGTTGAAAATATGTCTCTAGTTCCAGAACAAAAGCAGCAAAAACTGTATGTCTAGTCCAGGAGTAGGCAACCTTGGCTCTTTTATGACTCGTGGACTTCAACTCCCATAATTCCTGAGCCAGCATGGCTCAGCTTGGAAACCTCTCCCTTTCCCCTCAGCGTGGCTGGCTCAGGAATTCTGGGAGTTGAAGTCCACGAGTCATAAAAGAGCCAAGGTTGCCTACCCCTGCCCTAGCTTTATACAGGACACCCTCAAGGTCATCCCGGGCCTTCTGCCAGGATCACCTCCCACTCCGGCTCCCCCTTAGTTGTCTGCTTCTTGGAGAGCCTCACTCTCCCCAAGCTCCCCCTATCATTGCAGATGTGCTTGTGTTGCCAAAGACCATCTAAAAGTGGGGACACATCCCTAACATTACCAGTGGCAGCCTGCAGGGCTCCTCTGTGGAAGTCTATCTAGAACAGTGATGGCGAACCTTTTAGAGACTGAGTGCCCAAACTGCAACCCAAAACCCACTTATGCATCGTCGAGTGCCAGGTGGGTCTGGCCAATTGGCTGGGCGTGGCCCATTGGGTGGGCATGGCTGTGGTGGTAACGGCAGACTAGGTGGGACTAAAAAGTTCAGTCAATCAATTCCAACTTTGCAAGATCTTTTTTTTTCCCCGCGAGAAGTTGAAATTGACTGATTGAACCTTTTTTTTTTTTTTGCACATGGCGGCGGAGGCCTAAAGTGAAAAGGTTTTATAAAACCCAGCTGAAGGCCTAGGACTGGGGCGACGGCGCGTGTGCCCACAGAGAGGGCTCTGAGTGCCGCCTCTGGCACCCGTGCCATCGGTTCGCCACCACTGATCTAGAAGGAGGTTCAAGGAGACCTCAGGAGGGAGTGGTAGGGAGGACCTATAGGCCTATAGAAGTTCTTTGTAGAACATGCTAAGCCCAATTAGGACCAATTGGTTTCTCTGTGCAGGTGGGGTTACGTTCCAGTGACTGTAGGGGCAACCTTCCAGGTATCTCAAAAGCTTTGGAGAGACCCCCTAGTGCACACCTTCCAGCTTGTTTTTCTTTGAAAATATTTCACTTCTCATCCAAGGAGCTTCTTCACTTTGGAGAACTTCTTTGGAGCATGGAGGTCAGGTTGCAGAACTGAAGAAGCTTCTTGGATGAGAAGCGAAATGTTTTTAAAGAAAAGGGAAAAAAAAGAGCGTCCAGTTGCCTTTTGAAAGAAAAAAACAATACACCTTTGGGACAGCCATGACCTGGATGATTGAGAATCTCCCCGGACATAGACCCAGCAAGAGAGTAGCCCTCCCACCCCAGAGAGACCAT
Organism: Azemiops feae; assembly: GCA_023970755.1. Classification (NCBI taxonomy): domain Eukaryota; kingdom Metazoa; phylum Chordata; class Lepidosauria; order Squamata; family Viperidae; genus Azemiops; species Azemiops feae. The sequence continues at coordinate 91,459 of JALGBA010000931.1, read as the reverse complement.
CACAAACCACTTGACTAAGAGATTAACTCCTGCTTTTCTTCCCTTCCCCACCCCTCCATCCCCTCCCCCATCTGAGCAAGACCATCTTGCTTTTTTGGCAGGAGATGCTAAATCCCCCGAGGGAGCCTGGCGAGAGAGAAAAGGGGCATGTGTTCAGGGCATTTCCACTCTCCTGAGCTATTTCTCTCTTCTTGTCAAAATTTATCAAGGGCGTAATTGTTTCAACAGCACTAATATGTCGGGAGAGAGCCAGAATTGTCCCAGGTCTGCCTGATGATAACAAATCTGAGAAGGAATCTACTTGGCTTTGGGGTGAAGGCAAGGAGAAAGCTTTGGTGGAAAAACTCCTGCTCCGCTCTGCAGACTTCATGCTTCCTTGTCATCTTCTGCTCTCCAGGTTTTCCAACCATGATCTTACAAAAGAGCCTCGGGAAGATCTCCTGGTTTAGGAAGACTGCTGGCTGTTTTGAGAATGCTTGTAAGTTCTGCTGGTGGCCCTCAAGGGTTGGGGTGAACATCTCAGAAGACAAAGACGGACAAATGTCTTTGGAGATTCGCAATCATCCAGGTCATGGTTGTCTCAAAGGTGTTTCCCCCCGACCCCAAAAGGCAACTAGACTTTCTTGGTGTTTTCTTTGAAAACATTTCGCTTCTCATCCAAGAAGCTTCTTCAGAACTAAAGAAGCTTCTTGGATGAGAAGTGAAATGCTCAGTGTTCCTAGATGCCTCTTGGGGAGCCCCAGTCGAAGTAAAACCATCCCAAACAGGTTCTCCTAGAGTAGGCATGGTCACCCTGGATGTGGGAAGTCAAGTCTGGCCACTTCCAGAATTTAATTAGCCAGAGAGAGAGGTGCTCTACTGCCATTTTCCTGTAAAGAATCTCCTACCAATCATTAGAAGACTACTTCCACTTTACGGGGCCTATCTGTAGCAGCTCCCCAAACAAGGAACTGTTTCCGAGGCCTTCCTTGTGTGCAAACAGAACAAAGAGTTTCCGTCCACTAAGCTGCAATGCAGTGCAACACTGTCAATTTTCCTTTGGTCATTGAAGGTGGAGGAGGAGGAGGAGGAGGAGGAGGAGGAGGAGGAGATGCCTTGGTAAGGCCACACTTGGAATACTGCATCCAGTTTTGGTCACCATGATGTAAAAAAGATGTTGAGACTCTAGAAAGAGTACAGAGAAGGGCAACAAAGATGATTAGGGGACTGGAGGCTAAAACATATAAGGAACGGTTGCTGGAATTGGGTATGTCTAATTTAATGAAGAGAAGGACGAGGGGGGACATGATAGAAGTGTTCCAATATCTCAGGGGCTGCCCCAAAGAAGAGGGAGTCAAGCTATTCTCCAAAGCGCCTGAAGGCAGGACAAGAAGCAACGGGTGGAAACTAATCAGGAGAGAAGCAACCTAGAACTAAGGAGAAACTTCCTGACAGAACAATTAACCAGGGGAACAACCTGCCTCCAGAAGCAGTGAATGCCCCAACACTGGAAGTTTTTAAGAGACTGGACAGCCATTTGTCCGAAATGGTATAGGGTTACCTGCCTGAGTAGGGGGTTGGCCTCGATGACCTCCAAGGTCCCTTCCAACTTTATTATTATTATTATTAAGAGGGAGAAGGAGGAGAAGGAGGAGAAGGAGGAGGAGAAGAAGAGGGAGGGGGAGGAGGAGGAGGAGAAGAAGGAGAAGGTTCGAGGAGGAGGAGGAAGAGGAGGAGGAGGAAGAGGAGGAACAGGAGGAGGAGGAGGAGGAGGAGGAGAAGAGGGAGGAGGAGAAGAGGGAGAAGGAGGAGGAGAAGGAGGAGGAGGAGGAGGAGGAAGAGGAGGAGGAGAAGATATGGTGTTTCCGCTCTTTTCATTTATTAACTTGTATTGCGATGGCTGACTGATAAATCACCACAACTTTCTTTTTTAAGGAACCAAGAAAGAAAAAAGGAAGAGTGCAAAGAGAAGCAACAAAGATGCTTTGTTCCAGGGGTCTGGAAACTAAACCATAGGGTGAATGATTGAGGGAAGTAGGTCAGTCTACCCCATAGAAGAGAAGGGCCTCCTCCTCCCCCTTTCTAGCACTGATGATGTTCCCTAGTTGGGTCACGAAACGTCTGCAAGAAAACCACCAAGCCCAGAGAGCACCAAGGACCCCACAGTCCTCCTCCTCCTCCTCCTCCTCTTCCTCCCCATTTCTAGCACTGATGATGTTCCCTAGTTGGGTCACGAAACGCCTGCAAGAAAACCACCAAACTCAGAGAGCACCAAGGACCCCACAGTCCTCCTCCTCCTCCCCCTTTCTAGCACTGATGATGTTCCCTAGTTGGGTCACAAAACATCTGCAAGAAAACCACCAAGCTCAGAGAGCACCAAGGACCACACAGTCCTCCTCCTCCTCCTTACTCCTCCCCCTTTCTAGCACTGATGATGTTCCCTAGTTGGGTCACGAAACGTCTGCAAGGAAACCACCAAGCTCAGAGAGCACCAAGGACCCCACAGTCCTCCTCCTCATCCTCTTCATCCCCTTCTAGCACTGATGTGTTCCCTAGTTGGGTCACGAAACGTCTGCAAGAAAACCACCAAGCCCAGAGAGCACCAAGGACCCCACAGTCCTCCTCCTCCTCCTCCTCTTCCTCCCCCTTTCTAGCACTGATGATGTTCCCTAGTTGGGTCACGAAACGTCTGCAAGAAAACCACCAAACTCAGAGAGCACCAAGGACCCCACAGTCCTCCTCCTCCTCCTCCCCCTTTCTAGCACTGATGATGTTCCCTAGTTGGGTCACGAAACGTCTGCAAGAAAACCACCAAACTCAGAGAGCACCAAGGACCCCACAGTCCTCCTCCTCCATCTCCCCCTTTCTAGCACTGATGATGTTCCCTAGCTGGGTCATGAAATGTCTGCAAGAAAACCACCAAACTCAGAGAGCACCAAGGACCCCACAGTCCTCCTCCTCCTCCTCTCTCCTCCTCCTTCCTCCTCCCCCTTTCTAGCACTGATGATGTTCCCTAGTTGGGTCACGAAAGGTCTGCAAGAAAACCACTGAGTTCAGAGAGCACCCAGGACCCCTCGTTTCCTTTTTGTGTGTTTTGAGATTGATCAGTTCAGAGGGGTAATAAAAAACAACTTTTAACACTGACTCCAAAGAAGAAACGAAGGAACGCCAAAACATCTGGCAGGAGTACAGAAACCCCAGCTGGAATGCAATCCACCCCCCCCCGCCCAAGGAGGGTCTGAGGCCGACTTGCAGAGGCTGGAATTCAGGCTCCTGCCCGAAGCTCTTTGGAGCCCGGAGGTCAGCTTGCAAGCTCTGGAATCTGGGGCTCCCCAGCCAAAGGCCTCCCTTGGCCCAAAGCCTCCCGCCTCGGTGCAACCGGGCGGGACAGAAGCGCCAAGGACCACCTACTAGCAGGGGAAGCTGCTGGCCGTCTCCCCAGCCCCGACCCCGGCCTGGCCTTGCATTCCCCCCCCCCACTGGTTCCTTCCCACCTCCATCACTAGGGACTGTCATCATTGCCGTGAGTTGTTTCGAAGATGGGCGGCTGTATACGTTTTTAAAATAAAAATAAAAATTGGATGAAATAAATAATGGTTGCTTTGGGCAGCTTTGTGGGAGGGGGGGGGAGGGAAGCCACTGAGCAGGCATGTGTGATTGTGTGTGTGATTGTGTGTGTAGTATACAGCTCTCTGGAGCGTCCACAGCACTCAAGCTGAAGAGAACTGCTGTCCCTTCCTAAGGAGCCTCTTACTCTTCTCTCTCTCTCTCCTTCACACACACACACACACACACAAACACACACACATACACACACTTCTCTCACACACACATCTATCTATCTATCTATCTATCTATCTATCTATCTATCTATCTATCTATCTATCTATCTATCTATCGATCTATCGATCGATATATATATCTATATATCTATCTATCGATCCCATCTGTCCTTCTATCTGTGGTCTTTATCATTATCAATCCAGCAATCCATCCTCATGATTCTCTTATATCCATAAATTACTGCTGTCTATTTAGGCTCTATCATATACACTCCCCTCCCTCCATCCCTCCCGTCCCACCCCCTCCCTCCTTCCTTCGTCAAGTCCTTCCTTCCTCCCTTATTCCCGCATCTCTCTCCTCTCTCTCTCTCTCTCTCTCTCTCTCTCTGTCTTTATCTCTCTCTCTCCATCCATCCCTCCACCCAGAGGGAAGGAGCCTGGAAGGAGCTGGGGGGGGGGCTCTGTGGTCTGGGTGAGGGCTGGGGCTGTCCTTCCCCAAGACAACTCCTTCTGTGCACCATGGGAATGTTTGTGCATCTGCTGAGCACATGTGCGCAGGCCGAAACCCTCTCACTCATCTTTCAACCCAGCTGCAACTTTTGACATCGTGTTTACCTTTTCGGAAGACATTTAAATTCCTGTGGAGAAATAAATGACACAACAGAGCTGAACTCCTAATGGATTTTTCCCCTCCCCTCTAGCGAAGATCCATGCGGGTTGCTTGATGGTGCAGATCGCTGGCTCAGAGATCACAACTGAAAAACTGAAAATGCCCTCTGCATTTTTCATACTGGCTTAACATTGTTAACTACATTAATACATTGCTTGTTGCACTGGGATGGATGATCTCTCAGGAAGTGGGGTTCAGAGTCTCTGCCACCTCTGGGTGCTAAGCTTTTTCCAGAATCTACCATTTACATGTCCACCTCTTTAGGAGATTTTTCTCCACTGCTGTCAGAGCCAGCCATGAATAGCTAAAGCCAGCAACTTCCTTGTCTGCCACCCTTGTTGCAAGAATCTGCCCAGACTGCTATTTTCCCCCAGGGAATGACCAGATAAACCTCATGGATTTTGGCAAAGGCCAAGCTTATGCCGATGTGCAAGGATTCCAAGCTATACCCTCGTTTAACCCCTCCTTCCAGTTTGGCTGGCATTTTCTCAGACGGCTCTGCCATTTCCATACTAATGAGTCTGATCTTCCACTCTGGACCAAATCCTCTGTCCAACAGCTTCTTAATCACCGAACGCAAAATATTAGAAGAAAAAAATGCCCAAGGATTTTGCTCTGGTGCCCCATTTAGTTCTGTTCTTTTCAAGGTCATTGTGGATCATCTGAAAGCTGAATGCAGGAAGTCCTCAACTTACCACCATTATTGACCCTGGAATTATAATAGTAACTTGTGCTACTAAGTTGTTAAGCCGGTCTCAATCTCTTGTATAATCGTGCTTAATTCAGGGGATATCCATATCATTTCTAGACCATGATTTGTGCCTGTTTGAGTAAAATGTATATTGTGATTTTTTGGGGGTTCTTTTCTCTCCATATATCCTGTATAAAGATTTCTTCTGCCATTTTAAAGAAAATCTTCCTTTCCCCCCTATTTTGCTACTTCTGTAGTCCAGCTTTCCATCCACTATTGCATTAAAGTCTCCCATTAAACAAATGTTTGGATATTCCAATTCCACTATTTTTTTTGGGTGTAATTTTTGATAAAACCCTTCTTGTTTGTTATTAGGAGCATATATTGCTACCATCAATATCTGTTTTTGATTTAACATTATTTCCATCATTAATATTCTTCCCTCTTCATCTGCATAGATTTGTTTGGGGTTCATTGTCTCTTTGATATATAAAGCTAATTCCTCTTTTCTTTTGTTGTGCTAGTGTGAAGTGAAGTTTCCCGATTTTTCGGTTGTTCCAACAGTTTGTAATGTTGTCTTAATATGTGTTTCTCGGAGACAAACTATATCCATTTTTAATTTTCGTAGTCGTGTAAAAACATTTTTTCCTTTTTGCGGGGCAGTTCAATCCATTTATATTCATTGAAAGGGGCTGCCCCAAAGAAGAGGGAGTCCAGCTATTCTCCAAAGCGCCTGAAGGCAGGACAAGAAGCAACGGATGGAAACTAACCAAAGAGAGAAGCAACCTGGAACTAAGGAGGAAACTTCCTGACAGTTAGAACAATTAACCAGTGGAACCACCTGCCTCCAGAAGCGGTGAATGCTCCAACACTGGAAGTTTTTAATAAGAAACTGGACAGCCATTTGTCTGAAATGGTATAGGCTTTCCTGCCTGAGTAGGGGGTTGGACTAGATGACCTCCAAGGTCCCTTCCAACAGAGAAGAGGGAGTCAAGCTATTTTCCAAAGCGCCTGAAGGCAGGACAAGAAGCAACGGATGGAAACTAATCAAGGAGAGAAGCAACCTAGAACTAAGGAGAAACTTCCTGACAGTTAGAACAATCAACCAGTGGAACAACCTGCCTCCAGAAGCGGTGAATGCTCCAACACTGGAAGTCTTTAAGAAGAGATTGGACAGCCATTTGTCCGAAATGGTATAGGGTTACCTGCCTGAGCAGGGGGTTGGACTTGATGACCTCCAAGGTCCCTTCCAACTTTATTATTATTATTATTATTATTATTATTATTATTATTATTATTATTATTATTAATTATTAATTATTAATTATTAATTATTAATTATTAATTAATTATTAATTATTAATTATTATTATTATAGAATCCCATTTTCTGTGTTTTCTGCCAGAAACAGGAAGTACAGGTGAATGATGTCAATCAGGTACAGGTGACCACGAGATGCTGCAAACGGGCAGCATAAGTGCAGGTTGGTTACCAAGTGTCCGAAATGGCATCATGTGCTACCATGTGTCCGAAATGGCATCATGGGGGGGGGGCAGCCATTGGAAAATCCAATCACTGTTGTGACCTCCTGGGGTTAGGTCTGTCGTAATTTTGAACAGTCACTAAGCAACTGGTCGTAAGCTGAGGACTACCTGTAAGCTAAATACAGGTAGTCCTTGATTTATAACAACAATGGTTCCCAAAATCTCTGTTGCTAAGCGAGACATTTGCTAAGTGAGTTTTGCCCCATTTTACGACCTTTCTCGCCAGGGTTGTTAAGCGAATCAATGCAGTTTTTAAGTTACTCACACGGTTGTTAAGTGAATCCGGCCTCCCCATGAACTTTGCTGGTCAGAAGGTCGCAAAAGGGGATCACGTGACTCCGGGACACCGCGACAGTCGTAAATATGAGTCGGTTGCCAAGCGCCTGAATTTTGTTCACATGATCCTGGGGATGCTGCAACGGTCGTTAAGCGTGAAAAATGGTCCTAAGTCCATTTTTTCAGTGCTGTTCGTAACTTTGAACGGTCACTAAAGGCAGGGTCGTTAAGTCAAGGACTACCTATAGGAAATCTCTGATCTATGGCTTCCAGTTCAAGGTGTTTCTAGTTTCTACTTTCTAATGTGCATAATGAAGAGATTGAATGAGGGCGGAGCCACCCAGCAAAAATGCCCACCAAATGCTTCCCTTAATCTAGAACAGGAAAGCCAGAAACTGGGGGGTGGTGTTGGGAATGGGGGGGGGGTGTCTCTGCGAGTGAAATTCCACTGCCGGCTAGAGGTAGCCTTCCCCATTTGCAACCCTCGAGGTGTGGGCTGGCGACAGCTCACCCTCTACACCAGACATGTCAAACACAAGGCCCGGGGGCCGGATGCGGCCCGCGATGTGGTTTCATGTGGCCCACGAAGCCATCCTGGAAACAGTGAGGGAACGGCCCCCGCTGCCTTGGCCCCAGGCCAGGCCGCCCGGGAGCCAATGTACAATTTTGTGGTGGCCATCTATGCTGAAACGCATTCAGTCTTAGCTCCACAAGGCCGTCTGGAAACAGCGAGGAACCAGCCCCTGCCGCATTGGCCCTGCCTCCTGGGTGCGCGCTGGGGAGGTGTCACCCTTTGTGAGGAATGAAGAAATGCACCATCGCCTGGAAGTGGCCAGCAAATGGCCCTCACCTACTTCACATATCCGGCTTGAAGGGCTCCGGGGGAGGGGTTTCAGCAGGCTCTTCCAGTGGACCATGCCTTGGTGCTTGCCCTGGTCCCACCCCCTTCTGCCAGAGACCCTCAGATCTGTCCCACTCCTGCCCAGGCACCCACAGGCACCCTTGACGCGAACGATGTAGAGCTGGCCATGCCCACCCAGTAGGCCACTCCCACTCCAGCCACGCCCACCCAGTAGGCCATGCCCACCCTGGCCACACCTACCCGTCCCCCCCCCAGGACAACCGCAATGCTGATGCGGCCCTCAATGAAATTAAATTTGACACCCCTGCTCTACACCACATCTCCCATCAATCAAAGTGCCCAGATAGACAGAGGGTTCCTGGAGGAGGGCTTAATTTATGGATGCCCTTCTATCCCAAGTGCCATCATTCTCAACCAAGGCAGTAGTAACTCATCCCTCCTCTGCCACAGATGATCAAGCGTTGGGGAAGGAAACCGAGGCCCCCCCCTTCCAAGGAAAGAAATGCATGCAAAAAAAGAAGCCAGCTTGCTCACAGGTTTTTCCTGCCTTCTGTTCTGGTGGTTTTGAAATGTTTTGTATGCTCTTGTTTGCACCTTGTGTCATTTGTACATTGGGTAAAACCAGCATTCTGGTTTTGAGATGGACAATCCTACAAGTCTAAATAAATAGGTGATAGACCGATCGATGTCATGAGTACATGCCAGTTGCAAGCACCTGAATGTTGATCACATGACCATGGGGATACTACGACTGTCGTAAGTGGAAGGACTGGCCCTAAAGTCATTTTTTCAATGCTGTTATAACGATGAACAGTAAGCACTAAACAAATGGCTGTAGGTTGAGGACTGCTTCTGTCCTAATGATCTTCCTTATAAGATCTTGTAAGATTCTCATAATAGAGGGGAAAAAAAATAAGCCCTCTCTTTCTGTCTGATCCGCGCTGCACGGGATAAAATTTTTAAAAACAGCTTTTGCCTCTCCTTTTTGGCATTTCCCCCTTCTGCGAAGGAGAAAGTTCCAGAGTTATAATTTGTTTGCATATCTTGGTGGAATCTGCATGTAAAACAACAGATCCCTGGAGACGTCTGCCTGGATCCAGGCACACATTTTCATGTAGGCTTCAAAATGTACCGTAAACAAGAATCAGGCGGAAAGGAACTTCACGCTGGAAGCAAACAAACATGGCAATAAAAACCACCCCCTCCCTCCGTGTCCCAGCAGATGCCACTGCAAACGACAAGGAGGGAACCTGCAAAGGGCAGGGGGGGGGCATGAGAGGGAATAACAGTAATAACGGAGTTGGAAGGGGCCTTGGAGGTCTTCTAGTCCAACCTCTCTGTACCATTTCAGACAAATGGCTGTCTAATTTCTTCTTAAAAACCTCCAATGAGGGAGCACCCAAAACTTCTGGAGGGAAGGAGTCCGACTGATTCATTAACAGAACAACAGAATAACAGAGTTGGAGGGGACCTTGCAGGTCTTCTAGTCCAGCAGTCCCCAACCTTTTTGGCACCAGGGACCTGTTTCATGGAAGGCAATTTTTTCCACAGACTTGGTGTGTGTGTGTGTGTGATGGTTTCGGTTTCGCTCGCTCCCTTCAGCTAGGTGGGCTGGTTCCTAACAAGCCATATAGACCAGGACAAGGCTGTGGCCTGGGGGTTGGGGACCACTGTTTTAGTCCAACCCCCTGCTCAAACAGGAGACCCTATAGCAAGGGTAAGCAATCTTGGCTCTTTTATGATTCATGGACTTCAACTCCCAGAATTCCTGAGCCAGCCATGCTGAGGGGAAAGGGAGAGGTTTCCAAGCTGATCCATGCTGGCTCAGGAATTCTGGGAGTTGACGTCCACGAGTCATAAAAGAGCCAAGGTTGCCTACCCCTGCCCTATAGCATTCCAGACAAGTGGCTGCCCAATCTTTTCTTGAAGACCTCCAGTGATAGAGCATCCACAACTTCTGAAGACAAGCCGTACCCCTGATTAACAGAATCACAGAGTTGGAAGGGACCTTGGAGGTCTTCTAGTCCAATCCCCTACTCAAGCAGGAGACCCTATACCATTTCAGACAAAAGGCTGTCCAGTCTCTCCTTAAAAACCTCCAGTGATGAAGCAGCCACAACTTCTGGAGGAAAGCTGTTAATTGTCCTCATTGTCAGGAAATTTCTTCTTGCTTCTAGGTTGGTTCTCTCCTTGATTAGTTCCCATCCGTTGCTTCTTGTCCTGCCTTCTGGTGCTTTGGAAAATAGGTTGACCCCCCCCCTCTTCTTTGTGGCAGCCCCTCAAATATTGGAACAATGCTATTACGTCACCTTTAGTCCTTCTTTTCATTACAGTGGACATAACCAATTTCTGCAACCATTCATTGTATGTTTTAGCCTCCAGTCCCCTAATCATCTTTGTTGCTCTTCTCTGCACTCAAAGTCTCAACGTCTTTTTTTTTTTTTTAACCATGGCAATATGGAAGGAAGGGCAGGGGAGAACAGGACAGGGAGGGAAGGGAGGGGAGGCTCAGCAGCCCCCACTTCTCAGCCTGGCTGCTCTCTCTTTCCTTCTGCTGAAATCCACTCGGTCCTTGCTCAGCGGAGACGTCTTTACCACCCAGTGTTTTCTGCAGCAGCGTTGCCAACCACAACCGGAATGCCAAAATCAGCTGAGCTCAGTTTTGGAAGAAGGAGCTCAAAAAAAAAAAAAAGCACACACCTCAGTTTGCACCTGGAGTCCAGCCAAGGGACGCAATGAGGTGCAACCGAGGTTCGTGCCTCTTTTAATTTTTATAATGGGGTGAGCTGGGGGGGGAGCACATCGGGATGCCCACCCAGGGCCCAAACCACCGGAAGCCAAATGTGTGGCTCATTTTTTAATCCCCCCCCCCCGGGTCTCTGGATTGCTTTCCAGCTTGGAGGGCTTGTTTTGTCGTTGATTGGCTGGGCTTTTTCCATGTCACTTTCTGTCAAGCAGCCCACATTTTCCTTCTCGACTGCCAGCTCTTTAGTGACAGATTGGCAGGCTGCAGGGAGGTGACAGGGAAGGGAGCCACCCGAGAGCCCTTCGCTCTCCCTGGCTGTCGAGGGTGGCTTTCTGCCAGCCTTCCCAGGCCTGGAACCGATGCTGGCTTCCACCTGCTCTGCAGCGAGGAGGAACGGCAGGGGAGGGGGCAGCATCCGGCCCCTCTGCCAAAGAGTTCATGGTGGGGTTTTGGATTCACAGAACAAGTCGGGAAGGAGCAGAAAGGAGAGCAGGAGAGAATGAATACAACTCCAAGACCAGCTGGGTCCTCTCTGCATCAGGCAGACTCTGGGGTGATAATTCTTCCAAATTGTGCAGCACAAACAAACGTCCTGCCTCCAAGCAGAGAGAGTAGAGTAGAGTAGAGTAGAGTAGAGTAGAGTAGAGTAGAGTAGAGCAGAGCAGAGCAGAGTAGAGTAGAGTAGAAAATATGGAATGGAATGGAATGGAATGGAATGGAATAGAATAGAATAGAATAGAATAGAATAGAATAGAATAGAATAGAATAGAATAGAATAGAATAGAATAGAATAGAATAGAATAGAATAGAAAATGGAATAGAACAGAAAATGAAATAGAATAGAGAATAGAATAGAATAGAATAAAATAGAATAGAATAGAATAGAAAATGGAATAGAATAGAAAATGGAATAGAATAGAAAATGGAATAGAATAGTGAATAGAATAGAATAGAAAATATGGAATGGAATAGAAAAGAATAGAATAGAACATAGAAAAATGGAATCGAACGGAACAGAACGGATGGAACAGAACAGAATAGCTTTATTTGGCCAAGTGCAATTAGACACACAAGGAATTTGTCTCCACTGCAGAAGCTCTCAGTGTACGTGTAAAGCAACAGAGTAATCATCGTCATCTCATCACAATACCAATAAGAGGGGGTAGTAAAGAAGAAGGGGAGGACAATGATAATATACAGCCATACTACATCCTTAGACATAAGACAGTACTGTAGGAATTAGGTGTTCAGCAGAAGGAAAAATCTGTCCCTGTATCTAGTTGTTTTGGCATGCAATGCCCCATAGCACCGTGCCAGGAGGATAGGAGTGAAACCATTTAATGTGCAGGGTCTGTAGACATCTTCTCAGCTCTCCTTCTGACCCGTGCAATGTGCGGCCTGGTTGCAACGGGAATTCTGGAATTTGGCCATCTCAGAACCATCTCATCTCATCTCGGAAGCAAATCTGGAGCAAAAGGAAATCTGGAAGGCTCTGGGGAAGAGGCCTTTGTAGGGCCTCTCCGAGGGTCCCTCCCCAGCCTGATTTCCAAGGGGAATTATCAGACCCTTTTCTTGCAAGGAAGTTCCCCAGTAATCTCTGTAGGGTCAAAGGCTGGGGCTAGTTTGGAGGCAACCCCAGAGCTGAATCTGAGCTGGGAGGGGACCAGCCAAGAGCGGTTGGGCTGCGACCCGGGAGCTGTCCTTGGTGCTGGCTTGGCTCCAGGTTGGACTTCATCTGAGGAGGACATTTGGGAAGAAGTAGTGGGCTTTGTTTCGCGAGGGACCAGATTATCTGAGGAACCCTCCCACCCAGACTTCATGGATCTGTTATTTTTATTTATTCCTTATGATTTTATTACGAAATTTATTTGCTGCCCATCTAGTTTCCAAAGCGAGTCTGGAGGGCTTACAATATAAAAATGTGAAAACCATCAAATATAAATGTGCCCAATAAAATCACTATACAAATAGAATAAAATCATTAGCACGAGATGGAGAAGGGGGTAGCCGGACTCATGGAGGGGGGGGGAAGATGGGGTTAGCTCTTAATTAACCAGCTCCAGTCCAATGGACTGGAGGTTAAAACATATGAAGAATGGTTTCAGGAATTGGGTATGTCTATTCTAATGAAGCGAAGGATTAGGGCCGACATGATAGCAGTCTTCCAATAATTGAGGGGCCGCCACAAAGAAGAGGGAGTCAAGAGCACCTGAAGGCAAGACAAGAAGCAACGGATGGAAACTAATGAAGGAGAGAAGCAACCTAGAACTAAGAAGAAATCTCCTGACAGTGAGAACAATCAACCAGTAAAATGTCTTGTCTCCAGAAGCTGTTGGTGCTCCATCACTGGAGGTCTTCAAGAAGAGACTGGACAGCCATTTGTTTGAAATGGTATATGGTTTCCTGCTTGAGCAAGGAATTGGACTAGAAGATCTCCGAAGTCCCTTATAACTCTATTATTCTATGTTCTGTGTTCCCTTCCTCCAGGCATATATAAGATGACAGACATCTCCACAGACTGTCCTAGAACTGGGACAGTCATCCAACAAACCAAGAACAGTTTATTGTAGAAAAGCTAAGAAGCCATCATGAAAGAATTTGTGATGACCCAGGGCCCCGCACGGAGAAACAGTCCTTTAATAACTGCCAATGTTCCCCAAAAGCTCTCACATATGCTGGCAAGCCTTCAACCAAAGCACACACAGACATGTTCCTTTCAGCTGCCTCTGATTGAAGGCAATTTCAATACAGCTGGAGAAATATACAATGTCCTCAAGGCCAGACAGATAACAAGAAAACAAAACAGAAACGTAATGAGTCCTTTTAAATTTCAGCTTGCCTGCAGTCTACAAGGAGAGACTCAGAATTGCAGTCTGTGGTCGTAAAGCAGGAAACCAGCTGGTCCGGTATTCAAGGTGTCCAGGTTAAACAAAGACAAGAGCACAATTCACAACTGTCCCAAGATACCACGTTTGTTCCCGGCAAATGCCCCACCCCACAGCGTCTCCTTAAATCTTAATCTCCAGGTGTGCCTTGTGGAGTGGGGCGGGACGCTCTCCTCCCGAGCAATTGAGCCTGCCTAGTTGTTCTCTCCTCCTCTCTGTTCTCCTTACTCTAGGATCAGGTGGGGGGGGGGCTTGCTCCTTGCCTGAACTCTGCCTCCCCTGTTCCAAACCTGAAGGGCCCTGGCCTGCCTCAGCCTGCTCTTCCCCACAGTCCTCCGAAGCCACAGACACCCCCTCCTGGGCCTCAACAGAGTCCTGCTCCAACTCCATGTCCTCCTCGGATGCGACGGCGGCATGACAGAATTCTAGGAACTGTTGAGTACGAGAACCAAGCTCTATTTGTAGATATCCAGATTCAAAGCTATTGTGCTGCCTCCTCCTGCCACAATCTGCAATGGACTGAAGGACCCTCCATTGGGTGGGAAGCTCAGTCGCTTTCCGCCTTTGATTTTGGCAAAGGTTAGAACCGGTAGGTGTAACAGGTTGCATGAAAATTCACTCTTACACTAACTGGCCTGCCAGAAAGAGAGCATAACAATTGCAGCTTCCTAAATCCATCTTCCTAGCCATCTGGCTGTGCTGACTCTTGAAAGTTGTGGTACATTTCATCCAAGGCTCTGGCATTAATCAGGCGTTAGGAGAGAGGGCATGTGTCTATGAAATGAGCATTCCGCCCATTAAAATCAATTACTTTGAAAATGCCTCACCTAACTTGTGGCATGCAGACTGAAGTGCATTACCGTCTCCAGGAGACCAATCCTGTCCTTAAGAAGCCTCTGGAGTTTGGCATCTTTTGACTCACATCCTCCATGGGGTGAGTGCTGGAACAATCTTGCCCTAATGCAAAACAGACTCTAATGCCCCCTAAGTGAAGGGGGAGAGGGCAGTCTCTTGAAACACAGGCAAAGGGTTAGAGGCAAAATCTTTGGGCTACAACTGCCCAAATATAGGCTGCAAAATCCAGATGACCACTAGATGGCAGCAAAGGGATACAGAAAATGAACTCTATGCTGCCATCTAGTGTTCCTCTGGAATAGTCAAGTTGTTATCTGCTATCTTATATCTGACGCAGCCAACCAACTAGGACAGGGGTAGGCAACCTTGGCTCTTTTATGATTTGTGGACTTCAACTCCCAGAATTCCTGAGTCAGCCATGAATTCTGGGAGTTGAAGTCCACAAGTCATAAAAGAGCCAAGGTTGCCTACCCCTGAACTAGGAAAACAAGATGGACAAAAGGAATATTGATGCTCAGGAATACAAATAAAGAGTAAGGAAACTGCGAAGAAGCTGGATTAATTCTTTGCATCTATTTTCATTGCAGAAAATGTGGCTTTTTGAAACAGATATTTTCCCAAAGGGTGTCGGAGGCAGGGAAGCAAATAACAGTGACAAGAAATGAAATTCTCTACTTATCTGGCTGACCAAATCGAAAGAAAGACATCGCTGGGTGCAGATAGGGTCCCTGGGAAATAGCAAATTCAGTTCCCCCTATAAAACAATAGAGTCATTCCAGTTTTTAAACAGAGATACAGGAAATGATGGGATGTTTTAAGGTCTCCTCTGTGTGTTTCGTAGCAGACAAAATGGAAAAGCATCCAGAAAGCCAATTCTTGTTTTTCCATAACCCAGATCTTGGATTGATGTCCTTTTGTTACAGAGAGACGTGGCCTTAACCAGCAACAACCTAAAACCAGGTGCCCAACAATCTAACCAGCTTTTTCAAAAGGCAACTGGACTTTGTTTTTTTTCTTTGAAGACGTTTTGCTTCATATCCCAGAAGCTGCTTCGGTTCTGCAGACGCTTCTTGGTCTTCTGCAGTGTTCCAGAGTTACATGGTCCCTTCTGACAAGCAGAGTCAATGGGGAAGCCAGGTTCATTTTACAACCATGTTACTAGCTTAACAACTGCAGTGATTCCTTTAACAACTGTGGCAAGAAAGGTGGTAAAATGGAGCAAAACTCACTTAACAACTGTCTTGCTTAGCAAGGGAAATTTTGAGCTCACGTGATCGTAAATTGAGGACTCCCTGCAATCTCACAATTACTCCCAAGACATCACAGTGGGCCACCTTGACTCCAACCAGCCTGGACCCTGAAAAACCAGATCCTGGAAGGGTGTGGCACCTGGCTTTCTCCAAGTCAACAACATCAACTCTGCAGTTCATCAACAGGGCACCATCCAGGGACCCCAGTGGCCCAGCCAAGCAGACCAGGATTCGCATTCTTGATCTCAGTCCCATCTAGCCCTGAGAAGAGCCTCAAGGCCCCTATCCTGGAGGCTCTTCATCTACCTCATACTTCATCTACCTCATACTGGTAGGTCCTCAAACCAATTCAACAATCTCAGCTCAGCAACACAAGAGTCATCGGCCACGCTATTATCTGCCATGCATGCATGTTTATCGAAGCTATAGCTGCCAAAAAAGCCATCACAGTCCCAGGCTGCATTAAGAGAGGGATAGAATGAAGATCATGTGAAGTGTTAATACAACTTTATAAAGCCTTGGTAAGACCACACTTGGAATACTGCATCCAGGTTTGGTTGCCACGATGTAAAAAAGATGTTGAGACTCTGGAAAGAGTGCAGAGAAAAGCAACAAAGATGATTAGGGGACTGGAAGCTAAAATATATGAAGAACGGTTGCAGGAATTGGGTATGTCTAGTTTAATGAAGAGAAGGACTAGGGGCCATCTTCTAATATCTAAGGGGCTGCCACAAAGAAGAGGGGGGAGCACCGAAAGGCAGGAGAAGAAGCAACAGATGGAAACTAATCGAGGAGAGAAGCAACCTAGAACTAAGGAGAAATTTTCTGACAGTGAGAACAATCAACCAGTGGAACAATTTGCCTCCAGAAGTTGTGGGTGCCCCATCACTGGAGGCTTTTAAGAAGAGATTGGACAGCTATTTGTCTGAAATGGTATAGGGCTTCCTGCCTGAGCAGAGGGTTGGACTAGAAGACCTCCAAGGTCCCTTCCAACTTTTTGATTCTGTTATTCTGAAGCATGGCACTCCACAAGCAATTCCATCAATAGACACATCGACCTACAACCAGCCTATGAACCCCTCAGAATTCAAATCTACCACACAACCAACAGTGAGGGCACCAACCCTCAACCAACCCATGCAACTCCCCCTCCCCTGCAACCAGCACTTCATTTCTCAATGACTCTCATCTGATGTGACCTCCCCATCAGAAGACCCACCACCTGACATGACCCATAGCTGACCCATCATCAGAACCCTCACAAGACCCTTCAGAAGACCCACCTGACCCATCATGACCCATCACAAGACCCTCACCTGACATGACTCACACCTGACCCATTACAAGATCCATTACTAGACCCATCAGAAGACCCCCACCTGACATGACCCCCACCTGACCCACCACAAGATCCATCCCACTCCCCTGCAACCAACACTTCATCTCTCAATGACTTTCACCTGATGTGACCTCCCCATCACAAGACCCTCACCTGATGTGACCCATCACAAGATCCATCACTAGACCCATCACAAGACCCGACCCAAACCTGATGTGACACACCCCCCCCCATCGCAAGACCTACTAACCACACAAAGCCTTTATAAGCAGAAGAACACCGGCACTCACATCCCCTAAACTCCGCTGAAGATGTTACCTAACCTGGTAACGAAACGTTCAGAAACCAACCCACAAGCTTGGAGAATCAACCTTCACCCTCATCCTCCATCCGAGCTACAGATATTTGCCACTATCACAATCTCAGCTCAGTCCAAATGTACTGGTTTTGAGTACATTTATGCACCTAGTTTGTTAGTTGTTTTTCTAAAAAACAGTATAGCTCTTCACTGTAGAGAATGAAGTAGGTGATAATTGTTGTTGAGTCACTAAGTCATCTCTGACTCTTCGCACCCACATGGACCATAGCACGCCAGGCCCACCCATCTTCCACTGTCTCCCAGAGTTTACCCAAATTCTTGTACATTGCGTCGATCCAACCATCTCATCCTCTGCTGTCTCCTTCTCTTTTTGCCTTCCAACCTTCCCAACATTAGGGTCCTCTCCAATGAATCCTCTTTTCTCATTAGGTGGCCAAAGTATTTGAGTTTCAGCTTCAGATAATAATGAACAACGAAACCACTGAAGAAGGCACAACATCAGCTGAGGTGGGTTTCACAAATCCCAAACAGACAGGCTGGCACAGAACCCCCTTGTCAATGAACCTCACGGTACTTACTTCCAACTTTGAGGTTGACCCGATCTTTGAGGTGCCACGAAGACCCCTCGTAGCAAGAGTACTGTCCGTTGTGGGAGAGGTCCACGTTCCGAAGGACAAGGTGGGAGCCGTTGAGATGGGAAGCATCCAGATCAGTGCTATTGGCCGTCCAGGTGACAGGCGTCCCCTGGTCTACCGAGCTACATGGTATCGTCACATCGGTCCCCAACTGCGCGTAGTGGACGTGGGATTCTGGAGTAGAAAGATAAGGAAATATTTATTTATCTCCGTGGGGCAGTGGGGAGGAGATGGGCTTATTAGTTCATCAACAGCAGAAAGTCTTGACTTTCCTACATTCAAAAATTGACATGTAACTGGAGGACATTCTCCAGCCTCTGTTGCCACACTACAATTTCTTGCAGGATTAAAGGAGCGAATCATGATTTTAAAATATATATATATTTATCGTGTTTTATCAACAGGAATAAAATGCAAAACAGAGAAAAGAGAAAAACATACATCCAACATTAATGTCTATGGAGATTCTCTGTCATTCAGATCACAGTTATTATCCAAAGGTGCTTTTTCAGGAGGCAACTGGTCTTTTTTGTTTTTTTCTGAAGACGTTCCACTTCTCATCCAAGAAGCTTCTTCAGCTCTGATTGGATGGTGGGGAAGGGAAGGAGCTAGTCAGAGTGGAAGAATCTTCCTGGATGAGAAGCGAAACGTCTTCAAAGAAAAACAAGAAAGTCCAGTTGCCTTGTGAAAAAGCACCTTTGGGATCCAACAGTAA
Source organism: Azemiops feae (assembly GCA_023970755.1). Lineage (NCBI taxonomy): Eukaryota > Metazoa > Chordata > Lepidosauria > Squamata > Viperidae > Azemiops > Azemiops feae. The sequence goes on along the minus strand of JALGBA010000931.1, from coordinate 72,911 downwards.
CAACAACAAAAACTGTGTACAAAAAAGAAAGAAAGAAAAAAATAAGGACCCAGATTGTTGGGGTCCAGATGCTGACTGTAAACTGCTTAGAGAGAGGCTGTAAAGCACTGTGAAGTGGTATACAGTATGTCTAAGTGCTAATTCTATTCCATTCCATTCCATTCTTTATTCTATTCTATTCTATTCTATTCTATTCTATTCTATTCTATTCTATTCTATTCCATATTTTCTATTCTATTCTATTACATTACATTACATATTTTATTTATTCTATTCTATTCTATTCTATTCTATTCTATTCTATTCTATTCTATTCTATTCTATTCTATTCTATTCTATTCTATTCTATTCTATTCCATATTTTCTATTCTATTCTATTACATTACATTACATATTTTATTTATTCTATTCTATTCTATTCTATTCTATTCTATTCTATTCTATTCTATTCTATTCTATTCTACTCTAATTTCCATTTCCTATTCTATTCTATTCTATTCTATTCTATTCTATTCTATTCTATTCTATTCTATTCTATTCTATTCTATTCTATTCTATTCTATTCTATTCTATTCTACTCTACTCTATATTCCAATATCTATTCTATTCTATTCTATTCTATTCTATTCTATTCTATTCTATTCTATTCTATTCTATTCTATTCTATTCTATTCTATTCTATTCTACTCTATATTCCAATATCTATTCTATTCTATTCTATTCTATTCTATTCTATTCTATTCTATTCTATTCTATTCTATTCTATTCTATTCTATTCTATTCCATATTTTCTATTCTATTCTATTACATTACATTACATATTTTATTTATTCTATTCTATTCTATTCTATTCTATTCTATTCTATTCTATTCTACTCTAATTTCCATTTCCTATTCTATTCTATTCTATTCTATTCTATTCTATTCTATTCTATTCTATTCTATTCTATTCTATTCTATTCTATTCTACTCTATATTCCAATATCTATTCTATTCTATTCTATTCTATTCTATTCTATTCTATTCTATTCTATTCTATTCTATTCTATTCTATCCTATTCCATATTTTCTATTCTATTCTATTACATTACATTACATTATATATTTTCTTTATTCTATTCTATTCTATTCTATTCTATTCTATTCTATTCTATTCTATTCTATTCTATTCTATTCTATTCTATTCTATTCTATTCTATTCTATTCTATTCTATTCTATTCTATTCTACCCTATTCTATTTTATATTCCAATATCTATTCTATTCTATTCTATTCTATTCTATTCTATTCTATTCTATTCTATTCTATTCTATTCTATTCTATTCTATTCTATTCTATTTTATATTCCAATATCTATTCTATTCTATTCTATTCTATTCTATTCTATTCTATTCTATTCTATTCTATTCTATTCTATTCTATTCTATTCTATTCTATTCTACTCTACTCTACTCTACTCTACTCTATTCTTATTCCATTCCATTGCCATGGTGGCGCAGTGGTTAGACTATAGTATTGCAGGCTGACTCTGCCCACTGCCAGCAGTTTGATCCTGACCGGCTCAAGGTTGACTCGGCCCTCCATCCTTCTGAGGTCAGAGGACCCAGATTGTTGGGGGCAATGTGCTGACTCTGTAAACTGCTTAGAGGGGGCTGCAAAGCACTATGAAGCCAGCTATTGCCCAAACCAGGCAACATCATCAGTACTAGCAGGGTCATGAAACATTTGCAAGAAAACAACCAAGCTCAGGAATCACCAAGGACCCCTCATGTCAACGCTGGACACCCCTGCTTTAACACATCCTTTCTGATGACAGAGGTGGACAAGATTAGCCAGTTTCTCTCGTAGGACTCAACAGTTTTCTGATCCTGTAAAACATGCAGACAGAGATGGGGAGGAGGGGGGCAGATGGTCGCCTCTGAATAACCTTTATCTGTGTGCTTTTGTTGACCTGCACCAGAATTCCTTCTGTATGGCAAGCATGACCTCTCTTTCTGACAAAGGCTGTGTTGATTCTTTCCTGGTGTGGTGTGTTTATCTCAACAACTAATAAATCTGTATCCTTCCCTGGAGCTGCTGCCAATTGGGGACTTGATCCAGCTGTGCAGCCGCTACAAAGGAATTTTGACCAGAAAGACAAGGAAGAGAGCTCAGAACCATCCCGGGATAGGATTTTTCACGTGACCCACAGTTGAACCTGGACTGATTCTTGCAGAATAACAGAACTGTCAGGGACCCTGGGGGTCTTCTAGTCCAACCCCCACTCAAGCAGGAGAACTTTTATAGCATTTCAGATAAATGGTTGTCCAGTCTCTTTTTAAAAACCTCCAATGATGGACCACCCACAACATCTGAAGTCAAGCCATTCCACCGATTAATTAGCTAATAGAATAACAGAGTTGGAAGGGACCTTGGAGGTCTTCTAGTCCAACCTCCCTTCTCAAGCAGGAGACCCTGCACCATTTCAGACAAATGGTTGTCCAGTCTCTTCTTGAAAACCTCCAGTGATGGAGCACCCACAGCTTCTGATTAATCCACTGATTAATAGTTCTGTTAGGAAATTTCTCCTTAATTCTAGGTTGCTTCTCTCCTTCATTAGTTTCCATCCGTTGCTTCTTGTCCTGCCTTCAAGTGCTTTGGAGAATAGGTTGACACCCCTCTTCTTCATGGCAGCCCCTCAAATACTGGAACACTGCTATCATGTCACCCCACTCCTTTTCATCAAACTAGCCGTAGTCAGTTCCTGCAATCGTTCTTCACACATTTTAGCCCCCAGCTCCCTAATCGTCTTTGTTGCCTCTCTCTAGCAAAGCAAACCTATGACTGTCAGGCAGGTTGTCCCCAACCCATCTTTAGGTGACCATCAAACCTGGTCCCTTAAAGCTGCATTTGACCTGTGGAGCCCTGGATAAGTCCCTCCCCCCTTCCTCCCCCATGCCTGCTGCTGTCAGACAGAACAGATCATAGTTTTTCAGGACAAATTCACTGAATGTGCTGTTTGTGACGGGGAGATGCATTACAATCTTCGGTTCAACTAAGCCAAGTGCAATACAACAGAGATGAAGAAATTCACAAACTGCAAGCCTGCCTCCTCCTCCTCCTCCTCCTCCTCCCCCCCTCTGCCCCACCTCGTTAGACACAGCCAGGAAACTATGATCTTGCTGGATTGATTTTGCTTGCTCAACTTACAAGCACATCAAAGCAGCTTAATGGCAGATCAGTTGAGCGAAGGAGGGAGGCAGATGGAGAGGAAGAGAGAAATGCATTTCCTGTTCATTCCTTGTTTGGGGTCTGCCCCCCCCCAGTCATTAAGCTAAAAGGAATTCCACTGTCAATCAGGATGTATTGATGGGTAATCGTGGGAACTGTAGACCAAGAGCAACTGAAATTTAATGGTGAAAAAAGTAAGGTTCTACATTTAGGCAAGAAAAACCAAATGTACAGGTATAGTATAGGGGGTACCTTGCTCAATAGTAGTAACTGTGAGAGGGACCTCGGAGCCCTAGTGGACAATCACTTAAATATGAGCCAGCCATGTGCTGCAGCTGCCAAAAAGGCCAACACAGTGCTAGGCTGCATTAACAGAGGGATAGAATCAAGATCATGTGAAGGGTTAATACCGCTTTACAATGCCTTGGTAAGGCCACACTTGGAATACTGCATCCAGTTTTGGTCACCACGATGTAAAAAAGATGTTGAGACTCTAGAAAGAGTACAGAGAAGAGCAACAAAGATGATCAGGGGACTGGAGGCTAAAACATATAAGGAACGGTTGCTGGAATTGGGTATGTCTAGTTCAGGGCTTTTCAACCGGTGGTACGCGTACCACCAGTGGTACGTGAGCACATGGCTGGTGGTACGCGTAGGACGGGTTGAAAAAACATGTAAAAAAAAATGTAAAAAAAAATTTAAAAAAATTTTTTTGAATTTTTTTTTTTTTAAAAAAGTGTAAAAGTGGATAAGGTGAAGTGGCAGCAGCGCCGCAGAGGCTTGTGGCAAAGTCAGCTGGAACTGCACGTTGCCTGGGTCCTACTGAGAGCCCAGGATCAAAGCACACAGCTCCAGCTGATTGGCGGCGGCCTTGGGGGCGGCAGGCAGCCTCACGCAGTCTTCAGGGGAGATTCTGCTGGAGCTGCGCGAGGCATTGCCTGGGTCCCTCCCCCGCCCCCACCCAGATGCCCTCACCTCCCCCAAGCGTTTTTTTTACTCACCTGCTTTCAGCAGCATTCCTTCTCCTGTCCTTCTCGGCCTTCGCCATGTGTTTGTGAGACAAAAAAAAAAGTTCCATGGGACTTTCTAACTTCTCGCGAGAAGTTAGAAAGTCTCATGGAACTTTTTTTTTTTACCCACAAGCACGTGGCGAAGGCAGAGAAGCAAACGAAGGCAGAGAAGCAAAAGGAGAAAGGGAGTGCAGCTGAAAGCAGGTGAGTAAAAAAATGCTTGGGGGAGGCAAGGGCATCTGGGCGGGGGCGCCAAGCTTACCATGCATGGTGGCGGGAGGGTTAACGGCGGGCGCGGGTGGGCCAGGAGGAGCTGCAGCTGCAGATTGCGGGTGATGGCAGCGCGGAGGCCGATCGCGCGTGTGCGCGAGGCAGAGGTGCTGCCCGGGGCCCGATCGCGCGTGTGTGTGAGGCCGAGGTGCTGCCCGGGGCCAGAGGGGAGGCTGGGCAGATTGCGGGCAGCGGCAGCAACGGGGAGGCCGATCGCGCGTGTGCACGAGGCCGAAGTGGTGCCCGGGGCCAGAGGGGAGGCTGGGCAGATTGTGGGCAGCGGCAGCAACGGGGAGGCCGATCGCGCGTGTGCGTGAGGCTGAAGTGGTGCCCGGGGCCAGAGGGGAGGCTGGGCAGATTGTGGGCAGCGGAAGCAACGGGGAGGCCGATCGCGCGTGTGCGCGAGGCCGAAGTGGTGCCCGGGGCCAGAGGGGAGGCTGGGGAGATTGTGGGCAGCGGCAGCGCGTGCGTGAGGCCGAAGTGGTGCCCGGGGCCAGAGGGGAGGCTGGGCAGATTGTGGGCAGCGGAAGCAACGGGGAGGCCGATCGCGCGCGTGCGCGAGGCTGAAGTGCCCGGCGCCAGAGGGGAGGCTGGGCAGATTGCGGGCAGCAGCGCCTGTGCCCCACCCCCTGGCCAGGAAGGCATGCAAGAGTCCCGGCAGAAACCAGCAGCAGCAGCGAGCCTGCTTGGGCAGCGGAGAGCAGGGTAGTTTCCACATAATCCCATCCAAAAGTTTTCCCTCGGCTACAGTCTTTCTTTCCTCTGTCTCCAGGGTTTTCTCCCTCCTCCTCTCCTAAGGTTCAAAGCATTATTAGCTTCCCAAGGGCACCACAATCCTCACGAAAGCGGGGCGAGAAAGCTCGCGGCGGGCTCAAAGGAGCACCTGTCAGCGTAGGAGACGAGAAACTCCCCCACAAACCCAGGGGAAGGGGTGGAGAAAAGGAGCCCCCTTTGGGAGGAAGCCGCCACCTTCTTCTCCTTGGCTTTGCGCTCTCTTGTTTCTCGGCAGCCGGGCTGCCGAGCCTCTACTGGCTGGAACTCCGCGTTTGTTTTTGTTTTTTACTTCTTGCCTTCATGTGTTTCTGCCGTACCTCCTCGGTGCTCCTGCTCCCGGGAACGGGGCGGGCGGAAGAAAGCTTGGCTAGGATAGGCAAAGAAAAGCCACGGAGCCGTGAGCTAAGATCGCAGGCAGGCCGGGAAGGGGGTGAAGAAGGGGATTGGGAGAGAGGAAACGCCAAGCTTGTCCTCGCCTCTCCCAAGGACCTCCTGCGCCACCTCATAGGAACACCTGGTTTCAGATTTATGCCGCAAAAGTTTTTCTCACGCAGAGGAGAGAGGAAAAACAATTACGGAACACTCGGGAATCCCTTGCAAGGCACCATGTACCTTGGTGCTTATTTCCTAACGCCCTCCCCCCGTGTTTTCTGCTCCACCCCGAATTCGCCTCCCTTCCACTCTCCTTACGCAGCCATCTATGATCTTAATACAGCCCTAAGTCTGTCTCGCTTTCAACTCCCCCCTAAAATTCTTCATTCAGAGTCGACGGTCCGACATAACTTCCCTCCTCGGATGAGAAAGAAGGAATCTCTCCTGCCCGTGTCCCTTCCCCCCCCCCTTCAAGCGACAACAGGAGGTTGCTGACAACTAAGTCAGCCGGTGCAGGGAGCCCCGGAATGGCCAGTCCGGGGCACCTGGTTGCAGTGCTGGATGTCTTTTGCTCCTCTTTCTCTTGCGGTGGCAAGAGAAAGAAGTCATTCAAAGTTCAAGCTAGCTACTGGACGCCTATTTGCACTCCCCCCCGGTTTTTTTTTGAGTACTTGTCTGCCAACCTGCCCCATTATAAATGGCGCTGTAAAAGAAAAAGTCTTCTGCCCAAGCATAACTTTTAAGGATTTTAAGGATCTTTGAGAGGAAGAGAGGGAGAGAGAAATAGAGAGAGGGAGAGAAAGAGGGAAAGAGAAATAGAGAGAGGGAGAGAGAGAAAGAGGGAGAGAAAGAGAGAGCGAGAGGGAAAGAGAAGGAGAGGGAGAAAGAAGGAGGGAGAGGGAGAGAGAAAGAAGGAGACAGGGAGAGAGAAAGAGGGAGACGGAGAAAAAGAGAGAGAGAGAGATGGAGGGAGAAAGAAAGGGAGAGAGGGAAAGAGAAAGGGAGAGAGAGAAAGAGAAAGAAAGAGGGAGAAAGATTAAATTAGTAACATGGTTGTTCAGTGAATCTGGTTTCCCCACTAACTTTGCTTCTCAGAAGGTTGCAAAAGGCGATCACATGACCCTGGAATAATGTGACCATCATAAATAAGAATCGGTTGCCAAGCATCCAAATGTAAATCACATGACCCTGGGGATGCTACAATGGTCATAAGTGTGAAAAATGGTCATAAGTCACTTTTTCAGTGCCGTTGTAACTTTGAACAGTCACTAAGCAAACTGTTGTAAGTTGAGGACTACCTGTACTTTATCACTTTTTTCCATTTTTTTTGGTCATCAAGTTTTTGACACCTTGCTGGGTGACTGGTGGTACTCGAGTGTTTCCATATTCTAAAAGTGGTACAATCGGTGAAAAGGTTGAAAAGCCCTGGTCTAGTTTAATGAAGAGAAGGACGAGGGGGGACATGATAGCAGTGTTCCAATATCTCAGGGGCTGCCACAGAGAAGAGGGAGTCAAGCTATTTTCCAAGGTGCCTGAGGGCAGGACAAGAAGCAACGGATGGAAACTCATCAAGGAGAGAAGCAACCTAGAACTAAGGAGAAACTTCCTGACAGTTAGAACAATTAACCAGTGGAATAATCTGCCTCCAGAAGCTGTGAATGCTCCAACACTGGAAGTTTTTAAGAAGAGACCGGACAGCCATTTGTCCGAAATGGTATAGGGTTACCTGCCTGAGCAGGGGGTTGGACTTGATGACCTCCAAGGTCCCTTCCAACTTTATTATTATTATTATTATTATTATTATTATTATTATTATTATTATTATTATTATTATTATTATTATTATTATTATTATTAAGGCCTTGGGTTGGGAAGGGCCCTCTAAAACAGGGCTTTTCAACCTTTTCAGAGATTGTACCACTTTTAGGACATGACAATATTCGAGTACCACCAGTGCTTAGCAAGAGGTCAAAAACTTGATGACTAAAAAAAAAGGGGGGGGTGGAATTTTGGGTTTTACTCTTAAGATTCATTTGTTGTTATAGAAATGGCTAGTTTATAATATTATGGAAAAGTACAAAGTTGAGGGTCAATGTTAATGCTTCCTTCTACTGCAACAGAGAAAGTCGGAAGTCAATGCCTTTTCTTTTTCCCTTCTCCCCCTCACTTTTTCCCTTTTTTCTTTCGCCCTTCGCTCGCAAAAGCCCCTTGCTCTCTCTCTCTCTCACACACACACACTTCTCCCAGAAAGCGTTCCCCCCCTTTCTTGTTCTCCTCACCGCTTCTCTAACAAAAGCCTTTTCTCTTCTGTCTCTTTCTCTGGAGTCTTTTTTTTTTCTCTACCTCTCCAGCCAAAACTGCCTCCTTTTATAGCCTCTCCTGTCTCCGCCCCCCTCCTCCTCCTTTCTCTCCCGGGTGTGCCGGAAGTGACGATCCTGGGGCCTTTGTCTTGGCCCGGCAGCCCTGCAGCTCCTGAGGACTCTCTCTCACGGCGAGTCCTGTGCTGCACCACTTTAGCTTGTTCCCTCCCCCGCTACTCTTGTCTAGGCTAGGCAGGGTCGCGTACCACCTGCCAGGTGCCAATGTACCACTGGTGGTACACGTACCACTAGTTGAAAAGCACTGCTCTAAAAGACCTCTTGGTCTGAGACCAGGAGCTGCAAAAATCAGAGCCTTCCTTCCCGCCGAGTCAGGCACAATCTTTTGGGAGTAATTCCAGAAGGACCTCGAGGAGATAAGAAGGGCAGGATACAGGCTTGCCAAGATGGCTCTGAGACCAAATAACAGTATTTGAACAGAATAACAGAGTTTGAAGGGGCCCTGGAGGCCATCAATCCTCTACCTAAGCAGGAGATCCTATACAGGGAGTCTTCGGCTTACAACTACAACTGAGCCCCAAATTTCTGTTCCTAAGCGAGACACTGGTTAAGGGCGTTTTGCTCCATTTTATGCTCCACTATCTTGCCAGCATTGTTAAGTGAATCCCTGCAGTTGTTATGTAAGTTAGTCACACGGTTGTTAAGTGAATCTGGCTTCCCCATTGACTTTGCTGGTTAGAAGGTCACAAAAGGGGATCACGTGACACCCTCCCCCCGGGGCACTGCGACCGTCGTAAACAGGGGTCTTCAAACTGGGCAACTTTAAGACTTGTGGACTTCAACTCCCAGGATAGTCATAAGTCGCCTATTGCAGTGCCGTTGTAACTTCAAACGGTCACTGTTCAACACTCAACTTACAACTGTTGTAAGTTGAGAACTACCAGTACCATTCTGAGCAAATGGCTGTTCAACCTTTGCTTAAACACCTGGTTCGTGCAAAGAAGATCTCTGGCCCCAAACGGATCCCAACAAAACCTGCAGAGGAGCTAAAAGGGTGGCTGTGTTGGCAGTGCCCCAAGAAGGCCCCCAGGGATGCAGCAGATCAATTCCTCACCTGGGTGGCCCTGAGCATGACCTGCCCCCAAAGCAAGAGGGAGACATGCAACTGCCAAGAAAGCCAACACAGTCCCCGGCTGCATCAACTGAGGGATAGAATCAAGATCACGTGAAGTGTTAGTAGCACTTTATAAAGCCTTGGTAAGGCCACCCTTGGAATACTGTGTCTAGTTTTGGTCATCACAATGTAAAAAAGATGTTGAGATTCTGGAGAGAGTGCAGAGAAGAGCAACAAGGATGATTAGGAGACTGCAGGCTAAAACATACAAAGAACAGTTGCAGGAGTTGGGTATAGTCCAGTGGTGGCGAACCTATGGCACGGGTGCCAGAGGCGGCACTCAGAGCCCCAGTCCTAGGCCTTCAGCTGGGTTTTATAAAACCTTTTCGCTTTAGGCCTCTGCCGCCGTGTGCAAAAAAAAAAAAAAAAGGTTCAATCAGTCAATTTCAACTTCTCGCGGGGAAAAAAAAGATCTTGCAAAGTTGGAATTGATTGATTGAACTTTTAGTCCCACCCAGTCTGCTGTTACCACCGCAGCCACGCCCACCCAATTGGCCACACCCAGCCAATGGGCCACACCCACCCGGCACTCGACGATGCATAAGTGGGTTTTGGGTTGTAGTTTGGGTACTCAGTCTCTTAAAGGTTCGCCATCAGTCTCTTAAAGGTTCGCTATCACTGGTATAGTCTAATGGAAAGAAGGACTAGGGGTGACATGATAGCAGTGTTCCGATATTTGAGGGGCTGCCACAAAGAAGAGGGGTCAATGTATTCTACAAGGAAGGACAAGAAACAATGGCTGGAAACTAAACAAGGAGAGAACCAACCTAGAACTAAGGAGAAACTTCCTAACCGTGAGAAGAATTAACCAGTGGAACAATGTGCCTCCAGAAGTTGTGGGTGCTCCATCATTAGGAGGTTTTCAAGAAGAGACTGGACAGCCATTTGTCCAGAATGGTTGAGGGTCCCCTGCTTGAGCAGAGGGTTGGAAGAGATGACTTCCAAAATCCTTTCCATACTGTATTCTGAGATCCATACTCAAGGAGGAATTTCCTGGCAGTGAGAACAATTCATCCTTGGAAAGGCTGACCTCCAGAAAGTTCTGGGTACTCTTAACACCTTGAGTTTTTAAAGAAGAAATTGGACAGTCATTTGTGCAGAATAGTAGAGAGTCTCCTGCTTGAGCAGTGGGTTGGACTAGAAGACCTCCAAGGTCCCTTCCAACTCTTGTTATTATGGTTCTTCATCCTTTCTAAGAAAATCCAGGCAGGTTGTAGCTGGCAGCTTTTCCTCCCAGTCCATATAATGGTCTCCCCTCCCTTTTGGGGAAGACACAGTTTTGAAACAGCTGATCCTCTCTCTAACATGACAATTAGCCCCCCACCCACACCCACCCCACTCAGCCTTTCCCAGAAGGGGAGCTGGTGTTTGATCTTGCGTGCTGGGTTGTCCTTCCTCTCCCTCCTCGTGTCGAGAGACAAAAGGCTTTTGACTCAAACTTGCTTCTAAGCGCTGCCGACTGAGCTGAATTTACACCACCCTGGGTGAGAACCATCTGCCTTCAAGATCTGATGGGATTCCTTAAATATAGCAATGTGGCCCAGAATCTTCCCCACTTCCGAGACTTCTAACCTGGAAATGAAATGATGGGCAATTCAATAATTGCACTTTTCCAAATTAAGTATTTGCACTCATGTGTAATGGAATGTGGAAATGATCTTGGCGAGCAAGGCAAGGAGAGGCAAACAACGGTCAGATAAAAGGCAGCTTAGCCAATAGCAGGGACCTGGACATGGGAAGAGACTAAGAAGAGACATTCTTTAGTATTGGGGAGGGGGGGGGCTGTAAAAAGGATGGGGAGACAGACTTTCAGATTTGCAAGGTTCTGTTAATGCGACCTTACAATTCTCCCAGTTCTGTCTAATATGTATGTATATTAACCCATACACAGTATGGCTGCGTATTAATATTTATCCTTTTTATTATCTTCTTTACTTCTTCCTTTTGTTGGTATTATTATTATTATTGATCATCGCACAGTCAGACAGATGTTCTGACCGGATTTGGCATTTTTGTCTACCTATCGACTCCTTTTCAAACACCCGAGACAGGCAGTTGTGGATGTTTGATGGTGTTACAGATATTGTTGCACAATAAAAGCTATTATTATTTTTGTGGTTTTGCCTGTACACTGAGAGCTTCTGTACCGGAGACAATATACTTGTGTGTCTAATCACACTTGGCCAAATAAAGAAATCCTATCCTATCCTATCCTATCCTATCCTATATTCTATCGTATCCTATTCTGTATTCTATCGTATTGTATCGTATCCTATTCTATTTATTCTATTCTATTCTGTATTCTATTATCCTCTCCTTTCCCCTTTCCCTTCCACTCCACTTGCACTCCACTGCACTATCTCGAAAGGCTGACATCACATAAGAAAAGCTGTACAACATGCAGCTCACAGGGCAGTGGTTTTGCTCACCCATGCTGACTAAGAATGTTGGGAATTGTAGTCCCAACACATTGGGAGGCCATCAGATTGGAGGATCCAATTAATCAATGGAAAGGCTTGCCTGCCAGACTTGTGGATGCCCCATCACTGGAGGTTTTCAAGAAAAGATTGGACACCTATTTATCTGGGATTTTACAAGGACTCCTGCCTTAGGCAGGGGGTTGGACTAGAAGACCTCCAAGGTCCCTTCCGGCCCTAGGATTCTCTGATCCTGCTGGGCAATTCAATTCAAAGTCTCTTCTACTTTCATGCCTCTATCTTGTCATCCCTCTCTTCTAAAGGTGCTCCTGGTAGAGATAATGACTATTGTAGCCCCAAGCATCTGAAAGCAATCAAGTTCAGAGAGGAATGGGGTATGTCTAGTTTAATGAAGAGAAGGACTGGGGGGGGGGGACACGATAGCAGCATTCCAATCTTTGAGGGGCTGCCACAAAGAAGAGGGGGGGGGTTCCACCTATTCTCCAAAACACCTGAAGTCAGGACAAGAAGCAACGGGTGGAAACTAATCAAGGAGAGAAGCAATTCCTGGAATTAAGGAGAAAATTCTGGACAGTTAGAATTATAAATCAGTGGAAAGGCTTGCCTCCAAAAGTTGTGGGGACTCCAAAACTGTAGGATTTTAGAAGAGGTTGGACAACTATTTGTCTGAAATGGTCCAGGGTCTCCTGCTTGAGCAGGGGATTGGACTAGATAGAAGACCTCCAAGGTCCCTTCCAACTCTGTTATTCTCTTTTGTTTTGTTCTCTTTTGAATGCATGCACCTCCCCAGCTTATACGGTTAAGCCTGATCCTAAGTTTGGGCTAAACAACACTCAGTTTGAGGCTGCCTTAAGTTCTCCCCGCCTCAAGTGGCTCACATTCTGTCTGCATCCAGGGCTGGAACCACTTATCCAAGCAATCTTAGAATGTCTGATAACTGATCATCACTGAAGGAACGTTAGGAAACCACATCAAAGGAACCTCAACCCTGCTGTATTTCAGGAACAAGTCCTTGGCATGGAAACATGGCCCCGCCCTACAGAAGAGGGGGGGGGACTGCCTGGCCCTATTGTTAGAGCAGACTGATCTGCTTCCACCCCTCTTTTCTTTCTGCAGCTGTTGGGTCTGCTCTACAGGCAGTCCTCGACTTACGATCATAATTGAGCCCAAAATTTACCAGCATCAAATTCCTGGGTGTGCAGCTAACGAGTAGGCTGGCTTGGTCACTCAACAGTGAGAAACTGGTGAAGCGGGCACAGCAGCGCCTGCATTTTCTCCGTCGCATGAGAAAAGCACATCTTCTTTCCCCTGTCCTGACCACTTTCTACAGGGGGATGATCCAGAGCATCCTGTCATACAGCATCACAGTCTGGTTTGGAGGCATCCCTGCTTCAGACAGGAAGGCGGTGCAGAGAGTGGTGAGGATGGCTGAAAAGATCATTGGCAGTTCCCTCCCTCCCATCCAGGACATAACACAGAAGCGTTGCTTGAGCAGGGTCCGTAAAATTATCTGGGACACTACACATCCTCTTCACGACCTGTTTTCCTTGTTACCTTCTGGGAGGAGGCTTCGTGGTATCCGTAGCAGAACATCCAGATTCAGCCATAGTTTCATTCCATACAGCATTAACCTTGCGAACTCTCAAGCTTCCTCCTTCCGTTATATATTCAAGATGGACAGTATTTAATATTTATTTGTTACGTATATGTAGGGATGTGGGTCTATACATATGTTGCGTATAGTATGTTTTAGGTGTGTGTCATGTATATGTTTCACTTTGAAAGCGGGCAACTAAATTTCATTTTTGATGTGTGCCGTGGTGCCCACAGTAAAAAAATGACAATAAAGGTTATCTTATCTTATCTTAAAATTTCTACTGCTAAGCGAGACAGTTGTTAAGTCAATTTTGCCTGCATGTCAGACACCGCAAGACCTTTCTTGCCACAGTTGTTAAGTGGATCATTGCAGTTGATTAGTTAGTAAGCCGGTTGTTAAGTGAGCCTGACTTCCCCAATGACTTGGCTCGTCAGAAGGTCGCAAAAGGAGATCAGGTGACCCCGGGATGCTGCGACCGTCGTCACTTTGAACCAGTTGTCAAGTGCCTGAATTCTGATCATGTGACCATGGGGAGGCTGCAACAGTGTGAAAACATCCTAAGTCACCTTTTTCAGGGCCGTTGTAACTTTGAATGGTCACTAAATGAACTGTTGTAAGTTGAGGACTACCTGTAATGTCCCTTTTTTACCCATGGTGTGAGACCATGTTCTCACAATCTGTCCAGAAGGAGAGCTTCCTTGCAGTTCTGGGATCCAGCTTGGACTTTGATTCTGAGCAAATCTTTCTCAGAACCTGGTGTTCTTTCAATTTTCTTGGCAACTATGGGCTAAATCAGTGGTGGCGAACCTATGGCACACGTGCCAGAGGGGGCACACAGAGCCCTCTCTGTGGGCACACGTGCCTCGCTCTTTGGCTAAGTTTTTGCAGGAAAAAGCCATTTCTCCACCCCCTTCCTAGCCAAAACAAGCCTCCGGAGCGAGCACGCTGTTTTCAGCTTTGAATTATATCAAATCTGACACCAGAAACAGACTAACAGATGACCTGAGTGCTGCATGCATTGCTCTCAAACTTACAAAGTATAAGCCAAGGTTAGACAAATTATCAGCATGCATACAACAGCAAAAATCACATTAACTGTTCAAAAGCATGCCAAATGCAAACTTTTACCTTTCAGTAAAAAGTTGTTTGTATCATTGAAAGCTTTGTTATTGTGTTTTTCTTTTAAGACAAAAGATGTTAATGTATGAGTTGTTTTTTTCTAAAACCCCAGTATTCAGATTAAATTGCCGTTTTGGCACTTTGCGATAAATAAGTGGGTTTTGGGTTGCAGTTTGGGCAACTCGGTCTCTAAAAGGTTCGCCATCACTGGGCTAGATGGAGTGTGTAGATGCTGCTCAGATATAAAAACAAAACCTGGAAGAACTTCCTACTGCTGGAAATGCCAAACATACAGGCGCTCGCTCCGACCGGGGCCGCATGGTATGACTCAAGACAGGTGCAAAAAGCCAAACAGCCGGCAAAAATACTGAATTAAAGTGAGTGTTCATGACTGACATCAGTTCAGATCCCCGCAAGGCTTCCAAAAGGCCATTAAAGTTGTCACCGAATTTTAATTCTTAAGTAACAGAAGGGGGCAAATTATTAGACATATGGGAGTGATCATAGGAGCTGCATTTAATTACTTAACATCTAATCCTTTTAAAATTAAATCGTACCAAGTTTAGTCACCTGAGGGAGTGGGGGGTTTCTAGCAGGCTGTTCAAAGTTTCACAGCTCTGGTGTAAGAAACATGTGTCAGAAATGAATTGCTGCATTCCGGATAAATAAGAATGCAAGGTTCAGCCTGAACCCTACTTTTAATCAAACCCACTTAGCATCCCTGAGGTCATCCAGTTGGGCATCCCCCTGGTCTCTGTGATTCTGTTCCTGATTTACATTCCATATTCCTGAGGTTCTTCCATGCTCCTGATGTTCCATGCATCAATTCTTCCATTGGACAACAGACAAGGGATTCATGGCTTTGGTTGCTAACCCCGGGGCTTAAAATGACTCCTTTTTTTTTGAAAGGAAAGACGTGGGGTTAGAGAGCATCAACTTGGCCAAAGATATAGACAATCCAGGTTTATGTCTATGGAGATACTCAGTCATCCAGGTCATGGATGTCCCAAAGGTGCTTTTTCAAGAGGCAACTGGACTTTCTTGTTTTTCTTTGAAGGTTTCACTTCTCATCCAAGAAGCTTCTTTGGCTCTGACTGGATGGTGGGGATGGTGGTGAAGAATTTATACTACTTGCAGACTGCTGGTCATTGTGGACTCTACAAGAATGAAAATGACCAGCTGTCTGCAAGGAGTATAAATCCTTCCATTCCCCACCATCCAGTCAGAGCCGAAGAAGCTTCTTGGATGAGAAGCGAAATCTCTTCAAAGAAAAACAAGAAAGTTCAGTTGCCTCTTGAAAAGGCATCTTTGGGACAATCCAGATTTAATTTTTCATCGAAACCTCCATTGGTTGGGTGAAATTTCTAGAATCAGCAACTCTGTTTTCTTGACAAGCTTAAAAAGTATTTTGTTACTTAAGAGAGAACAGACGATAGCTAAAGGGCTTGCATTCACTTAATCTTGGTGAGACAGTCAACAGCTTGATTTCTGTTTACCAACCAAAGCGTGTGTGTGTGCGTGTGTGTGTGTCTTCACTCAACATGTTTCCTGCCCAAAGGAATTCATTGCAGGCCTTTGCAAGCTTCTTGAACCCTGCTCACATACAAACCAGGATCCATCCAAACAAGCTACTCTACATGTTCGGAACCAAAGTCTTGCGTGAGATGGACTCAGCCATTGAGGGGAACCCAGAGTGAACCATAAGAAGCCAGAAAGAGTGCAGAGAAGAGCAACAACAATGATCAGGAGTCTGGAGGCTAAACTGTACGATGAACGATTGAGGGAACTGGGAATGTCGAGACTAACAAAGAGAAGGACGAGGGGTGACATGATAGCAGTCTTCCAATATTTGAGGGGCTGCCACAAAGAGGAGGGGGTCAACCTATTTTCCAAAGCCCCTGAAGGCAGAACAAGAAGCAACGGATGGAAACTAATCAAGCAACCTAGAACTAAGGAGAAATTTCCTAACATTGAGAGCAATTAATCAGTGGAATGACTTGCCTCCAGAAGTTGTGGGTGCTCCATCACTGGAGGTTTTTTAGAGGAGACTGGACAGCCATTTGTCCAAAATGGTATAAGCACTCCTACCTTGGACAGGGGGTTAGACTAGAAGACCCCCAAGGTTTCTTCCAGCCCTAGGATTCTAGAAATAGAGGTAGTCTAAAAATCACTTTTCCAGTTTGGTTTCCTGGTTTAAGAAGGCCAGGAGTCTGAATCCACACCCAGGACATTCTCCAACCTATCTAGCCTTCTGGTACTTGACACCCTCCTCTCCTGCCTAAGAGGTGGCAGATGGTCAAGGCTACTGTACCCAGAATGTGAATCTCAGGTAGATTAGCAAAGGAATGTTGTAGATGTGCACTGCCGGTGCAAAGAGTTGGGGGATTCAGAAAGAGCAAACCGATAATGTGGGGTGGAGGCAGAGCAGACATTTTACTGGCATCACTGACAGAGGGGAGGGGAAGTATAATAATAATAATAATAATAATAATAAAGTTGGAAGGGACCTTGGAGGTCATCGAGTCCAACCCCCTGCTCAGGCAGGAAACCCTATACCATTTCAGACAAATGGCTGTCCAGTCTCTTCTTTAAAAACTTCCAGTGTTGGAGCATTCACCACTTCTGGAGGCAGGTTGTTCCACTGGTTAATTGTTCTAACTGTCAGGAAGTTTTCTCCTCAGTTCCAGTTGCTTCTTTCTGACTAGTTTCCATCCATTACTTCTTGTCCTGCCCTCAGGCGCCTTGGAGAATAGCTTGACTCCTCTTCTTTGTGGCAACCCTGAGATATGGAATACTGCTATCATGTCACCCCTAGTCCTTCTTTTCATTAAACTAGACATACCCAATTCCAGCAACGTTCTTGATATGCTTTAGCCTCCAGTCCCCTAATCATCTTTGTTGCCCTTCTCTGCACTCTTTCTAGAGTCTCAACATCTTTTTTACATCGTGGTGACCAAAACTGGATGCAGTATTCCAAGTGTGGCCTTACCAAGGCATTGTAAAGTGGTATTAATACTTCACGTGATCTTGATTCTATCCCTCTGTTAATGCAGCCCAGCACTGTGTTGGCTTTTTTGGCAGCTGCAGCACACTGCTGGCTCATATTTAAGTTGATTGTCCACTAGGACTCCGAGAATCCCTCTCACAGTTACTACTATTGAGCAAGGTACCCCCTATACTTACCTGTACATTTGGTTTTCTTGCCTAAATGTAGAACCTTACTTTTTTCACCATTGAATTTCATTTTTTAGATAGCGCCCAATGTTCAAGTCTGTCCAGGTCCTCCTGTATCTTAAGCCTGTCTTCTGGAGTGTTGGCTATTCCTGCAGCTTGGTGTGTCATCCGCAAATTTGATGAGTTTCCCCATCTATCCCCTCGTCAAATCGTTGATGAAGATGTTGAAGAGCACTGGCCCCAGGACAGAGCCCTGGGGCACCCCACTGCACACTTCCCTCCATGTAGATGCGGTTCCATTGAGGACCACACGCTGAGTACGGCCGGTCAGCCAGCTACGAATCCATCTGGTGGTGATGCTGTCTAACCCACATTTTTCTATTTTATCAAGTAGTAGGTTGTGATCTACTTTATCAAATGCCTTACTGAAGTCCAAGTAAATTATATCCACAGCATTCCTCTGATCCACTAATTTTGTCACTTGGTCAAAGAATGCAATAAGGTTTGTCTGGCATGATCTGTTTTTGACAAACCCATGTTGGCTTTTAGTAGTGATTTTGTTTGCCTCTAGGTGTTCGCTGATTCGTTGTTTGATTATCTTTTCCAGAATCTTCCCAGGTATTGAGGTCAGGCTGATAGGTCTGTAATTTCCTGGGTCCATTTTTTCCCTTTTTTGAAGATGGGAACTACATCAGCTCTTTTCCAGTCCTCCGGTAATTCCCCAGTGCTCCAGGATCTTTGAAAAATATAGTTCAATGGTTCTGAGATCACATCTGCCAGTTCCTTGAGAACCCTGGGGTGTAATCCATCTGGTCCTGGTGATTTGAACTTCGTCTAGGCTGGACAGGTGCTCACTTACCGTTTTCTTGCCTATCTTAACTTGCATTTCTATTCTGTTTTTTATGGCACTATTTTTGGTAGGTTGGTCTGTTTTTTCCCTTTGTGTAAAGACAGATGCAAAAAATGAGTTAAATAGTTCTGCTTTCTCCCTGTTGCTTGTCACCTTTTTGCCACTTTCACCCACTAGTGGACCAATCATTTCCTTCACTTTTTTCTTGTTTTTTACATGTTGAAAGAAGCTTTTTTTGTTATTTTTGACTTTGGTCGCAAGCCTTAGTTCATTATGAGCCTTAGCTTTCCTCACTTCATCTTTGCAGGCTCGGGCTATTTGCTGATATTCTGTCTTAGTTATGTGCCCCTCTTTCCACTTTCTATATTTGTCCCTTTTATCTTTCAATTTATCAGAGAGTTCTTTATGCAGCCATGCTGGTTTCTTTTGAGAGCTGTAATTTTTCCTCTTTGTTGGTATTGTGCTAGACTGGGCTTTTATTATCTCACTTTTCAAAATTTCCCAAGCTTCTTGAGTTGTTTTCCCCTTGAGGATTCTCATCCATGGAATCCTTCCCAAACCCTCTCTAAGTTTATTGAAATTAGCTCTCTTAAAGTCCAAGACTCTAGTTTGACTGTGTTCTATTGCTTGTGCTTCCATAATGTTGAATTCCAATATTGCATGATCACTTCCTCCCAAGGTTCCTGTGGCTTCAACACCTTCTATCATTTCATCGTGAGAGGAGGGAGGGGATGGGGATCCCAAGACAGCCAAGGCTCCCCAAATTGCCAGATGTTTTCAGAGGAGGACCTGGTGGCCACCTGAGCAATAAACCAACTGGCATCCACCTCTGAACCCTTCTCATATTAGACAGGTTCTCTGTGGGGCCATTCCTTAGGCCAGGGCTTTTCAACCAGTGGTATGGGTACCACCTGTGGTACATTGGCACCTGGCAGGTAGTACGCGACCATCCTAGAAAAGTGGTAGCGGGGGAGGGGAATGAGCTGAACCGGTGGCAGCACCGCACAAGCCTGAGCGAGAGATGGCTGGAGCTGCAGGGCTGTCAGGGCTCAGCGGAAGCGCCAGGATCAGCGCTTCTTCGGGACTGTCAGGGCTCAGTGGAAGTGCCAGGATCAGCGCCGGGCTCCAGCTGGAAAGCAGCACTGATCCTGGCGCTTCTGCTGAGCCCAGAAGAAGCGCCGATCAGCTGGAATGTTGCAGCATCTCCAGGGTCTTGTGATTTACATTCAGATGCTTGGCAACTGATTCATATTTATGACGGTCACAGTGTCCCAGTGTCATGTGAAGTGACCAAAACTTGCTGCAACCACCCAGCAGACGGGGGGAATAAAAACCAAACACCCCCCCACCCCACCCCGCTGCCAATCCTCAACAGAAATGCTCACAACAATGAAAACCTCGGACAGGAGGAAGAGCGCCGCCAGGTGGGCAGGCAGGTGTCTTGCTCGGCTGTGGCTTGGGGGGCACTTTTTTCAGTGCCATTGTCACTAAGCGAACTGTTGTAAGTCGAGGACTACTTGTACTTTATCACTTTTTTCCTTTTTTGGGGGGGGGTCATCAAGTTTTTGACAGCTTGCTAGGCGACTGGTGGTACTCGGATGTTGCCATATCCTAAAAGTGGTACAATGGGTGAAAAGGTTGAAAAGCCTTGCCTTAGGAGAAACCCTCTGAGGTGCATTAAGGTGGGGGTCCTATCAGGAAGCCCAGCAGAGATTTGATCTTTACCTAAAACCAGAGACGTTTCTTTTGGGCTTAATGGGCAAAAAAACTTGGATTTTTTTTTTAGAAGTTTGATGTTATATCAGCAGCAGCAGCAAGAATACTCTACAGTAGCGGCCAAAATTGTGGAAATCTTTGGGGAAAAGTGTATTTTTGAGGTTTGATGGCTAATAGCACCACTTTTGTTTTTTTGGAGTAGTACCATAAAATTATATATCAATGGAAAGATAATTTAATCAAGAATGTAATGCAACGGTAGTTTGTTCAATTATCTGTACTGTATTCTATGAAAGGTTATAGCCAAATAACCAGAAAAAGGAAGCACAACTTGCTTAGGTTGATCTCAGGCAGCTTTCCTTCATCCGATTGTAGCCAATGAGCATGAGTGTTTAGAGAGCCAATCGGGTGTCATCTTGTTTTGGCCATGAGCCAATCAGATCACAGTAGGATTCAGTGATTGATGTCGTGTATTGAAGCTGAGAGGAGGACGTTGGTCAGTGTGTTGTGTGATCGCTATCAAGTTGGTTGGGGTTTTTTTGTGTTCTTTCATTTAGTGAGCTTGTAAAACGTAATAAAATTAAAGTAATGGTGCAAAGAGTTGACTGGTTGCCCAGAAAGCGATGTAAAATAGTATTATTAAGCGAACAAGGCTACAGTTATAAAGAAATTAGGAGAAAAAGTGGTGGAAACTTAACCAAAGGTGGCATTTCTACTGTACACTTTTCCCAAAAGGTTTCCACAATTTTGGCCACTACTGTATGCACAAAAATGGAAAGATACTTCGATTCCCAGAATGGGCGAATGGCTGCAAAAGTCGATGGAGTTAGCAGAGATGGCTAAACGGACTGCTTCGATTAAAGAAAAGAATACAAATAATTTCGTTTCAACTTGGAAACCGCTTCTGGACTTTGTGCTTGAGGTGGAAAAAAAAACCACGAAACTTTGATTTTGGGTTTTGCTGAGTAGATAGGTTTCTGGTTATAGAAATGGCCAGTATATACTGCTATGTAAAAGTAAAAAATTGAGGCTGTATGTTACATATGGTCTTCGACTTACAACAGTTAGTTCAGTGACCATTCGAAAAAAGTGACTTATGACTGTTTTTCACACGACCGTTGCAGTATCCCCGTGGTCACATGATTAAAATTCAGATGCTTGGCAACTGATTCATATTTATGACGGTTGCTGTGTCTCAGGGTTGCGTGATCCCCTTTTGTGACCTCCTGACAAGCAAAGTCCATGGGGAAGCCAGATTCGTTTAACAACCGGGTTACTCATTTAACAACCGCAGTGATTCATTTAACAACTGTGGCGAGAAAGGCTGTAAAATGGGGCAAAACTCCACTTAACAACTGTCTCGCTTCCCAACAGAAATTTTGGGCTCAGTTGTGGTCGTAAGTCGAGGACGACCTGTATTATCTTATTCTACTGCGTGAAAAAGAGTCGGAAGCCAATGCTTTTCTTTCTCTTCTCCCCTGCCCCCTACACTTTTTCCCCTTCCCCTTTTTTCCTATTATCCCATTATTTTCATTTTTCTTTGTAGTTCAGTATTTTATATTTTGATAAACTAATAAAAAATATGAGAGAGAGAAAAACGAAGCCCAGCAGAGATAAGACTCCATGAGCACATGGCTGGGGGGGGGGGGCAGAGCAGCGAAGACCGCAGCTGAGATAACACTTGCTTTCGAGGGAGCAGGTTTTGATTATTTCTTCCCCACGGAGAGGCCGCAAATGCTCTCTATGAATCATCCACTAAAGCAGATCAGGAAGTAGATTCAACCCAGGGCAGTAATTCTACTCCGAGTTGCATGCCTCCTTTCCATCCACCCTCGAGTCAGCAGAAAAGGATCCTAGCATCCTAGCATCAAGAGGGGGGGGGGGGTCAGCCTATCCTCCAAAGCGCCTGAAGGCAGGACAAGAAGCAACCGATGGAAATGAACCAAGGAGAGAAGCAACCTAGAACTAAGGAGAAATTTCCTGACAGTGAGAACAATTAACCAGTGGAAGAGCTTGCCTCCAGACGTTGTGGGTGCTCCAACACTGGAGGTTTTTAAGAAGAGATTGGACAGCCATTTGTCTGGAATGGTATAGGGCAGAGGTAGGCAACCTTGGCTCTTTTATGACTCGTGGACTTTAACTCCCAGAATTCCTGAGCCAGCATGGCTCAGCTTGGAAACCTCTCCCTTTCCCCTCAGCATGGCTGGCTCAGGAATTCTGGGAGTTGAAGTCCACGAGTCACAAAAGAGCCAAGGTTGCCTACCCCTGGTATAGGGTCTCCTGCCTGAACAGGGGGCTGGACTAGAAGACCTCCAAGGTCCTGTTCAACTCTGTTATTCTGTATTCTGCATGGAAAAATGGCTGTGCCCTGAGCCAGCTCTTCTCCTGCTTTTGTTCCCGGTCATCATCACAGGTCTGACCTCCCTCCAAGGAAGCCTAAAAGATTTTATGCATTTGAGGCTGAGCTTGCCTGGGGAGGCCCAGCAGCCCCTTTCATCCATGGTCGGAGATGAGTTGAAGAAGGCACCAGGGGAGCAGAACAGATAAAGGAGATTGCCAGGGGCGGGATTGGGGCTTGGGTGGGGCAAGGGGAAGAACCCCAATCAGCTGGTTACCCTTGGTGCTTTGTCTTTGCACAGCATCCGGTTGGCAACTCCTGTTGCCCATCAGAATAACAGAGTTGGAAGGTTCCTGGGAGGTCTTCTAGTCCAACCCCCTGCTCAAGCAGGAGATTCTATGTCATTCTGGACAAATGGCTGTCCAATCTGTTCTTGAAAACCTCCAGTGATGCAGTACCCACAACCTCTGGAGGCAAGTCATTGCACTGGGTAACAGAATAACAGAGTTGGAAGGGACCTTGGAGGTCTTCTACTCCAACCCCCTGCTCAAGGAGGCAACCCTATACCATTCCAGACAAGTGGCTGTCCAGTCTCTTCTTAAAAGCCTCCAGTGATGAAGCACCCACAACTTCTGGAGGCAAGCCCTCACACTGATTTATTGTTTTCACTGTCAGGAAATTTCTCCTTAGCTCCAGGTTGCTTCTCTCCTTGATTTCCATCTGTTGCTTCTTGTCCTGCCTTTAGGTGCTTTGGAGAATAGGTTGACACCCCTTCTTTGTGGCAGCCGCTCAAATACTGGAACATTGCTATCATGTCTCCTCTAGTCCTTCTTTTCACTAGACATATCCAATTCCTGCAACCATTCTTCATGTTTTAGCCTCCAGCCCCCTAATCATCTCTGTTGCTCTTCTCTGCACTCTTTCTGGAATCTCAACTTCTTTTTTGTATTGTGCTGACCACAACTGGATGCAATATTCCAAGTCGAATCCTAGCAAAGCAGTTTAAAATGTGACAATTCTATTCCTCTGTTAATGCAGTCTAGGATTGCATTGGCTTTTTTGACAGCTGCAGCACATTGCTGGCTCATATTTAAGTGATTGTTCACTAGGACTCCAAGATCCTTCTCAAGTCCTTTCCTCCCACTTTCTCCCAGAAGCAGTTGGGGAGAAATAAGTGGGCTGTCTCCAGAGAAAGCTGGTGGTTGTTGTTGGTAAAGCAGTGGATATCTTAGGACTGAGATTTACCAGTCCTTTGTCCTGCTTCCTTTTCTGGTTCTCCTAGCTCAGGGATAGGCAACCTTGGCTCTTTTATGACTCGTGGACTTCAACTCCCAGAATTCCTGAGTCATAAAAGAGCCAAGGTTGCCTACCCCTGTCCTAGCTCCATCTTGTTCATCTGAGAGCAGGCCAGAAGATCTGCCTGCCTTTGACATTGGCCAGGATGTTCAGGTCTAGACCAGAGGCAGCTGCCTTCTAATTTGTTTTCCCCAAACCTCCATTTTGGAGAGATGGAGAACTTGTCTCCCTTCCCAGCCAACGGAAGCCTTAAACCACAAGAATACGAGGTGGATTACAGCTGTTTCCCCTCATTGCCTTCCTTCTCAAACACCTCTAGGGTTCTCAGCATGCTGCTCCCAGTGGAGTTGGGGATTTGGAAGTGTGGATGGGTCCGGGTGTCTTATCATTCCTTGGCTGCGAGTGACAAGATCTGGTTTCCAGTAGGAAACAGCTGAGGAACCTACCCCCGGATTACCTCATCCATCCATGGTGGAGACAGACTTTACAGGTGGGACTCTGGAGCAGTTTCAGAAGTTTTATTTCTAGGGCTTTGGGAAAACTTTGGGCATCTGGAAGGCAAGAAGGTTGTGTCCCAGCCCGCTCAGATGGGTCCTCTTCAGACAAGGAGTGAAGGAGCAGGAGACAAATGGACCTGATTCCCAAGGAGATAAAGCCTGGCCCAGGGAGACCTCAAGTGACCTTAAGTGGAACATCTGATTGTGAAGGCTCCATGCCTTTCATGCATGCATGTGGGGATTGCTCCCAGCACTTGACTTCTGCTAGAAGCTTATCCATGATTTGCTGGTCAAACCTGCAGCCTTTCCTGACAGTGGAGATTGTAGCTTTGAACTAGGGCTGCAAAACCTCAGCTAAGCACTGGGTGGCAGCAAAGAGGTACCGAAAACTCTTGCAGCCATTTAGTGTCATCCAGATGTTTGCTGTGCCAATCTGGTAGCTCTTGAGTTGGACTGGACAGGGCTTCGTCCATATTACTCTCTAGTGATTTTTATGAAGGGGCCAGGGTTGGTTTTCAGAAGACTGTGAGTTCAAGTCCCACCTTAGCCATGAAAGCTAGCTGATTTATTACCTGAAACCTCTGCCCAGGATTGGTTTCAACTAATGATCAGCACCTGCTTGGAATTAAGATAAAGGTCCATGGAATTCCAGGAAGGCTGGACTTAGTTTGCTTGTGGTTATGTAGGGATTCTAGGCTGATCCCTCTTTTGACTCCACTCCCCAGGTTCTGCCACTTTCTCCTACATATGGATAGATATAGTGGATGGATGGATGGAGAGATAGAGAGTTATTGGATGGATGGATGGATGGTGTCAGGCGTGAAAGGTCCACCTGTGAAGATCCAATTAAACTGTTTTATTGCTAAAAGTCTTTGCACAAGAATCTTCTCAACTCTTTGGAGTTAGATAAGGTTCAAAGGAATTCAAAGGAAAGTTGGATTTAGTCCACTTGCAGCTACGTAGGGATTCTAGGCTGATCCCTCTTTTCGCTCCACCCCCAGGTTCTGCCACTCCTTCTCCTACAGAAACACTGGACTAGATGATAATTCTGTTCCCTTCCAACTGTACAATTCTATGATTCTAGACCAGCTTTCCTCAACTTGACCCTTTCCAAATCTAAGGTTACAACGAGGAAAAATGATCCAACACTTCTGGAAGATCATGCTGGAGGAAAACCTCTCCCAGTTGCTGATCTGGGTCTTAATTTCATTCAAGATGTTGTTATTTACTTGGTGGTCTTCCAACCAGGAAAGGAGTGCTTCCCTGCCCCCCCCCCCAGATATGTTTTGCTGCTTTCTGATTTAGGGATGAAAAAGTCTCCATCACCCAGTCAGGTTGGTACTGCATAAATTCTGCTGCAAGTTGGTTCCCAAACACCCAAAGCAGTGCTTTGGTCTGGCAAGGCAAATCTAGAAGAAAAAAAATCCCTCCGAACGATCCAGGAGACCATCTCTTTTTTTTTAAACTCTTTTTATAGCTGGTTCTTTATTTTAATTAGTTCTTGTTAATTGTTATTGCTACGATTTTAGTGGTTTTATTTGCTTCCCTCAGATGTGGCCTGTTTAGCGAACAAGCAGCGGAAAAGCTGGCTACGGCATCACCCCAGAAATAAAACACCACTGACGGCTGCATTAGAGAAACGCCTGCTTGCAATTAGATCTGCCTGAACTCAGCACCGCAAGCCCCTTGAAATGTGTTTGTCCTCCCATTAGCAAGCTCTGAGTATCTGCCTTCTACAGGTCAGAAGGAGGAGTTTGCTCATAATTCTTGACCTGGATCATAAGCTGTCTCCTTACAAAGGTCATCACCACACTTTCAAAGGCATTACACAATGCAACAGCCAGAGGTTTACTCAACCCCTGGATCTCAGCCCTGGAAGCCACGGCTTTCATGGGCATCCTGCAAACCTGGGGGCTGGTTTGCCATAGGAGGATCTGGAGAATAGGCAATTGTCTCTAGTATTTGTCTAGTCAGAGACAAATTCCTTGTGTGTCTAATCACACTTGGCTAAATAAAGTATTCTGATTCTATTCTATTCTATTCTATTCTATTCTATTCTATTCTATTCTATTCTATTCTATTCTATTCTATTCTATTCTATTCTATTCTATTCTATTCTATATTCCAATATCTATTCTATTCTATTCTATTCTATTCTATTCTATTCTATTCTATTCTATTCTATTCTATTCTATTCTATTCTATTCTATTCTATTCTATTCTATTCCATTCCATTCCATTCCATTCCATTCCATTCCATTCCATTCCATTCCATTCCATTCCATTCTATTCCATTCTATATTCCATTCCATTCCATTCTCAGTTTGGACATGCTCCAGGGAAGAGGACCACAATTCCTGGTCAGAATGATATTGCTGAGAATTCTTAAGAGTCTGCCTGTCTGGAGGGTTTACAGCAGCCCTGGGCTTTTACAGTCTCTGGGCCACATCTAGCCCTTCGGCTGTCCCTGTCTGCCCGTGTGGATTGGTTTTATTTTGAAGGCTACTGTTATTTTTTTTTCCAATTTATGTATGTGCATGTGTGCATGCCTATGCAACTTCATAGCCCTATTGGGTTCGGTCCTCAATAGCCCAAGTTTCTCATGTAGGCCCTTGGGAAAATTAATTGCCCATCATCCCTGGTTTGCAGGCTGGGAAAGTGGCATGCTGGCTGAGAACTCTGGGAGTTGAAGTCCAACATCCTAAAGTTGCTGAAGTTTGAAACACTGCCTTAGTGGACCCATTCAGAATCAAATTCTTAAGGGTTCGGAGTATCCTGTACCCTCTCCAGATTACAGGAAAAAAATAATATGAGCCCTGCCACAAGGGCTGCCTTGATGTACAGAGGAATCTGATGCTTGTGATAACTTCCTTTGGATGTGGCACAATAGCATCCCCCCCTCAATCCATCAGTTCCATTGCCCCCTTACTGACCAGTCCAAAAAGGTGGAATGCAGGTTTTGTTTTCCAAAGCCATAAAAAAAATGAGAGACCTATCCTCAATCCTCCCTCAAGATTGGCATTCTCCTACTCCAGTGATGGCGAACCTTTTAGAGACCGAGTGCCCAAACTGCAACCCAAAACCCACTTATTTATCACCGGGTGCCAGGTGGGCGTGGCCCACTGGGTGGGCATGGCTGTGGTGGTCATGGCAGACTGGGTGGGTGTGGCCAAGGTGAGCGTGATCACCTCGATGTTGCTCATGGGGAGGGACGCCTGTGGGGGCCGGGCAGGGTTGGGGGAGATCCAGGGGGTCTCTGGCAGGTGGGGCGGTGGGCAGGAGGCTCATCCTGCGGGATGAGGCAAGGCGAGGCAGGGGCCGGGGCGGCTGCTGCCTGACACCATCGGCCCCCGCACACAGAGGCCAGCGAGCGCATGGGTGCTGGGATGCATCCAGCCACGTGGGACCTCGGTGAGTTAGCGGGCAGCTGGTTGAAGAGGGACAGTTGCCATCTCCGGGGCATGGCACGCGTGCCCACAGAGAGGGCTCTGAGTGCCGCCTCTGGCACGCGTGCCACAGGTTCGCCACCACTGTCCTACTCCCAGCTTTCCATACAAGTGAGGTGAGATGGATTGTATCTACAAAGGGGGAGGTGGTGAAATGGACTACAGTGAAGGACCAGATACCTAGAAGGAGGGAACACATCCCAAGGAGGGGGGGGGGTTTGAGACAAGAGGCAGTACAGTCCATAGATGAAGCAGAAGAGACTTAGGATAGCCACTCCCTAGAATCCCCCAGGGTTTATCCATTCGGGTGAGAGTTGGAAAGTTGATCCTGGCAAGATTCTGTCTGTTGGGTGTGAGCAAATAAAGAACTCAGTTTTGGCTGGTTTGTTCTATATTGTTCTTGAGCTGGGCGTAACAGGAGGCCAGGAAAATGCAAGGAGGAGGAGGAGGAGAAAGAAGAGAAGGGAGGAAGAAGATTCAAGCAAGGCCCTGATGAGTTCTCGGACCCCTTGGGATCACCCTATGGCTGAGTCTTGTGTAGTGGGGCTCAGGGATGTGGGAATGTTCTTGGTGACCTAGGACTAGTGGGCTTTCTCCTCCTCCCCTCCTCCTCCTTCTCCCCCTCCTTCTTCCCCCTCCCCCTCCTCTCCCCCCTCCTCTTGCTTTTTTTGTTATTGTTGTTCATTTAATTGCTGTAAAAATTTCTCCCCTGGGTAGCTTTGCCGTTTGATTGTGAGTTGTTTTGCAGTCTGCGGCTCTGTCACTTCATAAAAAAATGGACACACACACACACACATCTCCTCACTATGGCTACCCTCAAAAAAAAAAAAAAAAAGGAATCCAGGAAAAGAAAATATTTATTTTTGAAGAGCGAAATGAATCTCTTGTCACACCTAATGAAAAAAAGAGGCAGAAAAAAACCTTTCCTTTTGCTAGGAGAAAAGGAAGGGGATTATGGGAGCCGCGTCTGGGTCAAAGGGAGGCCCAGATGTGCTGCTGGAGGGAATGTTCCTGGGAGGCCACGATGGGGTCAGAACACATCTGGCCCACCATGAATTGTTTCTTGTTTTAAACAATCGATGTTTGGAAACAACATAAACTAACATTGTCTGGGACTTTACGACGACGGGCCCATTTTGGAGGGGGAAAAGACCGGATGTTTTGGACTTAAACTGCCACAAAAGATTTGGCACAACTGGGAGTAAGAGATACGCTCCCATCTAGCACAGCAGCTCTGCAAGTGCCGAGTTCAAATCTCCCCTTCAACCTTGCCTTTTCGTAATCTACACAAAGGGAAGGGTCAGATCCACCATGCAGGGAAAAGGAAGCGACAAAACTACTTTATAAAAATGGAAAAAAAACTTAGCTGCTGCTAACTCGAAGTCTTCTGAACAGCCAAACTGCCCACCTGATCCATGCCAGGCTAAAATTCAATCCCGAAGTTCCTGCCAAACGTCAGGCCCCAAAAATCCGGAGAAAAGGTTTTTCTGTTTGTTACTGAATCCCGTCATCTGCCCTCTAATTTCCAAACCAGCTGGGAATAGTATTGTGTGTGCTGGCCGTCTTGAATTATTTGTGAAAATAATAAAGGCGGGATGATGATGATAATAATAATAATAATAATAATAATAATAATAATAATAATAATAATAATAATAATAATAATAATAATAATAATAATAATAATAATAATAATAATAATAATAATAATAATAATAATAATAATAATAATAATAATAATAATAATAATAATAATAATAATAATAATAATAATAATAATAATAATACTGTGGCAAAGGCAAGCAAGGGTAGTACCAATAGTAATAGGTGCCTTGGGTGCAATCCCGAAACAACTGGAGCACCCCTTGAACACCATCATCGGCATTGACAAATTCGCCATTAGTCAGTTGCAAAAGGTGGCCTTACTAGGAACTGCTTCCATCCTGCGACGATATCTGTAATACCATCAAACATCCACATCTGCCTATCCCAGGTCCTCGATAAGGACTCAATAGGTAGACAAAAATGCCAAATCCAGTCTGAACATCTGGCTGACTGTGCGATGATTAATAATAATAATAATAATAATAATAATAATAATAATGAAGTTGGAAGGGACCTTGGAGGTCATCTAGTCCAACCCCCTGCTCAGGCAGGAAACCCTATATACCATTTCAGACAAATGGCTTTCCAGTCACTTCTTAAAAACTTCCAGTGTTGGAGCATTCACCGCTATATCAATCAATCAATCAATCAATCAATCAATCAATCAATCAATCCAGGTAGTCCCTGACTTACATCCACAACTGAGCCCAACCCACCTCACAGGGTTGTTGTTCTGGGGAATATAGGGGGAGGAAGGAGTATTAAGTAGACTTGCTGCCTTGAGTCACTTATAAAGTAATAAGGGGGAGGGGAGTCTGGGTGGCTGAACCCTGATTTTAATAAAGGTAAAAACAATACAGGTAGTCCTCGACTTACGACCACAATTGAGCCCCAAATTTCTGTTGTTAAGTGAGACATTTGGTAAGCGAGGTCCGTCCCCGCCATTTTATCACTTTCCTTGCCACTTTCCTTGTTAAGTGAATCACTGCAGTTGATAAGTTAGCAACGAGGTGATTAAGTGACTCCGGCTTCCCCATTGATTTTGCTTGTCAGAAGGTTGCAAAAGGAGGATCGCGTGACCCCGGGACGCTGCGACCCTCCTAAATATGAGTCAGTTGCCAAGCATCTGAATTTTGATCACGTGGTCATGGGGATGCTACAATGGTTGTGCGAAAAACGGTCCTAAGTCACTTTTTTTCAGTGCCGTTGCAACATTGAGCGGTCACTAAATGAACTGTTGTAAGTCGAGGTCTACCTGTATAACAGATGAAGCATCTGGACCCCTGGACTCAGCGATTAAACCAACTAGGATACGGGCTGAAGCCCCACACTCATCGGGGCCGCAGGAGGGGGAACACAACCAGCTCTCCGAGGCCTCAGGATTGACCCAGAGAAGGCTGTGTAGGAAAGACTGCAGCTCAGCTCAGCTTTTCTCCCATTAGCAGGACTTGCGTCCAGGTTCCTACACAAGCGCCTGCACTATTAAACTGATTTATTCCTCTTCTCCTGGAAGCCCAGTCTGTGTAATTCTCTGAAAGGTGGGGCGGAACACTCTTGAAAAAAATAAAATAAAATAAACTCAGGATCAGCCATAAATCATAACTGCAGGATTCTGGGGGGAAAGGCAGCTAAGGAGAAATGGAACCAAGCCGCTCTATTTTTGTAGTGGAGGTCTCTCCTTTTTTTTTTTTTTTTAAAGCAGAAGGGAATAACAGAATACCAGAGTTGGAAGGGACCTTGGAGGTGTTCTAGTCCAACCCCCTGCTCATGCAGGAGACCCTATACCATTGCAGACAAGTGATGGTCCAGTCTCTTCTTAAAAACCTCCAGTGATGGAACACCCACAAACTTCTGAAAGTAAGCCATTCCACTGATTAACTAACAGGCTAACAGAATAACAGACTTGGAAGAGACCTTAGAGGTCTTCTAGTCCAACCCCTGCTCATGCAGGAGACCCTATTCCCTTCCAGACAAGTGGCTGTCCAGTCTCTTCTTAAAACCTCTAATGTTGGAGCAGAGACATCACCCTGCCAACAAAAGTGCCTATAGTCAAGGCCATAGTTTTCCCAGTTGCAATGTATGGCTGTGAAAGTTGGACCATAAGAAAGGCTGAGCGCAAAAGAATTGAGGCCTTTGAACTATGGTGCTGGAGAAGACTCCTGCGAGTCCCTTGGACTGCAAGGCGATCAAACCGGTCAGTCCTAGAGGAGATCAACCCTGACTGCTCTTTAGAAGGCCAGATCCTGAAGTTGAAACTCAAGTACTTTGGCCACCTAATGAGAAGGAAGGACTCACTGGAGAAGAGCCTAATGCTGGGAAAGATTGAGGGCAATAGAAGAAGGGGACGACAGAGAATGAGGTGGCTGGATGGAGTCACTGAAGCAGTAGGCGTGAGCTTAAATGG
Organism: Azemiops feae; assembly: GCA_023970755.1. Classification (NCBI taxonomy): domain Eukaryota; kingdom Metazoa; phylum Chordata; class Lepidosauria; order Squamata; family Viperidae; genus Azemiops; species Azemiops feae. The sequence goes on along the minus strand of JALGBA010000931.1, from coordinate 41,303 downwards.
ACTCCAGAAGATGGTAGAGGACAGGAAGGCCTGGAGGGACATTGTCCATGGGATTGCGATGGGTCGGACACGACTTTGTAACTAACAATAACAACAATGTTGGAGCACTCACAACTTCTCAAGGCAAAATGTCAAAAGCAAAGCAAGCAAGGGAGAAAAGATACCGTAGAACCATTCTAGAGCAGGGGTCCCCAACCCCCGGTCTGTGGACTGGTACTGGGCTGCAGCCTGCCAGCAACCGGTCCGCACAAACCCATCCATGGGATGCAGGCAGCACACAAAACTATGCACTCTCTGGTCCGTGGAAAAAACCTCTCTCCACGGAACTGGTCCCTGTTGCCCCCAAAGTTGGGGACCTCTGTTCTAGAGAAAGAGGACTATGAGGTCCCACATGAAATGGACAGACAGGAGGACCCAAAGAGACTGTTGTGATGGGTGGTGAACCTTTCCATCCTCCATCCAGTCCTACTTGGAAGTAAGCAAGGAGCTGGATAGTGTGGGGAAATGGCAGTTGTGATTCATTAATCAGACAGAAGCCCCCAAAAGCACAATGTGTGCGACATGGTTACAAATTCCACAAATGGATGGATGGAAAGTGACAACGAAGAGAAGGACTGGGGGTGACATGATAGCAGAGTTCCAATATTTGAGGGGCTGCCACAAAGAAGAGGGGGGTCCACCTATTCTCCAAAGCACCAGAAGGCAGGACAAGAAGCAACGGATGGAAATTAACCAAAGACAGAAGCAACCTAGAACTAAGGAGAAATTTCCTAACCATGAGGACAATTAACCAGTGCAACGACTTGCCTCCAGAAGTTGTGAATGCTTCAACACTGGACATTTTTAGGAAGAGATTGGACAACGAATTGTCTGAAGTGGTATAGGGTCTCCTGCCTGAGCATGGGGTTGGACTAGAAGACCTCCAAGGTCCCTTCCAACTCTGTTATTGGAATGGCTTGGCTCTGGAAGTTATGGGTGCTCTATCACTGAAGGGTTTCAAGAAGAAAATGGACAGCTGTTTGTCTGAAATGGTATAGGACAGGGGTAGGCAACCTTGGCTCTTTTATGACTCGTGGACTTCAACTCCCAGAATTCCTGAGCCAGCATGGCTCAGCTTGGAAACCTCTCCCGTTCCCCTCAGCATGGCTGGCTCAGGAATTCTGGGAGTTGAAGTCCACGAGTCATAAAAGAGCCAAGGTTGCCTACCCCTGGTATAGGATCTCCTGCTTGAATAAGGGGTTGTCTAGAAGACCTCCGAGGTCCTTTGCAACCCTATGATTCTATGTTCTGTGTTCTCTCTGCAAGCTCCAAAGTTCTAACAGAAGTTAGAAGCCGAAGAAGCTTCTTCGATCAGAAGCGACATCTCTTAAAAAAAAAAAACACCATTAAGTCCAGTTGCCTTTAAAATAAAAGCACCATGGTGTTTAAGCTCCACTATTGAACAGCGTCCCTGCTCTCCTCGACCAGAGAGATTATGGAAGGTTTGCCAATAATTAATTTTGGCTGGGCTGAGCATGTACGTGCAACACTTTCTCCCACCCATCCTCCATCCCACCAACCAGGTAGGAGACTCCCCACAGCCTACTGGCTTCTTCTGCCTTCTTGCACTAAGCAAAGGGTGATCCATGTTAGGAGGAATCAGCCCTACTCGGACTGACCTGCCCCGCGTTTTGCTCAGAGCCAAAGAAAAGAGTTTTCACAGATGGCTTTGGCCGCCTTCCAGAAATACTCTGCAACGCAAACAATCATGCAAGAAATCTCGCAAAATTCTTGATCTGTTAATTGAGAACAATCCCTGCTACTTGTCAAACACACAGCTTCCCTGCAGACTTTTAATTGCACGGGGAAAGGAGAGGACTCGGGGTCTGGAAGTAAGCAATGTCATTAAATGAGTTTTTAACCACAAACGGGCTGGGCGGGGGGGGCTAAGAAGCATGCAGAACCAGGAAAGCAAGAGAGGCCACTGGCAACTGTGCTGGGCACTCGAGGAAGTGTTTCGATATGTGCCCTTCAGACATTAGATCGCAATATATATACAGTATATATATTCAAAATTTTGTGGCTGACAAAGAGTTAGTGGGAGACTAGTATAGCTATTTCAAGCTCTTTAGCTCTCATCAGCTAGTCATACCCCTCTGGGATTCGAACCTGGGCAGTTTGCATGTTAGGCAGCTGGATTAACTTTTTGAGCCACAGGTTTTATATATTTTATATATATAACTATATATAACTATATATAACTATATATACACATATATATATATAAAAAACTATATATAACTATATACAACTATATAACTATATATAACTATATATAACTATAACTATATAACTATATATATATATCAATTCCATCTTCCAATCAAGATGTAACACAGCCAACCAACCCGCTTACAGCTACAAAGCCAACACACCACACACACCCTCCAGTATTTATAGAAGGACGGCAGCTCCGATCACGCTTTGCTCGCACAAGCACGAAGCCGAAGACACCAGCCTGAAGATGGCGAGTGGGACCTCGTTGAAACGTCGCCAAGACACTCTCAATCTTACACGGGAAAAGACCCGAATACGCCAAGACCTGCATACCTGTACCCGTGAAAATCTACGAAAACACACACATATATATATATATAACAGCGGATGTGCGTCTGTGCGTAGCGCAGCAAGATCTAAGTGCCGAACAGCTGAGAGGAGGGATTTTTGAAATTCAGACCGAGACCGGCTTTTACATCAAAGCCGGAACTATTGGGACTAAATGTGAGCGAGCGTGTTATAAGCATGCTATATATACGTTCTATATCTTGACCGTTAAAACGGTCACACAAGTACACATGTAGGTTCTCCTTTATTCTCAGCCCTTACTCTGATGATGTCAACAGCTAGTTGACGAAAGCTCAGTAATAAAAAGGCTATTTTACATCCCGGAGTTCACTAATTTTATTGATTCTTAAAAAAATGTTTACACCTGGGATTCAAATATTCAGAACAATCAAATACACACACACACACATACATATATATATAAAAACAACTGAGAGCTTCTGCACTGGAGACAAATTCCTTGTGTGTCTAATCATATTTGGCCAAATAAAGTACAGTATTCAATTCAATTCAACTTAATCCAACCCAATCGCTCCCCCTTTATCAATTTTCCAGGCAGCTAAAACATCCCAGAATGTTGTGGCTGTTTTTTCCTCTAAGAAGGTTTCTCTAAATAAATAAATAATCCTGGCCTGAACGCTGTGCTGCTAAATCCACCTCCTTGGAAAGACGTCTCATAGCCTAAGTGCCTAATTGTCGCTGAATGGGTTAAGGGTCTTTCCCCGCAGAAGCCCACTTGACATTTCAAAGGCAAGGACCGCTCACTGCCATCGGGTCTTTTAATCAAAGGCCAGAGAGAGCAGAGCTAAGTAGCCTCCACGCAGGAGGGGACCGGCTTCCAAGCTGACCTTCCCATTGAAATGCTAGTTTTGTACCTGTTTGTGTATGTGTGTGTGTGTACACACAAGCATGCACGCATGTGGGAGGGAGTGGTCCCACACAGAAATGCCCTTGCAGGATAGGTCCATGGCCTGGTGACCCCCTCCTTTCCCACTGGACGGCACTGGAAGAAGCAGCTTAGAAGTTCAGCTTTACTGTTGGTTTACCTGTTAACTATAAATCTGTTGGCAACCAACTTGACTTATCATCTATCTATCTATCTATCTGTCTGTCTGTCTGTCTGTCTGTGTCCGTCCATCCAGATAGATAGATAGATAGATAGATAGATAGAGATAGATAGATAGATAGATAGATAGATAGATAGATAGATAGATAGATAGATAGATAGATAGATAGATAGATAGATAGATAGATAGATAGATAGATAGATAGATAGATAGATAGATAGATAGATAGATAGATAGATAGATAGATAGATGGATGACAGGTCAAATTGGTTGCAAGTTTATAAATTGTGGGCCTGTATCGCAAGTGGAGAAATTATTATTATTGATCAATATTCAAGTTTAGTGACCCTCTGAGGTTATAACAGCACTGGAAAAAAATGATATGACCATTTTAACATATATGACCATTGCAGCATCCCCATGGTCATGTGATCAAAATCCGGTTGCTTGGCAACTGATCGTATTTATGACGGTCGCGGTGTCCCGGGGTCACGTGATCCCCTTTTGCGACCTTCTGACAAGCAAGGTCAATGGGGAACGAGATTCATTTAACAACTGTGTTGCTAACTTAAGAACCGCAGTGATTCACTGAACGACTGTGGCAACAAAGGTCGTAAAATTGGGGCAAAACTCATTTAACAACTGTCTCGCTTAGCAACAGAAATTTTGGGCTCAATTGTGATTGTAAACTGAAGACTACCTGCATCTTTTTTATAGACAGATGACAGATCAAATTGGCTTATAAAACATGGGTCTGTTTTGCAAGGGGGGAAATTATTATTGTTGTAACATATTTATCAAAATTCAACTAGGAAGGACAATCTGTGTGTATGTCTCTGTCTTTTTTAATGCACCTTTTTTCTTAAATGTTTGTTTAGCTTCATTTTCCTTTTGTAAATTCCCCCCCCCCTTTGGAGTTTGCATTTTAACTTTTGGCTTCTGGAGGCAGGCTGTTCCACTGGTTAATTGTTCTAACTGTCAGGAAGTTTCTCCTTAGTTCTAGGTTGCTTCTCTTCTTGATTAGTTTCCATCTGTTGCTTCTTGTCCTGCCTTCAGGCGCTTTGGAGAATAGCTTGACTCCCTCTTCTTTGTGGCAGCCCCTAAGATATTGGAACACTGCTATCATGTCACCCCTCGTCCTTCTCTTCATTAAACTAGACATACCCAATTCCAGCAACCGTTCTTCGTATGTTTTAGCCTCCAATCCCCTAATCACCTTTGTTGCTGTTCTCTGTTTGCAAAGGGACATGTTTTTTTTCTGCTGTGGATATAAACTGATTGGTTTTATACCCAGCTTTCTCTGCAGGAGAGCAGAGATGCAACTTACAGATGCTTCTGAGCATGGACTGAGGCTGGATCTAACCTGGCTCTGGAGGGAGGGGAGATCCTTCTCCCTCTTTCCTCTTCAACAGGAGCATCTTCAGAAAGGCCCCAACTGCAGATTGTAAATTCAGGGTAGCAAAGGGGCCCTTAGATCAGATTTTCATAATCTCTGGTGCCCCCACTGATCCTGGGGAGAGTCTGCTGAAGCCCCTTTCTCATGAAAAATATCTTTCCATGGACAAAATAAAAAATATAGATGTGGACCGTATTACGAAGCAAACCAGGGATGCTCAAATCCAGCAGATAACCCATGTTTAATATAGAAATATATGTGTATCTTTATTAATCCATTAAATCAGGGGCAAGGCAATAAATATGTTTAAAATGCAGGCGGGTTAAAATTAAAAAAAGTTTGGAGTCTGGAGGAAATAAATTGCTTTGCTGGCCTATATTTGTTACTGAATGGAAGGCTAAATTTACATCAGAGGTTAGTGGAAATGAAGTTGTAACTATTTTTCCCATCGCCCTGAAATCCTAGGTGGAGAATCTCTGCCTCAATTGAGGACTTTAAAGGATAAGACCAACATCTTAAACTGAGCCTGGTGGTCCTGGCTCATCTCAGGAGGCTTCCTTGGATGAGGAAGAGGATCACGAAGAGGAACTTCAAGAAGCAGGAACTTGTGCCATGTCCCAGTAGCAATATGAAGTGCTCTCTCTTCAGAAGCTGGAATGTTGAATGGAGGAGGCATCTCATCTGGATCAAGACAGGGCTGGGTTCCATCTTCAATGAAGATGGAACCCAGCCCTGTCTTGATCCAAATGAGATGCCTCCTCCATTCAACATTCCAGCTTCTGAAGAGAGAGCATCAAATGGAGGAGAGCTTGACAATGCCGAGGAACAGATGAACCGGACTACTGAGGACAAACCAGCAGGAGGAAACATGATCAGGACCAGATAATCTTGGATGGGAGCAAAATATTTGAAGGGCTATCACAGAACAGATGGTGTCAACCTATTCTCCAAAGCACCTGAGGGAGGACAAGAAGCAATGGATGGAAACTGACCAAGGAGAGAAGCAACCTAGAACTAAGGAGAAACTTCCTGACAGAACAATTAATTAGTGGAACGGCTTGCCTCCAGAAGTTGTGGGTGCTCCATGACTGGAGGTTTTCAAGAAAGGATTGGGCAGCCATGGTATCGGATCTCCTGCTTAAGCGGGGGATGAACTAGAAGACCTCCAAGATCCCTTCCACCTCTGTCATTCTGTTATTCAGTTAAAGAGAAATCCACCCTAAAACCATGGAGACATTTCCTGATGTACGAACAATTTAATCAATGGATCAACTTGCCTCCAGAAGTTGTGGGTGCTCCATCATGGGAGGTTTTCAAGAAAATATTAGACAGCCATTTGTCTGAAATGATACATCTGAAATTTTGATCCCGTGACCGTGGGGATGCTGCAACGGTCATAAGTGTGAAAAATGGTCACAAGTCACTTTTTTCAGTGCCATTGTAACTTCAAACAGTCAATAAATGAACTGTTGTAAGTCCAGGACTATCTGTAGTTGGCTACTAAGCCACGGGGGCAGGACAAGCATGGACACCATCAATCTATCAACCTGGGCAGGTGGCCCCAGCAAGGTTATTCATTTCCAAAGGGGTTTACCTCCTTCCTCTCTGCTCTCCGGGGAGCAAACCTAATTATTATTTAAACGTGAGTTAATTCAGCCAAGGTGTTGGATCAATAACGGAGAATTACTCTTTTGAAAATGGAGAAATCAACTGGCATGGCAGAAGGCATGGCTTCGTGGGGGGGGGGAGAGGGGGCGGCTCAATTACAGGGAGAGGGTCCTAATAAGCAGAACATGCAAGGAGTGAGAGAAAGACCTAGAAGGATAACCCCTCCCCCAAAAGAAGACCCAAGACCCTGGGAAGAAATGAACCTGTCAGTCACCTGCTTTCCATTTTGCTGAAGAAGGCTAATGGGCACTAGATCAGCTTTTGGCTGGGGATTATGAAAGTTCAAATTATTTGCTGCTGGGATTGCAAAACCACTTCAGCTCTGTTGGGGTGTGTGTGTGTTAAAGGGGGTCCATGCCTAGCTTATCTTCCAAGAGACTCTAGAAAGAATGCAGAGCAGAGCAACAAAGATGATTAGGGGATTGGAGGCTAAAACATATGAAGAACGGTTGCTGGAATTGGGTATGTCTAGTTTAATGAAGAGAAGGACGAGGGGGGACATGATAGCCGTGTTCCAATATCTCAGGGGCTGCTACAAAGAAGAGGCAGTCAAGCTATTCTCCAAAGCACCTGAAGGTAGGACAAGAAGCAACGGATGGAAACTAATCAAGGAGAGAAGCAACCTAGAACCAAGGAGAAATTTCCTGACAGTTAGAATTGGGTATGTCTCTCTGTGTGTGTGTGTGTTTGTGTGTGTGTGTGTGTGTATGAGAGAGAGAGAGAGAGAATGTGTTTGTGTGTGTGAGAGAGAGAAAGAGAATGAAAGAGAATGAGAGAAAATGTGTGTGTGTGAGAGAGAAAGAGAATGAGAGAGAAAGAGAATGAGAGAATGTGTGTGTGTGTGTGAGAGAGAAAGAGAGAGAGAGAGAAAGAGAAGGTGTGTGTTTGTGAGAAAGAATGAGAGAAAGAGAATGAGAGAATGTGTGTGTGTGTGTGTGTGTGTGAGAGAGAGAGACCCCGTTGCAGCTGCTCTTTTTAAATTCCTTCCGCCAAAGCTGATTATAAGAGTTACGACAATGCTGGATGACACATTAAATAAAATGTGGTAAAAATTGCAGTAATAGAGCAGGCTTCAATAAATAGTTGGGGACAGTTATTTACACCAATCGACCCAGCCTCGCTAATTTGTTATCTTCAGCCCGGGGCTGTACCATAAATAACAATAACCCCAAGAAACATCATTTCCCCCTGTCAATTTTCTGCAACAGACGCCTGGAAAGATGGTGGGGGGGAGGGGGAGGAAGCATCTGTCACCCGCCCCCCCCACCGTGCACCTGTGGCGTCACCTGGTGTGGTGGCCATGCGGAAGATGGTTGTTATTGGGAAGAGCTCAGTGACACATTTTGATTTCTCTTTCCAATTAAGAAACCTCTAGAAGTTTAGAGTTCATTCTGAGCTAGTCTGCTTGGGGTGTTGTTGTTGTTGTTGGTTTTTTTGAATACTGAATAAAGGAGAAGGGGAGGGAATTTCCAGGTAGCTTTAAAAAGTTTTTCCAGCTGTGAAAGTTTCAAACTTTTGATTCCCATTCCAAAATCAGGTGCCGGCTGGTGAAGGACAGGTCTTGTAGTCTCCTTTTTTTTAAAACACACACACACCCTTTTATTAGTTTATCAAAATATAAAATACAAAGAGAAATTAATATTAATTCATAAGCTACAGAAAGTAGCATATACTGTTGTGTAAAAGTAAAAAGTTGAGGTTGTAATGTTATCTTCTACGGTGCTAAAGAGAGCTGGAAGAGACTTTTTCTTTCTTTTTCTCTCCTTATTCCATATTTTCTCTTTTTTTCCCCCCCTCCACCCCTCCAAAGTCTTCTGTGACTTTTTAAAATTTCTCTTTGTGTTTTATACTTTGATAAACTAATTGCTAACCTCGGATGTTTTTGCATTGACAACAGATGGAAATGTAGCCATCTTTTACCTTTTGCTTTTAGAGTTAGATGATGCTGGGAGGGGGGGATGTGAACGAGAGTCCAGCTGGACATAACAACACTAAACCTAGCGTGAGAAACAAGGTTATTGAAACCAGAGCTGATAAGGAATTGGGGGGCTGGAGAACTGGAGAGGAAGCCCGCACATCAAGCTAATTGGGGAATGTGATTTATGACCGTTAATTGGAGGAGGGAATTGTGCTTTGAGACTATGTGCTCAGGGGAGGGGAATTCAGTTTTGGGCTTCGATTATGCAGTGCCGATGTTATGCTACTCAAAATAAAGATTCTTTAAGGTAAACAATGCCTCGAAGTTCTTTTGAAGAGTTTCGTCTGTCGGAACCACGACACTAATAAAAAATGTATTTAGAAAAAAAAAAATAATAATCTTGCGGTCTCCCGACTATAGCAAGGCCATGAGGTCCTGGGGACAGGTTTTGCTAAAAACTGTGATTGTTGTTGGTTGTTGGGACCTTCTGCACAGAACCTAGCACTGGGTACAAATAGTCCCTCAACTTATGACCACAATTGGCACCAACCCATCCTATGCTAAGTGGTCATTAAGTGAATCGTGCCTGATTTTACGACCTTTTGTACTGCAGTCATTAAGTGAATCACATAGCTGTTAAGTGAATCCAGATTCCCCTCTGCTTGACAAAAGCCCCCTAGGAAGGTCACTGATAGCAATTATGGGAACCCCCAGCCCACCCCAGGACAATGCAACCATCTTAAAGCACCCGAAATTTGATCACATGATCGTGGGGAACGCTGTGCTGGTCATAAGTGTGCGGACTGGTCATAAGTCCACTTTTTCAGCACTGTCATAACTCTGAGCAGTCTTCAAATGAATGGGCATAAGTAGGGGGAGCATCTACAATGTGGAACAAGGACACCCTTGGGCTGTCATTAAGGAGCACGATTTGCGAGATTTGGGGTACCCTGCTTGGTGGGTATTTTTTTTTAGGGCCTATTTTTAACTCTGCTTGCTTGCGCTACTAATAAAGCTTAAAAGTCCTTCATTTATTGGAAGGCTCGTTGTCTCTGGACCCAGAGGAGCCAATGGCCTGGGCACCTCATCATCACTGCCCCGACGCTTGGCAAAACACCTGCGCCCATGTTCTCCCCCCCCCTTAAACAGAAGTGGCCAAACAACCCAACACACCAAAGACAGAGAAACAGAGATGCCTCTTTTTTGGGGTGGAGGAGGAGGAGGAGGAAGTGACCACTCACCTTGCTGGCTATGCTTCTGGGCGTAGACTACCACCATGGCGGTGAACACCACACAGCAGGCTGCGGGCACGGGGGAAGCCATCTGGGGACACAAAGAGACACAGAAGGCAAGGATCAGTGGAGCAGGAAAGAGGGGTACGACAAACATATTTGGGGTGGATGTGACCCACGGAGCAAGAAGGAAGGGCTAAACAAAGGAAGACGGGTCTTCTTCCTCTTTTCATAATTGGCAAGGATTCCAGTCCCTGGTGAAAAAAGCAGGAGCAGAGAATCCCCCCCACCCACCCCAGCATGATGGCACCTCAGCTCCCAGCTAGGTGGGCCGATAGGAAAGATACTGCGACTTCCTTCCTTCCTTCCTTCCTTCCTTCCTTCCTTCCTTCCTTCCTTCCTTCCTTCCTCCCTCCCTCTCCATCCTGCCTTCCTTCCTTCCTTCCCTCCCTCTCTTCCCTCCAAAGCCTACAGGAAAGGAGCAGAAGAATCCCACACCACCCCAGCATGATGAGCCCTAAAGCTCCCAGATAAAAGCGTGTGGTAACGGATAGGAAAGATAACAGCGAATTCCTTCTTCCTTCTTACCTTCATTCCTTTAAACTTAGAGTACTTCATTCATTTCCTACTCAGAACACTGATAAAGTAATAGCAATTAAGTTACTGCATTACACAAATCTATGAAATCAACATCTATAATTCATACTGAAGTAAATTCCTCCCTAAATCAAGAACTTATGTATTAATAATTACTCCATCACTCAATGTTCTACCCAATAATGACTGTAATACTTCAGTTCAACTACACCATCACACTCCTTCTTCCTTCATTCCTCCCTCCCTACCCCCTCCCCTCTCCCCTCCCCCCTCACTCCCTCTCCTCCCTCCCATCTCACTACGGTGACAGGTGGCAAGCTAGTAAGAAATAAAATCAGAAAACAAGCTCCAAATTATACGAAAACATAAATCTAATAATCAGCTATTCAATCACATGCAACCCTGCGTCAGGGCTACAGAGAGATTCATTCATTCTGGCAATCAATATTAAACAAACAACCCAAGCAACAGGCTAAACCAAAAGGATAACTGTCAGACGCCAACTAGGTTTGGTGTCTCACAACATTGATCTTGACATTCCAGATCTGTGGTGTGTGTGGGTGTGTGTTGTGAACGAGAGAGAGAGAGCGAGACAGGACGGTGATCCAGAAGGCGTCTGCCGTGACACTAAAAAGGTGCCCAGAATACCTTAGCGTTGAGACAACAAAGTCCGAAGGGGAAGTTGTGTATCTTGACTCACATAAAGGGCTAAATTCTAATCCTAGGCACCTCGTACAAGCCACAAGTTTCCCTGCATCATTAAAATTGGTACACAAATGAAATGAATCTTGTTATCGGCTCCGCCAAAATCTTGTCAACACACAGGGGCTCAAATTAATAAAATACAGAAACAAAATAGTATAATCAAGAAGAAACCAATATACCCAAGGGATGGATATAAAATGGGAAACACGGTAGTAATTACAGGTGCCCACTCAACCCGGGGCAACACAGCCTCAAACCCAAAAAATAACCATTCTTCACCATATGAACAGAGTTTGGGCCAGTGCCAGTCTACATTTTTTAGGAGCAGGTTGGTAAACGTCGGCCACGTTAAGAGGGACTGGACTCAACTTCCCCGGAAGGTCCCACGTCAGCGAAGCCTGGCTGGGGAATTCTGGGAGTTGAAGTCAACCATCTTAAATGACCACGTTGAGGAACACCAGTCTAGAGGAACCTCTACATAAGATGAGGGTCCAACTTGCACGTCCAGGGACCAACCAATCTCACCTTTCTCTATCATACCAGCATTGTCAAACACAAGGCCCGGGGGCCGGATGCGGCCCGCAAAGTGGTTTCATGTGGCCCGCGAAGCCATCCTGGAAACAGTGAGGGAACGGCCCCTGCTGCCTTGGCCCTGGCCCAGGCCAGCCAGGAGCCAATGTACAATTTTGTGGTGGCCATCTATGCTGAAACGTATTAGTCTTAGCTCCACAAGGCCGTCTGGAAACAGCGAGGAACCAGCCCCTGCCGCGTTGGCCCTGCCCCCTGGGTGCATGCTGGGGAAGTGTCACTCTTTGTGAGGAATGAAGAAATGCACCATCACTTGGAAGTGGCCAGCAAATGGCCCTCACCTACTTCACATATCCGGCTTGATGGGCTCCAGGGGAGAGGTTTCGGCAGGCAGAAGGGTGCTCTCCTCACAGTGCCAAAAGGCTGAGCCGGGCGGCGCGAATCCAAAAAGAAGCGTGATGCTGCCCAGCCCCCAGACTGCTCGGTTTCGGCAGGCAGCAGGGCGCTCTCCTCACAGCGCCAAAAGCTGAGCTGGGTGGCACGAATCTGATGAGAAGTGCAATGCTGCCTAGCCCCCAGACTGCCCAGTTTCAGCAGGGAGCAAGGTGCAAAGCTGGTGAGCTTCGCACCTCCCGGCTCAACCTCTCAGTGCTGTGAGGAAAGCGCCCCACTGCCTGCCGAAATCGGGCAGGCTGGGGGCTGGGCGGCATTGCGCAGGTAACATTGACTCTCATGCTGCTCATGGCATCCTCTCCCCCAGAGCCCACCAAGCCAGATATGTGAAGTAGGTGAGGGCCATGTGCTGGCCACTTCCAGGCGATGGTGCATTTCTTCATTCCTCACGAAGGGTGACACCTCCCCAGCTGCGTTTCTTGCCTGTTTTTCTCCCTCCCTCATCTCAAATATTTTCTCACCACTCTGTTCTTAGGAAGGAAGGAAGGAAGGAAGGAAGGAAGGAAGGAAGGAAGGAAGGAGAGGGAGGGTCTGAGGGAAATCCTGCCTTAGTCCTGCCCTGCTGCCCTTTCACCATCCCCTTGCCCCCTCCTCCTGGCCTATCCTGGGGGTCTCCCATCCTATTGCTAAGGAAGCTTTGGATACAAAGCTGGGTCTCCTCCCATGGAGAGGGAATGGGCCTCCCTCTGACTTTGCCCTCGTACCCATCATGAGCAACCTGGCTAAGGAGAGCAAGCACAGCAGCAGCAGCCTTGAGGAGGTAAGGGCAGCTGGGCACCCCCTTGGGGAAGTGGGGCTGGGCTTGGTGCCACAGGTGCTTGAGGGCCAGGCTGGGCGTTTGACCTCTGCTGCCCAGGGCTCCGGGCAGCCCGTGCCACCATCCAGTCCCCCCCGCATGGCCTGAGAGGAACGGTGAGGCTCCTCCAGTGGACCATGCCTTGGCACTTGCCCTGGTCCCACCCCCTTCTGCCAGAGACCCTCAGATCTGTCCCACTCCTGCCCAGGCCCCCACAGGCACCCTTGACGCGAACGATGTAGAGCTAGCCACGCCCACCCAGTAGGCCACACCCACTCCATCCACACCCACCCAGTAGGCCGCACCCACCCTGGCCACACCCACCCGGCCCCGAGGGCAACCGCAATGTTGATGCGGCCCTCAGTGAAATTGAGTTTGACACCCCTGTCTTATACAATGAACCCCAAGATCCTCAATTGAGAAGAGCACCCCGGATGGTCGGTTCTCGCTGGAGGAAGCACATCTCCTAGAGATAAAACTTTGGGCTTTCAAGGTTAAATCCAACTGTTGAAATGGACACAGGAATCCACCAAGCGCCAACACAGTGTGTGCAACTCCAGATGCCACAAGGCTGTTCTTTTCTATCAGCCTTCAAAGATACCACCAGATTGTATGGCTGAGGCAAGTGTAATAATTCACAACATTTGCACAACACTGTCATGTGTGCTGTCTCTTTCCCCCTCCCATGATTCAAAGCAGACACAACTCTGTGGTTCCCTAACACACTACTAGGTCCACCCAAAGAGCCATAAATCACATCACATAAGGGTTTGGTTCTCACAATCTAAAACTGTGCCTCAGGAGGCCCACAATTATTTGTGACACCTCCAAAACCCACCCTGCAATTCCAGAATCATGTCATTACCATATTTTCCTCCTACTTTTGGCATCCAGGCAGCAGAAAATTATTTTTTTATTCCCTTGGTATTCACCCTCCTTCACATCAACAACACCCCATATGGAACATGTTTCAAAACCCTCATCTGATCTTCCCAAAAAAGAACACAAGGCGACACTGTCATATCCTCCATGACAGCACCCTTCCTACATCCAATCATGATGTTAGTACCACTTTATAATGCCTTAGTAAGACCACAGAAGAAACTTCCTAACAGTGAGGACAATTAACCAGTGGAACTACTTGCCTCCAGAAGTTGTGGGTGCTCCAACACTGGAGGTTTTCAAGAAGAGACTGGACAGTCCTTTGTCTGGAATGGTATAAGGCCAGGGTCTCCTGCTTCAGCAGGGGGTTGGACTAGAAGACCTCAAAGGTACCTTCCAACTCTGTTGTTCTGTTCTGTTCTGATAACTCTGCTCCTTCTGTGACACTTTTGGATGGCAAGTTGCAAGAGACACAATCCACCTCTTTTTAAGCCTCATCTCCACAGGGGTATGGGTAGTGGATGATATTCTTGTAGAAAATAAAACAGGACCTGGGTCCACATGAAGACAGGGCAGCTGTTCATTATCTACTGGGGATTTGATTGAGGGACCTAAATCAAAGAAACATCTGGATAAGCAGCAGCCTGGAGCAGAAATGAGGGGGTGGATCTCTGCATTATTGAAAGAGGGTTTTTTTTTTTTTTTTGGATTGATTGACTCAACTTCTCCTAGGTTACAGTGCTCAAAGGGGAATGGGGAAGATGAGAGCTTAGATCAAGAGTGTCCAACCTTGGCTACTTTAAGACTTTAGGACTTCAACTTCCAGAATTCTCCAGCCAATCATGCTGTTTTGTATGTGTATACACACATGCATGCAACCTGCACAAAAACTAGACCAACTTCAATCACTGGCCACTTTTGATTTTTGACTGAAATATCGCAATAAAGCGAGACACACAAATTTTGGGGCTTCCCAGGGCATATAAAAAGTTATGTTTTCATTGTCCTCTAGTCCAGGGCTTTTCAACCTGTGGTACGCGTACCACTTGTGGTACATTAATGAGTGGCAGGTGGTACACAGCCCTGCCTAGCCAAGTGTAGTGGGGAAAGGAAAGAGCCAGCACAGGCAAAGACTTACAGTGAGAGAGTCCTCTGGAGCTGCAGATTTTACTTATGAATGGAGCCATTTGGGGAGGCTGCCTTAGTACTTACATTTTTTTTTCTTCCTTAAGTGCCAGCTGGGCTCCTTACTTTCCTTTCTAGCCAGTAGCTAATTCTTAAAGGGGAAGTGCCTTTTTAAGCTAGTTCACTCAGCAGCTTGTCTTTTCTGTCTCTGGAGGCCTTTCTTGTTTGATCAATATATGGAAGAGGGAAAATATGGGGGGGTTCAAATTCTTCCTTCAGAAGGAGATGGGAATGAGAAAAAGGGAGGCAGGGAAGGGAGGGAGGGAAGGAAGTCCCGCCTTAGCACTTGGCCACCAGCAGCTCTGCCATTGACTTTGCTTGTCAAAAGGCTGCAGAAGGGGATCACATGACCCTGGGACACTGTGACCATCATAAATATGAATCAGTTGCCAAGCATCCAAATATAAATCACATGATCCTGTTGCTGCAATGGTCATAAGTGTGAAAAATGGTCATAAGTCATTTCAGTGCAATTGCAACTTTGAGCAGGTTTTTTTTTTTTGGTCACCAAGTTTTTGCCACCTTGCTAGGTGGTACTCGAATATCGCCATATCCTAAAAGTGGTACAATCGGTAAAAAGGTTGAAAAGCCCTGCTCTAGTCTATTAAAGGTGCAATAGTATTACATGTAAAAGATGAACATATCTTAATTAAAAAACACTTTATTGCTAAAAGATGCTAATCTGAGCTTTCAGCAAGCTGTAATCTTCTGGCTGGTGGTGGGTCTTGTAAAAAATGCAATATCTGAAAAGTGCAATAAAGCTAGGCATCTCTCTACTAAGAAGAGAGTTTTGAACTTCATTGATCACTTCAGAGTCCACAGTGAATGCCAGGCGACGATACGACAAAGCACCACAATGTGCTCTTTTGTCTGCAGTGCTATTTAATGTCTAGATGAAAGCACTGTGTGTGGTTGGCCCTGAAGCATTTTAGAGAGAGGCTTCATCAATCCACTTGGAATATTGCATCCAATTTTGTTCTCCACGATATCAAAAAGAAGTTGAGACTCTGGAAAGGGAAGAGCAACAAAGATGATTGGGGGACTGGAGGCTAAAACATAGGAAGAAGGGTTGCAGGAAATGGGTACGTCTAGTCTAGAGAAAAGAAAGACTAGGGGTGACTAGGGGTGACATGATAGCACTGTTCCAATATTTGAGGGGCTGAAAAGAAGAGGGTGTCAATTTATTTTCCAATGTACCAGAAGGCAAGACAGTGTGCTGCAGCTGCCAAAAAAGCCAACACAGTGCTAGGCTGCATTAACAGAGGGATAGAATCAAGATCACGTGAAGTGTTAATACCACTTTACAAGGCCTTGGTAAGGCCACACTTGGAATACTGCATCCAGTTTTGGTCACCATGATGTAAAAAAGATGTTGAGACTCTAGAAAGAGTGCAGAGAAGAGCAACAAAGATGATTAGGGGACTGGAGGCTAAAACATATAAGGAATGGCTGCTGGAATTGGGTATGTCTAATCTAATGAAGAGAAGGATGAGGGGGTACATGATAGCAGTTTTCCAATATCTCAGGGGCTGCCCCAAAGAAGAGGGAGTCAAACTATTCTCCAAAGTGCCTGAAGGCAGGACAAGAAGCAACGGATGGAAACTAAGCAAGGAGAGAAGCAACTAGAACTAAGGAGAAATTTCCTGACAGTTAGAACAATTAACCAGTGGAACAACCTGCCTCCAGAAGTGGTGAATTCTCCAACACTGGAAGTTTTTAAGAAGAGACTGGACAGCCATTTGTCTGAAATGGTATAGGGTTTCCTGTCTGAGCAGGGGGTTGGACTAGATGACCTCCAAGGTCCCTTCCAACTTTTATTATTATTATTATTATTATTATTATTATTATTATTATTATTATTATTATTATTATTATTATTATTATTATTATTATTATTATTATTATTATTATTATTATTATGAAGTAACCTGGAATTAAGGAGAAATTAGGTTAGATCCAGCCTCAGTCCATGCTCAGAAGCATCTGTAAGTTGCATCTCTGCTCTCCTGCAGAGAAAGCTGGGTATAAAACCAATCAGTTTATATCCACAGCAGAAAAAAAACATGTCCCTTTGCAAACAGAGAAGAGCAACAAAGATGACTAGGGGGCTGGGGGGTGAAACATAGAATGAATGGTTGCAGGAATTGGGTATGGCCAGTCTAGAGAAATGCAGGATGAGGGGTGACATGATAGCAGCCTTCCAATATCTCAGGGGCTGCCACAAAGAAGAGGGAGTCAAGCTATTCTCCAAAGCACCTGAAGGCAGGACAAGAAGCAACGGATGGAAACTAATCAAGGAGAGAAGCAACCTAGAACTAAGGAGAAACTTCCTGACAGTGAGGACAATTAACCAGTGGAACAAATTGCCTCCAGACGTTGTGGGTGCTCCATCACTGGAGGTTTTCAAGAAGGGATTGGACCACCATTTGTCTGAAATTGTATAGATTCCCCTGCTTGAGCAGGGGGTTGGACTAGAAGACCTCCAAGGTTCCTTCCAACTCTGTTATAATCTGCTGGAGAAAAGGCAGTCCTCGAGTTATGACTGTAATTAAGCTTGCCCATTATGGTTGTAAGTCGGTCTTAAAATACGATGATGTTTTTTTTGTGGTAATTCGAGTGCAAACACAAGTGTAGTTAAGCAAACGTGGTGGTTGTAAGTGTGAATCCACTGTTCGCTATGAGCCTGATTTTGCTGAAAAGTGAAAATAAGTGCTGGTTTTCAGCAAAACTGTCATAGAATGTGGTCATGTGACCTCAGGATGCTGCAAACGACAGCAAATGCGGTCGTGTTGTGAGTGTCCAAACAGCGATCACGTGACCATGGAGGAACTTTAGATCCGAGTCATAAGTCCCCTTTTTCAGGGTTAGGGTAATTTCAGTCACTAAAAGCAACTGGTTGTAAGTTGGGGACCACCTATACCAGGGGTCTTCAAACTTGGCCCTTTTATGACTTGTGGACTTCAACTCCCAGAATTCCTCAGCTAGGCACGCTGGCTGAGGAATTCTGGGAGTTGAAGTCCACAAGTCATAAAAGGGCCAACTTTGAAGACCCCTGATCTATACTCTGTTCTACCTCTCCCTAATATCTGAGCTGGGTGAAACACGTTCTGAACTTACGTCTGGACTCAGTGCTCAGTCCACGAAACACTTCGATCCTAAAAAGAGAACGACTTTATAGATGGGTGGGTGGCTCTTCGGGATGGAAACGGGGGGGGGGGGGGAGGCTTGCCTACTCTTACTTCTTCCCCCCAAATTTGTGTAGCTTGAGGATGCTGCAGGAGACAACTAAGGCTGTTGGAGGTTCAAAGGATCTCTGCGGTATATGGCCAACTTTGGGTTGCTGGTTCACTCAGATCTTCTCTTAGATCTAGTGACTTGCAACATGCTCTCCACTCATCTATCGCAAACAAAGTTGTTTGATTGTGGCAGGACAAAAATCAAATAAATAAGCAATGCAATGAGGAGAGGTTCATATCAGCCCAGCAAAGGCTAGGGGGCCGTAGAAGATGCCATAAAATCACAGGAGAGGAAACAGGCAGAGACAGCTGAAGTACTACAGTCCAGTTCACACACTGGCAGTCTCACATTCACACAATAGTAAAGCATCTGAAGGCAAGACAAGAACTAATGGATGGAAACTTGTCAAAGAGAGATCCAGCCAATCTAAAGCTAAGGAGAAAATTCCCAATAGTGAAAATAATAATAATAATAATAATAATAATAATAATAATAATAATAATAATAATAATAATAATAATAATAATAATAATAATAATAATAATAATAATAATAATAATAATAATAAAGTTGGAAGGGACCTTGGAGGTCATCTAGTCCAACCCCCTGCTCAGGCAGGAAACCCTATACCATTTCGGACAAATGGCTGTCCAGTCTCTTCTTAAAAACTTCCAGTGTTGGATCATTCACCGCTTCTGGAGGCAGGTGGTTCCACTGGTTAATTGTTCTAACTGTCAGGAAGTTTCTCCTTAGTTCTAGGTTGCTTCTCTCCTTGATTAGTTTCCATCCATTGCTTCTTGTTCTGCCTTCAGGTGCTTTGGAGAATAGCTTGACTCCCTCTTCTTTGTGGCAACCCCTGAGATATTGGAACATTGCTATCATGTCCCCCCTGGTCCTTCTTTTCATTAAACTAGACATACCCAATTCCAGCAACCGTTCCTTATATGCTTTAGCCTCCAGTCCCCTAATCATCTTTGTTGCTCTTCTCTGTACTCTTTCTAGAGTCTCAACGTCTTTTTTACATCGTGGTGACCAAAACTGGATGCAGTATTCCAAGTGTGGCCTTACCAAGGCCTTGTAAAGTGGTATTAATACTTCATGTGATCTTGATTCTATCCCTTTGTTAATGCAGCCTAGCACTGTGTTGGCCTTTTTGGCAGCTGCAGCACACTGCTGGCTCATATTTAAGTGATTGTTCATCATTGGAATGGGTTGTCTTCAGAAGTTGTGGGTGCTCCATCACAAGAGGTTTTCATGAAAAGATTGGAACAACCATTTGTCTGGAATAGAAGAGGGTCTCCTGCTTGAGCAGGAGGTTGGACTAGAAGACCTCCAAGGTCCCTTCAATCCTACTATTCCAGGGGTGTCAAACTTGCCACGTCATGTGATGTGTCGTGATGTATCTATGTTCTTAGAGTTGCCCTTGCAGTTTTTCTCAGTCGCTCAATTGATGCAGAGTGTAGTATCCTGGTTGCTAAGGGAGACACCTGGTCAGAACCATCTTTCCAGCATCTGTACTGGCTGCCAATTAACAAGCCAATTCCTTTCTGTTTTTTAAATATAAATTCCTATGACTGGAATAAAGTGCAAAGAAAACAGGATGCATAAAAATAAAAACAAGAAGAAAAAAAAAGGAAGAAAGAGAAGGACGGGAACCTAGCAAACAGCTGAGTTTTTAAATCCGCATTAAACCTTGACCAGCCAGAATAGCATTGATCAGCCTTTTGATTATGCAGAAAGTGAACACGCATCATTGATCCCGGATTGTAAATCAGTTTGGCATGGTTTTTCCACAGTATTCCCCCCCTCCCAATGCTGGCTCAATAGATCAATAGTTTTTCATAGACTGTTAGATTCCAAAACTATATCAATCAATTTAGGAATATTAAATGGAAACAGGATGATAGTGAGCCAGGAACATTTTATGGCAAAAAAGTCCCCCCCGCCCTCTTCAAAAAGCTTCAAACATACTGTCATGAAGTTGAAAGTCAAACCCTTCTACATCCATTCTTTCAGGTTTCCAATGAAGAGGAAAACAAATCTTTTTTAAATCTTCTCTTAACGTCACAAACATATCCCTTAATCCTGAGTTGTTAAGATGAGGTATTTCAACTCCTTATTCCAAAATCCTCGCAAATAACTAACACGTAGTCTTCAATATTTAATTCTCTAGGAATTAAACACCCCAGGACAGAAATTCAAGACTTTGTTTTTAATACTGAAGACTGCAAGCAACTTGGGATCTTATTCTGAACGGGGCCATCTTTGTCACTTCAGACCTGATGGATTATTATTTATTTTGTTAGATTTGGAGGCCAACCAACAGCCAGATGACTCTGGGGGAGCTTACATCTGAAGACAGGAAACAATAAAATAGGGGGGGAAAAACTCCATGTACATCTGGACAAAAACACAACTGTACCAAAAAAATCTCCCAAACAAACTTAAAAAAAAAACTGACCAGGAAGGGCTCAGCAATGACTCCACCCCCAGTGGAAGCATCTTCCAAAACTTCAGGATCAGGCAAAGGGGGAAAACAATATGGATCTTTGGGGAGAGAGGTTTTTCCAGAGGATGGGCACAATGACGGAGAAGGTGACTTAGAAAATGAAGACCACCAGGGATATCCACCAACTGGACTTTCTTGGGTGTTTTCTTTGAAAGTATTTCTCTTCTCATCCAAGAAGCTTCTTCAGTTTTGAAGAAGTGACGAAGCTTCTTGGATGTGAAGCAAAACATCTTCAAAGAAAAGACCAAGAAAGTCTAGTTGCCTTTTGGGGGGGGGGGAAACAAAACACCTTTGGGACAACTAAAAAGTGCTTTTTTCAAGAGGCAACTGGGCTTTCTTGTTTTTCTTTGAAGGTGTTTCGCTTCTCATCCAAGAAGCTTCTTCAGCTCTGACTGGATGGTGGTGTGGGAAGTCAGCCCCTCAGAGAAGGAAATATTAAAAGGGCAGAAAAATATATTTCCTCAAAAGGATTTTTAAAAGCAGGAGCCAGCCCTATACAAATGTAGATGTAGCCATCAGAAAGCTGGAGCCAGCTAGGAAATCAAGAAGACAAAAGACCTAAAAATCTGCATACCCCACCTGAGATGGGACATAATAGGACCATTACCATCAAGAATACCAGAGAGGCACACCTAAACTCAGGTCAGAATACTTGACACAGGAAATAGCCTCAAAGTTCATGCCACAGGAACAGGAAACTTCCAAACAAAAGGCTAGAGAGGGTATAAAAACCTACTCCACATGTGCTCAGTCCTTCTCCTTGATTTCTCTCCTTCCTGCAAGAACCATCTTTCTGGCTCTTCAATAAACTGTAACCTTTTTCCCAAAGCAGTCGCCATGTTGTTTTATTTATTCCCGGCTTGGATGAACCAGGATGAAGACTTTTCTTCCCACAGTGGGGAATGAAAGGAAATGCACACTTCAAACCCAAGAATACAATAAGGCAGAAGCTTGTCCACCCCAAGGATAAAACACCCAGACACAAACTGAGCAACTGTGTATAGGCAGTACAGTGCAGTGAACCATGTGCAGACCTGTACATTGGGAAACAAAACAACCACTTCACAAAGACATGGCACAACATAGGAGAACAAACCCATCAGGACAAGATTCAGCAGTCCATCTGCATTTAAAAGACAAAGGCCGTTCTTTCAAAGACAGCAAAGTCTACATCTTGGACAGAGAGGACCGCTGGTTTGAAAGAGGGGTCCAAGAGGCCATCTATCTCAAAATTGAACAGCCCTCTCTCAACAGAGGGGGAGGGGTATGACATCATGTATCTTCAGTCTACAACACAGTCCTTTCAGCAGTTCCAAGAAGGCTCCACACCCATTTGCACTACTCAGGTGACCTGGATGACACAGATAAACCTCAAGGTGGCATCAATGACTCTCTAAGAATGCAAATGACCAGCTGTCTGCAAGGAGTATAAATCCTTCCATTTCCCCACCATCCAGTCAGAGCTGAAGAAGCTTCTTGGATGAGGAATTCTGGGAGTTGAAGTCCACAAGTCATAAACTGGCCAAGTTTGAAGATCCCTGCCCTAGCATAATATTTCTTAATCTTGGCCACTTTAATATACACCCATGGACTTTGACTCCCAGAATTCCCCAGCCAGAAAGCTGGGAAAGCAAGCTGGCTGGGGAATTCCGACAGTTGAAGTCCACGCATCTTGAAATGGCCGTGGTTGAATAACTCAAGAGTATAAGCCTTGCTTTCTGGGTCCTGCATGGGATAAATCATCTGGGTAGATAAAACCTCCTTCTTTTCTTCAATAAAGAAACTAATTTAGCTCAATCAAACCTGTGCACTGCCAGCAGAGTAAGCCAAGTCTTGAATAAGGGATTAAGTGTCTGGAAAACTGAGACTCACAGCCAGGGCTAGTGTGCATCCTGGCATCACACATACCTGTTAGGGTTTTTCCCCCCATAAAGACTATAACACTTTTATCCATAAAGACATTTGTGTCGATGAAAGCAATCTGTTGCTATGGAAGAAGAAATCCCACTTCATTCTAAGTGGTTGGTAACCCCTTAAGACTCCCATTCCAGAATGCGATTTACTAGCCACACGAGCAGAATGGCAAGAGAAAAACTCAGAATAACAGAATAACAGGGTTGGAAGGAACCTTGGAGGTCTTCTAGTTTAGCCCTCTGCTCAAGCAGGAGACCCTAAACCAGGGGTGTCAATCTGGTGGCCCGCGGGCCAGATGTGCCATGCACAGGCCACACCCACCCTGGCTCCACAAAGGCAAAAAATGTTGTGATAAGTCATGATACGTCACGTGACGCGCTCAAGTTTGACATCCACCCCTAGAGCATTCCAGACAAATGGCTGTCCAGTCTCTTCTTAAAAACCTCTAGTGTTGGAGCCCCCACAACTTCTGGAGGCAACTTCTGTTCCACTGGTGAATTGTCCTCACTGTTAGGAAGTTTCTCCTTAATTCCAGGTTGCTTCTCTCCTTGATTAGTTTCCATCCGTTGCTTCTTGTCCTGCCTTCAGGTGCTGTGCAGAATAGATTGACCCCCCTCTTCTTTGTGGCAGCCCCCCAAATATTGGAAGACTGCTATCATGTCACCCCCTGGCCCTTCTCTTCATTAGATACTAGACATACCCAATTCCTGCAGCCATTCTTTATATATTTTAGCCTCCAATCCCCTAATCATCTTTGTTGCTTTTCTCTGCACTCTTTCCAGAGTCTCAACATCTTTTTTATATTGTGGCAATCAAAACTGGCTGCCGTATTCATAACCCTTGGAACATAATATTCCAAGTGTTCCAACAATATTCCAACTCGGCTATGTTCAAGAGGTGTCTTTGCCAGGCACCCCCCCAAACTCCCCCGGCCCATTGCAATTTGGAAATGAACGTTTTCCAAACTCTCAACGCCTCCGTTGCTTTGACTGAAAATGTCACCTTGCTTTGGCAAAGTAGCAGAAATGAAACACCTCATGTCTAAATGTTTTACTTCCTGTCAATTCGCAGCACTTTAAATTGCTTTTACTGGCTCGTTTTAAAAATAATCTTCCCAACTTATTCAGAATAAAATGACTGTCAGAATTGCAAGCCCAGGTACAGGAGGAAGGAGTCTTATGGAAACAGTCAGAGGGGGTTTTAAGACACGGAGGGACTGGTATGCCGGCAAAAGGCTGGAACACAGCACCCAAAACCAGTTAACACAACACCAACTTATTCCAATTCACATACAGATAGAGAAGAGCACTCTGAACTAGAAGGAGGAGTTAAATCTGTCATCAGTTTGGTGTCATTGCATTATCATAAGAGACCCAAGTCCAGTCCTCCTTGAATTCCATCGACCCTTATCTAGCATCAATTGAGCTTTGATCGTTACTTGACTAGATTCTTGTGTAGTTTTATTATTGAGTCACTAAGTCGTGTCTGAATCTTCACAACCCATGGACAACAGCACGCCAACCTCCCCCCCCTATCCTCCACCATCTCCCAGAGTTTCCCAAATTGATGTTCGTTGCGCTGATGACACTGTCTAACCATAATATCCTCTGATGTCCCCTTCTCCTTTTATCTTCGATCCTTTCCAACCTCAGGGTCTTTTCCAAGGAGTGATTTCTTTGGCGGCCAAAGTATTTGTGCTCCAGTTTCAGGATCTGTCCTTCCAAAGAATTCCAGTGTTTGAGGGGCTGCCACAAGGAGGAGGGGGTCAATCTATTCTCCAAAGCACCTGAAGGCAGGACAAGACCCAATGGATGGAAACTAATCAAGGAGAGAAACAACCAGAAATTAAGGAGAAATTTCCTAACAGTGAGAACAATTAACCAGTGGAATGGCTTGCCTTCAGAAGTTCCCAATTCCAGCAACCGTTCCTTATATGTTTTAGCCTCCAGTCCCCTGATCATCTTTGTTGCTCTTCTCTGTACTCTTTCTAGAGTCTCAACATCTTTTTAACAATTGTCCCACCTAGCAATGGAAACATTGGGCTCAGTTGAGGTCGTAACCCGAGGACGTGTTCTGGCAATGCATCTGCAAGAAGAAAACCAGGCTCAGAGAACGCCAAGAATCGTTTCCAGGGGCAGATCTAGGAGTGTCCGTGAGGCACTGGGTGACTTATGGCATTTTGCTTGTGAGGGTAGGCCAGGGGTAGGCAACCTTGGCTCCTTTATGACTGGTGGACTTCAACTCCCAGAATTCCTGAGCCAGCCGTGCTGAGGGGAAAGGGAGAGGTTTCCAAGCTGAGCCATGCTGGCTCAGGAATCCTGGGAGTTGAAGTCCACGAGTCATAAAAGAGCCAAGGTTGCCTACCCCTGGGGTAGGCTGTTGAAGGATTCGTCGTAGAAAACTGAAAAAAAGAAAAGCAGGAAGCAGAAAAGCAGAGCGGTTTTTAATATCCCAACTCATCATATACAGCTTCCCTGTTATGAAAGCTCTAGAATAGAATTGATCACTGTTCTAAAAATAGAAGCTTGATCGCAGTACGAGAAGCTGCGTATTGCTGAGATTCAAGAAGGAAGAGTCACCGTTTCATCTCTGGAGCCCTGGGTGATCAACTCCATTTGGTCCTCCGCTTACGACCACAATTGAACCCAAAATGTCCACTGCTCAGCAAGACAGTTGTTAAGTGATTTTTGCCCCATTTTATGACCATTCTCGCCACAGTTGTGCTAAGTCAGGGGTCTTCAAACTTGGCCCTTTTATGACTGGTGGACTTCAACTCCCAGAATTCCTCAGCCAGGCACGCGTGCCTGGCTGAGGAATTCTGGGAGTTGAAGTCCACCAGTCATAAAAGGGCCAAGTTTGAAGACCCCTGGGCTAAGTGAATCACTGCAGTAGTTAAGTGGATCTGGCTTCCCCATTGACATTGCTTGCGAGAAGGTCACAAAAGGGGATCACGTGACCCCGGGACGCTGCGACCGTCATAAATGTGAGTCGGTTGCCAAATGTTTGAATTTTGATCATGTATAACCATGGGGATGCTGCAATGGTAATAAGGGTGAAAAAATGGTCATAAGTCACTTTTTTCACTGCTGTTGTAACCTCGGTCACTAAATGAATGCTTGTAAATCGAGGGCTAGAAGATCAGGACCCAGATGCTTACCAGTTGTGCAGAGAAAACTACACTGCTCTACTACACAACATGTACAGGAACCCTGCCAAAGCGTGATTCAGAAAACTCCAAGATGGTGGCCAGAATGACGCAACAAACAGAAGGAGCTTTGTTTGATTGGCCCATCTTAGTCCCTGATGCGGCCACCATCTTGACTTCTCTGCAGAGAGCCGGTGGTCCTGTCCTCTTTCCACCAGCTCCTCCCCATGGAACTGCATCAGCTTTCTAGATGATGGGAGCTGTGGTTGCGTGATGGAGCCACTAGTTGAAGGTGAGGAGGATGGAGGTTAGGAGACATTTCAGCTCAGTCTTTTGGGGGAGGAAACATTTGAGGTGAGAAACTCAGGTCCACCTCTGCCATTTCCCAAAGGGAAGCAGGCAGGCTGGTGTGATTCTTGTAACATAGACAATCAGCAATAAAGACACCTACATGGCCCATTCTTGGAGCTGTTCTGTGGGTTGGGGTGGGTGGTCACAAGTGGGGCTTTGAGCCAAATATTGAGTTTGGCACGGGCTGGCAAGCTGGAGAAGCTCGACAGCTACAGCCCAAGCTCACCCATCAGTCAAGCATTTCTGCCACCAATGCGCCATTTCTGGTTAAATCAAAAGAAAGCCATTCGCTCACCAGTGGACACCTGAAAAGGTGAAAGTTAAATTAAGGGTGGTAGCAGGAAAGCGAGCCTCGCGGTGGTGCAGAAAAGCAACAATTTAAACGGCTTCAATAGAAGAGAATATTTGTAGCTCAAGGTTGAACTGTGGGGGTTCCTTCTGCATTCTGAGCTGGGTGGTTTTCTTGCAGATATTTTATGAACCAACAAGGGGACATCAACAGTGTTAGAAGGAGATTGCGGGGAGGAGGAGGAAGAGGAGGAGGAGGAGAATCGGAGGGTCCTTAGTGCTCTCTGAGCTTGGAGGTTTTCTTGAAGATGTTTCATTAACCAACATTATCAATCCTGGAAGGGAGGGAGGGAGGGAGGGAGGAGGAGGAGGAGGAGGATGACGACGATGACTGTGGGGTCCTTGGTTGTTTCCTTGCAGATGTTTCATGACCAAACTATGTAATATCACCAGTGCTAGAACTCAGTGGCATTTGCAGAATGAAGGAGGAGGAGGAGGAGGAGGAGGACGAAGACGATGACAACGACGACGACTGTGGGGTCCTTGCTGCTCTCTGAACTTGGTGGTTTTCTTGAAGATGTTTCAATTCCCAACTAGGGAACATTATCAGTCCTGGAAGGGAGGGGTTGGGTGGAGGGGAAGAGGAGGAGGAGGAGGATAATTTTGGGGTCTTTGGTGCACTTTGAGCTTGGTCGTTTTCTTGCAGACATTTGAGAACCCAACTAGGGAATACCATCAGAGCTTTGGATGAGCAGGTGGACACCTGATAGAAGACCTTTGGGTGAGCAGGTGGACACCTGATAGAAGCAACGCACAGCTGGAGGACCAGGCTCTCCCCCAGAAGATACAATGGACCTTTGGAACCCACCAACCAGGTCTCGTGCAGAAAGTAATGCAATAAAACCAGCAAGGGACGGATACACAGCTGCCTTGCATTGTGCAAGTTAGGGCTGAGGGGATCTTCCTTCAGCCATCTTGCACGCATGCCTAGCTCTCTTCCGAACTCTTGGCTGAACCCTTTCCAAGGTTGATCTCACAGCCTTCTCCGCTGTTCAGCCTGGGGTCTCTCGTGGTTTCTTTCCCACCAAGTCAGGTGCCGCTGCTCCACAGAGCTATCTCAACAAACCCGCTTCAAGGCAACCTGGACGTGTTTTGAGGCTTTAAGGACGTGTCCGTTTGGGCCCTTGCAGATGTCCTAGGCAAGCAAAGGCCATGCTGGCTGGGAATTATGGGAGAGGAAGTCCAGCACATCTGGGGAACATCGAAGAAGGCTGTGTTTCTTCCAAAATGTCATCACCTGTCAACAAAGCTCCTTGTTCTGCTGGGTATCAACCCAAGTATTAATGGCCAATAATTACTTCAACTGCTGGAGTGATTCTGAGAAGCGGAACACAATGGTCTGGATTTGCTCAAGTGCTTGAAACGCCCCCCCCGTTTCTTGCTCGGGGTTTTGGCCTTGGGAGGGTGCCTCAAGCTCTCTCTTTGGCTCTGAGTTCAGGACAGGAAGCAAAGCTGGAGGAACCCTCCTTCCCTGGGTGAGAGAGGCACGTCAGAAAGGACACCATCCCAGCGGGCAGGCTTCGCACTGCCACAGAAGTCAAAATGGATGCCCCCAAAGATGCTATTCCCAAAAGGCAACTGGACTTTCTTGGGTGGTTTTTTCCCCCCCTTGAAAACGTTTCGCTTTTCATCCAAGAAGCTTCTTCTGTTCAGAATGGAAGAGCTTCTTGGATGAGAAGCGAAATGTCTTCAAGGAAAAACAAAGTCCAGTTGCCTCTCGAAAAAAACACCATCGGCAACCATGACCTGGAGGGCTGAGAATCTCCACGGACATTTAGCTATGCACCTTCGAATGGTGCGGGAGTATGAGCGGATTTCCAGAAAACACCGCAGACTACAGGAACCATTTGCGCTTGAGATGCAGACAGCACAGACTCATCCCCAACAGCCAGCGCCTTGTCTTCAACAGTGAAGGGCCCCAGGGCAGAAAACATCCTGCAGCCAAGAAGGCTCCACACCCATTTGCACCACTGAGGTGATCCTGAGGACACAGATAAGCCTCCAACTGGCCTCAACCACTCTCTAAAAGGAGGCAAATGGCCAGCTGTCTGCAAGGAGTATAAATCCTTCCATTCCCCACCATTCCAGTCAGAGCTGAAGAAGCTTCTTGGGTGAGAAGCAAAATGTCTTCAAAGAAAAACAAGAAAGTCCAGTCTACAACACAGTCCTTTCAGCAGTTCCAAGAAGGCTCCACACCCATTTGCACCACAGGTGACCCTGAGGACACAGATAAACCTCCAGGTGGCCCCCACGACTCTCTAAAAGCATGCAAATGACCAGCGGTCTACAAGGAGTATAAATCTTTCCATTCCCCACCATCCAGTCAGAGCTGAACAAGCTTCTTGGATGAGAAGCAAAACATCTTCAAAGAAAGTCCAGTTGCCTCTCAAAAAAAGCACCAGACTTTTCTTGTTGGAAGCCAGCTGGGCAGGTTACAAATGGTGATCACATGATCCCAGGACACTGCAACAGTCATAGGTACATGCCAGTTGCCAAGCATCTGACTTTTAGTCATATAAGCACCGTGATGCTGTTAAGTGTGAAAAAAAGTATAATTTTGATCCTTTGGCCAAAAGGCTCCACTGAAATTCTAACACCAAGATGTTCAATATGGATTTTAATTGATGCTTTCCATTTCAGCCTTTGATTGAGATTTTTCCTCCCGAAGGACAACAATCTTGTAAGAGGGGCACTTCTTAAGGGACATGGATTTTCCAATTTATTTAGCTATATTCATCAATCTCCTTTTATTCAAAGGTATCTAAACCAACCTCAAATGCAATTCATATAATCAAAATAGCAATATCGAGACAGCATTTGGGCAACGGTATCTGAAAATCAAAACTGGCAAATTGATTGCACATTCTGGAATTCAAACCCACTTTTGCACCTGCAGGTTCTTTATTTTTGAGAAAGAGTTTAAAAAAACAAAAACAAATAGGAACTATTGGACTGATGCTGTTAAGGTACTTAAGGGGTTTTTTTTTGTTTTTTTTTTGCTGTTCTGCTTTGAATGGTACCTGCTCGGCTCTCTAACTTGGAATTTTGGATGAGGAAGAAAGGAAGGAAGGAAGGAAGGAAGGAAGGAAGGAAGGAAGGGAGGAAGGGAGGGAGGGAGGGAGGAAAGGAGGTGGGAGGGAGAATGAAGGAATGGATTTTTTTAAGAAGAGATAGGACAGCCACTTCTCTGAAATGGTATAAAGTTTTCTTTTAGGCGGGGGTTGAACTAGAAGACCTCCAAGGTCCCTTCCAACTCTGTTATTCTGTTAAAGCCGGAGTCTCTCAATGACCTTGTTGAGTTTCTTGGGTGAACACACAGATAAGGGATTTCTGCCTGTTGCTTAAGAGCTCCTTCAAGTCAGAGGCCTTCTGCAAGAGCGCTGATAATTAACTGAACACCAGAAGCGTCAATTGATTAGCATATGCAAAGTAAGTGCCCTCCCACTTCGCGGGGGAGGGGGGGGAGGATGCACAGATGGTGCCGGCAACTTGGCCAACCCTGGATGTCCTTGGCAAGTGCCACAGAAGGGGAACACAGGACAAGGGGAACCAAGGGTGGGACTGGGAAGCTGGAAAGAACCGGGAGAAGAGAGTAAGCCTTCCAAAAGCTCATCTAGACTGAACGCCCACTCAAGAAAATTTGGCAGATTAGCAGCCGGCTGTTTCTTTCGAAGCAACCAAGGATTGTAATTCCAATAGCCAGGTGCCTTTTAGAAGCATCCTGATGAGGCCGGACCTCAAGGTTAAAGATCCCCTTAGGCACTGGGAGGTGATTCACCTTAAATGTGCAAGTGAGGGCAAGCAATGAGCCAGACTGCATGACCCACTGAGCTGGCTAGCTAGGGGAATATAAGCCCTGGAAGATGCCCATGTCACAGGTGGTCACAGCTGCCCACCTGGCTCAGTGTTCCTGAATAAGGTGTGAATGCTGCTAGAGACTCAACCAGGAGGAAGAGGAGGAGGAGGAGGAAGAAGAAGAGGAGGAAGAAAAACAGGAAGAGGAAGAGGAAATGAAGGAAGAAGGAGAAAGAGGAAGAACAGGAAGAGAAGGGCAAAGAAGAGAAAGAGGAAGAAGAAGAGGAGGAGAGGAGGAGGTAGACAAGGTGGAGGGGGGGAAAAAGAGGGGGGGGAGAAAGGAGGTGATCAGATCAGAGAGAGACACATGAGCTAATGTCTGCCAGGCAACTTCAGCCCTCTTCAGAATCAAAATCAAATCAAATCAAAAAGACTCCAGATGAAACTTAACAGCGGTTATGTCCTTCTGAATTTCTCTGGGAGAAAAGTTACAACTGCTGTGGCAAAGCAACACAGATGGCCTCTGCTCATGTGCCAAGAAGACCCCACGGGATTTTTTTTCCAGCCTAAACAGAGCTCAAAGATAACACAGAATTAGAGAATTATGGAATCCGGAGGAGCCATTTTGAAGTCAGGTCTTAACTCTCTTGGACCAACGTCGTGCCAGCTTGGCCAATGCAATGAAGGCCAAGGTTCAGCTAGAACAGTGGTGGCGAACCTATGGCACGCATACCAGAGGCGGCACTCAGAGCCCTCTCTGTGGGCACTTCTCTGAACTGCTGGTGGCAGGCTGCGGTGCGCCGGTCGAGGGGCTGGCAGGCTGTGGCTGCTGATGGGACACTGTTGGCCCCCATGCGCTTGCTGGCCTCTGTGTGCGGGGGTCGATGGTGTCAGGCAGCAGCTGCCCCAGCCCCTGCCTTGCCTTGCCTCACCCCGCAGGACGAGCCTCCTGCCCACCACCCCACCTGCCAGAGACCCCCTGGATCTCCCCCAACCCTGCCCGGCCCCCATAGGCATTCCTCCCCACGAGCAACATTGAGGTGACCACGCCCACCTTGGCCACACCCACCCAGTCTACCATGACCACCACGGCCACGCCCACCCAGTGGGCCACGCCCACCTGGCACTCGGCGATAAATAAGTGGGTTTTGGGTTGCAGTTTGGGCACTCGGTCTCTAAAAGGTTCGCCATCACTGAGCTAGAACTATATTTGCAACCTTGGCACCTTTAAGAGAGGTGGACTTCAACTCTTCAACTGGGAATTGAAGTCCACCCCTCTTAAAAGTATCAAGGTTGAGAAACACAAGACTTTCAAACATTGGGAGGGAGGGGGAGATCCCCGCAGGAAGAGTTCTGGGAGTTGAAGTCCAGACATGCTGTCTGGGGAATTCTGGGAGTTGAAGTCCATCCATTTTCAAGTTCCCAAGGTTGAGAAACTCTGATCTAGACACCTAAATCAGACTTATACTGAGAAGCTGAACAACCACTCCATATTATACTAAGAGCCCACTCTGCCACTCTCTTTCCCTTTAAAAGAGAAAAAAAGCAAGTCAAGAACATGGAATGACTTTAAGAAGCAATAAAATACTGCGGTTTATTAACTTAATAAGCTTTGCTGAGAGGCGCATCTAAATACGGGTGGCATATAAGGGGAAGCTCCCTCCTCCGTTCCCCAGGCACAAACGTTAATGTAGGAGCTGCCAAGATACAGATAGTCCTAGCCCTGCCTTGCCTCAAACCTTTTTAATTGGAATTAAAGGCACGCTGGGCGTATCCCTTAAGTTCTCACTCTACTATAACTGAAGCACTGAAGTGGTGTCTCTGGCTGTAATCTTGCACACAGATCAGGGAGCAAGCTCTCTTGGGAATCATAGAATCCTACAGCTGGAAGGGACCACGGAGGTCTTCTAGTCCAACCCCTGCCCAAGGAAGGAGTCCTTATATCAGGGGTAGGCCACCTTGGCTCTTTTATGACTCCTGGACTTCAACTCCCAGAATTCCTGAGCCAGCCATGCTGAGGGGAAAGGGAGAGGTTTCCAAGCTGAGCCATGTTGACTCAGGAATTCTGGGAGTTGAAGTCCACGAGTCATAAAAGAGCCAAGGTTGCCTACCTCTGCCTTATACCATCCTGGACAAATGGTTGTTCAATCTTTTCTTGAAAACCTCCAGTGATGGAGTACCCACAACTTCAGGAAGCAAGTCTAATGTCTACTTTAATGAAAAGAAAGACTAGGGGGGGACATGATAGAAGTGTTCCAATATCTCAGGGGCTGCCGCAAAGAAGAGGGGGAGTCATCCTATTCTCCAAAGCGCCTGAAGGCAGGACAAGAAGCAACGGATGGAAACTAATCGAGGAGAGAAGCAACCTAGAACTAAGGAGAAACTTCCTAACATCCTGGACAAGCGGTTGTCAATCTTTCCTTGATAACTTCTAATGAGGGAGCGAGCACCCACAACTCCGGAAGGCAAGCTGTCCTGTGATTGATCATTCTTACAGTCAAGAAATTCCTCTTTCTTTCCAAGGTGGATCTCCCTGTGAGGAGCTCCATCCATTGCTTCTTGCCCTGCTCTCTCAGCTGCTTTAGAGGAACAAATTGACCTCCCCTCCTTTGTGGCAGCCCTTCATGCGTTGGGTGATGCCAGCTTGAATTTCTCTCTGAAAATAAGAAACTGATCAACCGTGAGTAATTTGCAGGACATGTGTGGATGCCTTGTATCTGCTAGTCAGTCGGCGTGCTCTGGCACCCAAGACACAACGCAGAGCTTGGCTGCCGTCTGGAGGGAAAGCAATTACCTCGTCTCTCTGTGCTGGAAAGGACCTTTTGAAAGCCAGCGTGGAGGATGGAGAAGGCTGCGTTGGGCAGGGTTTCAAAGGCCTCCGAGCCCACCATGTGCACGGAGCTTAATAGCTGCATTAGCGGATTGTTGGCAAGCGGCCATCGTGCTCTCCAAATAGACTGCGGGGATAAAAGGCAGCATTTCCCTGCTCGGTGGGCGAAGGCCCGACAACAACAGTTGATCTGCAAGTGCTATTAAAAAACTCCAGATCGTCTGGCTGCTTCGGAGTCTCTTCCCGAGTCTAAGAATGACTAATGCCCATTCCCAACGTGGAGCTCTGGAAAACCACTTTCCAGTTCTGAAGGTTGCAGAAGTCAAAGGAAGCCTGTTTGTTTAGCAGGCAGGAGAGACGGTGCCAAGGCTGCTAATCGGCAGATGGCCTGGAAGGACTTGGGTGTTCTCCAAGAAGGCTACCAGAGAAAAAATGGATACGGCAACTTCCTTCCTTCCTTCCTTCCTTCCTTCCCTCCCTCTCTCATTCCCATCTCCTTCCTTCTCCTTCCCTCATTCCCATCTCCTTCCTTCCTTCCTTCCCTCTCTCATTCCCATCTCCTTCCTTCTTTCTCCCTCATTCCCATCTCCTTTTCCTTCCTTCCTTCCTTCCTTCCCTGCCCCCCTCATTCCCATCTCCTTTCCTTCCTTTCTTCCCTCCCTCCCTCCCTCCCTCTCTCATTCCCATTTCCTTCCTTCCTTCCTTCCTTCCTTCCTTCCTTCTCCTCTCCTCTCCTCTCCTCCTTCCTCCCTGACAGGACAAATAACTGCCACTTCTGGTAAGACCAGGTAACACCTACCCTGGGAGGGTCCTTTTCTCTTCCATCTTTCCGCAGCCTCTTTCCTTCCATACCCCAATGGCCATCCTTTCCAGAACCGTGCAACCTCCTCAAGACTTCCAGAACCCAAGCTAGACTTGGGCTGATCAGGAGGCAAGCAGTGACGGGCTCAACCACTCTTCACCTGAAGAGCAAAGGCTGCTGGGTAGGCTGAGAACGCCAACTATTCCCAGAAAAGGGACTCTGCCAACCTAAAAAAAACGCCAACTCTCTGCAAAGATAGTTTGATCCTGGCTTGTTCTGCATCTGGTAGCCCTGAGAGGAGGGGGTTGAGTTGCGCTTGGTTCTTTTTCCAGTCAGAACTTCAGAGTACGGACGACTCCCACATTTTCTTTTCATAAGCAGGAATGAAAGAACTCAGAAAACCAAAGCTGACCTTAGTCACCCGGCCACTGAGATAAACAAAGAACTGGATTCCTTTCTTAAAATAAAGCAGAAGAGATACTCCATCACTCAAGGTTTTTAAGAAGAGACTAGAGAGTCACTTGTCTGAAATGGTATAGGTTCTCCTGCTTGAACAGGGGGCTGGACTAGAAGACCTCCAAGGTTCTATTCTTATTCTTATTCTATTCTATTCTATTCTATTCTATTCTATTCTATTCTATTCTATTCTATTCTATTCTATTATTATTCTATTCTATTCTATTCTATTCTATTCTATTCTATTCTATTCTATTCTATTCTATTCTATTCTATTCTATTCTATTCTATTCTATTCCATTCCATTCCATTTTCTATTCTATTTTATTCTATTCTGTTCTATTCTATTCTATTCTATTCTATTCTATTCTATTCTATTCTATTCTATTATTATTCTATTCTATTCTATTCTGTTCTGTTCTGTTCTGTTCTGTTCTGTTCTGTTCTGTTCTATTCTATTCTATTCTATTGTTATTCTATTCTATTCCATTCCATTCCATTCCATTCCATTCCATTCCATTTTCTATTCTATTCTATTCTATTCTATTCTATTCTATTCTATTCTATTCTATTCTATTCTATTCTATTCTATTCTATTCTATTCCATTCCATTCCATTTTCTATTCTATTCTATTCTATTCTGTTCTATTCTATTCTATTCTATTCTATTCTATTCTATTCTATTATTATTCTATTCTATTCTATTCTATTCTATTCTATTCTATTCTATTCTATTCTATTCTATTCTATTCTATTCTATTATTATTCTATTCTATTCTATTCTGTTCTGTTCTATTCTATTCTATTCTATTCTATTCTATTCTATTCTATTCTATTCTATTCTATTCTATTCTATTCTATTCTATTCTATTCTATTCTATTCTATTCTATTCTATTGTTATTCTATTCTATTCTATTCCATTCCATTCCATTCCATTCCATTTTCTATTCTATTCTATTCTATTCTATTCTATTCTATTCTATTCTATTCTATTCTATTCTATTCTATTCTATTCTATTCTATTCTATTCTATTGTAACCTGGAGTCCCTTCTGAATTCTCAAGCACATGGAGGGAGGTCTCCACCTCTCAAGAAGATTTCACACCTTGAGACGCACACTCTTGAGTACTTTTGCAGCTGGTGACTCTGCAAATAGCCAGCCCTCCTCCCTCTGTGCCGAGCCTTCCTCCCGTGTCAACTCTCAATATGCACAGAAAAACAGCAGGCACCTTCGCCAACCTTAGTGAGGCTGCAGGAGGCCACGAGGCCAGCTGGCTGCAGCTTATGAGGCAACCTCACTTTCCGCTGAGAGATCCTGAGAACAGTTCCTGAATCTAGAAATGCCCATTCCTGTGTCTTGCTGCCAGAAGACACTGTCTTGAACCCCTGCAATGAAGACCAGACAAGCTGCCAAAGATCTGACAGCAGGAGAACAGAAATAATAGCTATTGTTACTTGAGCAAGCATGAAAAATGACCTGACTTACAGAATTGTAGAATACCAGAGTTGGAAGGGAGCTTGCAGGTCTTTTGGTCCAAACAGATCTAGAAGACTCCTCAAGCAGGAGACCCTATCCTATTCCAGACAAATGGCTGCTCAGTCTCTTCTGGAAAGCCTCCAGTGTTAAGAGCACCCACAACTTCTGAAGGCAACTTCCGTTCCCCTGGTTAATTGTTCTGACGGTCAGGAAATTCCTCCTTAGTTCTAGGTTGGTTCTCTCCTTGATCAGTTTCCATCCATTACTTCTTGTCCTTCCTTCCAGGTGCTTTGGAGAAGAGCTTGACCCCCTCTTCTCTCTGACAGGCCCTCAAATATTGGAAGAGCGCCATCGTGTCCCCCCCCCCGTAGTCCTTCTCTTCATTAAACTAGACAAGCCCAATTCCTGCAACCGTTCTTCGTATGTTTTAGCCTCCAGCCCTCTAATCATCGCTGTTGCTCTTCTCTACAATCTTTCTAGAGTCTCAACATTGTTTTGATATTGCGGGGACCAAAACTGGATGTGATATTCCAAGTGTGGTCTTACTAAGGCATTATAAAGCAGTGCTAACACTGTTTTGACCCATTTTTGTGGGGCATCCAAGGACAGAAAAAAAAAAAGAAGTCCGGGAGACATCCTGACCGCCTTTTTCATCTGAAACCTTTTAATCTGATCTGAAAAACACCTCTCCCTTCCCACTTTCCCACCCACCCCAATGCCTGCAGCCCCTGCAAGAGTCACATGAAAACAAACAGAAATACACACTGTAATAAGAGCCATGGATGCTCTCCTGGGAGAGAGGAGATGTGCGGAGTTTTGGCTGAACATCCTCTTCTTCGCACGTTGGAATTTGATTGGGGTCTGGATCTTTCTCCCCATAGATTGCAAATTCAGCTTTTGGAACAACATAATTGTTCTGGCTGCCTTATAAGCCAGGAGAGCCTGAGGACACGGGAAGTGAGAGTTGACACGGGCTATTTGCATGAAGACCATCTGAGACATTAAAGCCTGGGGTCCGGGGAGCTCTGCTCTCTGGGTTGGTGTGGCTCCATCACACCTGTGACCACAACACCCTAGTCAGCTCCAGCATCCTCCAGAGATCTGTAACTGAGGTAGCCTCTCTGAAGCTGGGTAATAATAATAATAATAATAATAATAATAATAATAATAATAATAATAATAATAATGATGATGATGATGATGATGATGTTGGAAGGGACCTTGGAGGTCATCTAGTCCAACCCCCTGCTCAGGCAGGAAACCCTATACCATTTCAGACAAATGGCTGTCCAGTCTCTTCTTAAAAACTTCCAGTGTTGCAGCATTCACAGCTTCTGGAGGCAGGTTGTTCCACTGGTTAATTGTCCTCACTCTCAGGAAATTTCTTCTTAGTTCTAGGTTGCTTCTCTATTTGGTTAGTTTCCATCTGTTGCTTCTTGTCCTGCCTTCAGGTGCTTTGGAGAATAGCTTGATTCCCTCTTCTTTGTGGCAACCCCTGAGATATTGGAAGACTGCTATCATGTCACTCCTGGTCCTTCTCTTCATTAAACTAGAGTAGACAGACCCAATTCCAGCAACCGTTCCTTATATGTTTTAGCCTCCAGTCCCCTGATCATCTTTGTTGCTCTTCTCTGTACTCTTTCTAGAGCAGGGGTCTTCAAACTTGTCCCTTTTATGACTTGTGGACTTCAACTCCTAGAATTCCTCAGCCAGGCATGCTGGCTGAGGAATTCTGGGAGTTGAAGTCCACAAGTCATAAAAGGGCCAAGTTTGAAGACCCCTGTTCTAGAGTCTCAACATCTTTTTTACCATTCTAGAAACAACCCCAGGGTGATGCAGGGCACCTGGTTTGGGAAGGCTGCACTTCCAGGTATTTGCTGACATGGACAAAGTTGAGAACCTAGAACTAAGGAGAAATTTCCTGACAGTTAGAACAATTAACCAGTGGAACAACCTGTCTCCAGAAGCGGTGAATGCTCCAACACTGGAAGTTTTCAAGAAGAGACTGGACAGCCCTTTGTCCAAAATGGTGTAGGGTTTCCTGCCTGAGCAGGGGGTTGGACTTGATGACCTCCAAGATCCCTTCCAACTTTATTATTATTATTATTATTATTATTATTATTATTATTATTATTATTATTATTATTATTATTATTATTATTATTATTATTATGTTGTTGTTGTTGTTGTTGTTGTTGTTGATCATCGCACAGTCAACCAAATGGCATTTTTGTCTACCTATCGAGTCCTTACCAAGGACCTGGGATAGGCAGATGTGGATGTTTGATGGTATTACAGATCTCGTCGCAGGATGGAAACAGTTCCTAGTAAGGCCGCCTTTTGCAATTGAGTAATGGCGAATTTGTTGTTGTTGTTGTTATTATTATTATTATTATTGCAAAACTTGGTGTGAACTAAGTGGTGGGATTCAACTATGTGAGCAACCGGTTCTCTGTGTGGATGCCACTTCCAAAAGTCCATTCTGGGTCTGGGCAACAAAAAATTAGCTACCGGTTCTGCTGAACTGGTGCGAACTGGCTGAATCCCATCACTGTGTGAACAGTCCTGATCTCTACTCCTAGAGCTATTGTCTGGATCAAAAGACTGCAACTGCTTAGCTTTCACACATCTCTGAACACGACAACACTCAAACATCTGCTTTGACATGCACGTTCTGCAAGTTCAAAAGCTTTGTGGCTGTTTCTTTCTCCCTTCAAGGAAAGCGAATCTGACAGAGTGAACAAGAATAGAGAGAGGGGGGGAGTGGGTTGACGGGGTGATTTTGAATATAGAACGTAGAATAACAGGGTTGGAAGGGACCTTGGAGGTCTTCTAGTCCAACCCCTGCTCAGGCAGGAGGCCCTGTACCATTTCGGACAAATGGCTGTCCAGTCTCTTCTTGAAAATCTCACTCACAATTTCTGGAGGCAAGCTGTTCCGTTGATTGATTGTTTTATCTGTCAGATATCTGTCCCCATCAACAGAGTCACAGAAACATCTGGAAAATACGGCTTGAAGCTTAACACCTCAAAAACCAAGATCATGGTCATCAGCAAACAACCCATTATCTTACCACCAGTAAATTCAGAAGGAACACCACTAGAAAAAGTTGAAAGGATCACGCACCTCAGTTCTAATTTACATGAAAGCTGGGACATGACTGCTGAAGTAAAGACAAGGATAGAGAAAGCTCGAACAGCATTCTTCAAAATGAAAAAGTCACGACATAAGCCTAAGACTGAAAATCAGGCTTGTCAGATGCTATATTTTTTCTATCCTGCTCTATGGAGTAGAGAGTTGGTCTCTGACAGAAGGCCACCTGAAGAGACTAGAAGCATTTGAAATGTGGATTTACAGGCGGCTGTTACGTATAAGCTGGGTTGACAAGATCAGAAATGAGGGGGTGATAAGCCGCCTGGGAAAGCCAAGGGAAATCATCAAAACAATTAAAAAACGAAAGTTAGAATATTTTGGACATGTGATGCGACACCCAGAAAAATACGGCATACTCCATTTAATCCTCTAGGGAAAGATTGAAGGCAAACGAGGTCCAGGCAGAAGAAGAACATCATGGCTTCAAAATCTAAGGGACTGGTTTGGACAAAACTCAGCAGCACTTTTTCGTGCGGCTGCTGATAAAAACAGGATCGCCAGTATGATCACCAACGTCCGATAACGGATATGGCACAAGAAGAAGAAGAATCTGTCAGGAAGTTTCTCCTTAGTTCTAGGTTGCTTCTCTCCTTGATTAGTTTCCATCTGTTGCTTCTTGTCCTGCCTTCAGGCGCTTTGGAGAATAGCTTGACTCCCTCTTCTTTGTGGCAGCCCCCTAGATATTGGAACACTGCTATCATGTCACCTCTCGTCCTTCTTTTCATTAAATTAGACATACCCAAATCCTGCAACTCTTCTTCGTATGTTTTATCCTCCAGTCTCCCAAATCATCGTTGTTGCTCTTCTCTGTCCTCTTTCTGCAGTCTCAACATCTTTTTTATATTGTGGTGACCGAAACTGGATGCAGTATTCCAAGTGTGGTCTCACCAAGGCATTATAAAGCGGTATTAACACTTCTCGTTGTCTTGAGGCTATCCGTCTGTTAATGCAGCCTAGGACTGCACTGATCGTGGACCAAACTTGGCAACCGCCATCATAGCCGTGAAAACATTGGCTGTTTTACCTGAAGGCATACTCCTGAGCAAGTAAGTTAAAAAGAGGGGCTACATTTTCCTTTCTGAAAGAGGAGGGATTTTTATAAAGCTGCTTTGTTGACCGATGCATCATGTTTATTTTAAACGTGTCCAATTTTCTGAAACACCGAGTTTCTGAAAGATTCTTTCACCGCAGAATGATTTAAAAACAAACTAACCAGCAGAGAGAGAGAGAGAGAGAGAGAGAGAGAGAGAGAGAGAGAGAGAGAGAGAGAGAGAGAGAGACAGACAGACAGACAGACAGACAGACAGACAGACAGACAGACAGACAGACCAAATATGCATGAAAATACAGAGATAACCCCAGTTCCCCCAATTCAGAAGCCATGGCATTTGAGGGCAGGACAAGAAGCAACTGATGGAAGTGAGAACAACTAATCACTGGAACACTGGAGGTTTTCTAAGAAGAAACTGGACAGCCATTTGTCCAGAATGGATAGGGTCTCCTACTTGAGCAGAGGGTTGGACTAGAAGACCTCCAAGATCCCTTCCAATTCTGTTCTTCTCTTAAGCAGTGGAATAGCTTGTCTTCAGAACTTTTCGGTGCTCCATCACTGGAGGCTTTTAAGAAAAGATTGAACAGCCACTTGCCTGGAATGGTATAGGGTTTCCTGCCTGAGCAAGGGGTTGGACTAGAAGACCTCCGAGGTCCCTTCCAACTCTTGTTATTCTGTTAATTAATGAGTGGAACGGCTTGCCTCCAGAAGTTGTTGGGTGTTCCATCACTGCACGTTTTTCAAAAACAGACTGGGTAACGATTTGACCAGGATGGTATAAAGTCTCCTGCCTGGAACAGGAAGTTGGACTAGAAGACCTCTAAGTCTCTTTCAGTCCTAGGATTGTATGATTCCAGGATTCCACAGCTCCTGATTTTTGCTGGGTCCATTTTCTGTCCTTTGCGCCTTCCAAGCCTTTTTGCCCCCAAGGAAGATGGGGATGGGGGGGAGGGGGTAAAGACTCTTCTCTCCCCCCCCCCGCAGGTCCTTTATGCTAAATGCTCCTGTAGCCTTGCAGGCTCCCAACCCAGGGAGCCCCACTCCTGCACTGGGGCCACAAGCTCCTGGCCCAGCGCTTGATAAGGTCTGTCTTGCCACCTGCCCGACTGACCGTTCCCTCGGAGTGACCGTCCCTCTGGCTGTAATCTGCAGCCCCCTGGAGAACAAAGGCAAGGCGGTTTCAATTTATCACCGCGTCCCCCC